>LLCB01000198.1:0-111365 GCA_001414345.1 Hymenoscyphus infarciens | reverse complement strand
CTAATATTAGAACTTTTAACTTAAGTCTACTAAGTATCTAAAGTTCTAATAGTAGAACTTATAACTTAAGTCTAGTATATATCTTAAGTTCTAATATTAGAACTTATAACCTAGGTCTAGTAGATATTATAAGTTCTAATATTAGAACTTATAACTTAAGTCTAGTATATATCTTAAGTTCTAATATTAGAACTTATAACTTAAGTCTAATATATCTTAAATTCTAATATTAGAACTTATAACTTAAGTCTAGTATATATTATAAGTTCTAATATTAGAACTTAAAATTTAAGTCTCTCCTTTACTCTATATCTAATGCTTTTATACCTTTTTTTCCTAGCTTCTTAACTAATATAAATTATATATATTATTAATTCTTATTACTATAATAGGTATATTCTCTATAGCTCTTTCTTCTTAAAGACTCTATAATTCGATTCTATCTCTAGTTATAACTTATTATCGCCCTTTCTTTTAAAAACGTTCTTACTAATACTAGAGATTAATATCTAAAACTATTTTTTTAAATACTATATTATTAAATATTAAACTATAATCTTTCTCTCTTATAAAGATAATATTATCTTAAATATTATTATAAAAACCAACGGAACCGATACTCCCTTCTCTAATATTATTCTTACTAATATTATAAGTATTTCTCTAGAATTTTAGACATATATTTAATTATTATATAGATAACCTACTATCTCCTCTCTCTCTAGCTTTATAATCTACTATATAATAATTAACTATAATTCTTAGGGAACTTAGAGTTATACTATAGTAGCTACTTTAGCTAAGTATATTACCTACTCTCTTATAGCTATTATAGTAATAAATTCTTCTAGCTATTAGTATTATACTAAAGGCTTAAGAGGACGTTTAGGCTATATTAACTATTATAGATATTTAAGCTAAATTAGAAAAGGATTTTCTATAATTAAGAATGCTTTAAGAATAAGAGTAACTTGTTCTTAATTAATAATACTCTTAAAGCTACTAAAGACGCTTAAATCCCCTTAGCTAATTTACCTTAGTTTAAGTATAATAGGAAGCGAAAAAGAATAGAAGATTATAAGAGGAAAAGATAAGAGTATCTTTTATATATAAAGGGTTACTATAATAGATTAAAGAAGATAAGAATATTACTCTTTTTTAAGTCTTAATAGTATATTATAGATCTAAGAGTATAATATATTACCTAAGACGACCTATACTCTATAGTAGATAACCTTATATTAAAATCTACTTATAGTTTATTACTTAGTTCGCCTATGATTAAGACTATAGTAGAAATAGTAAATATAAGTAGACTAATAGATATATATTTCTATAGATTTAATAGTAAATTATTATTTTCTAGTAATTTAAGTTTAATTTATAACTTTTAAGTAAGGCCTAGCTAGTAGGTGTATTCGAGTACTAGAAATCCTTACTATATTACTCTCTATTATTCTAATCTAATATTAATAATACTAGAATTAATATAATACTATTAAAATAGATTTATAAAACCTTTTTACTTCCTCTAGCTTCTAAGATTTAGACACTTAAAGTTAGATAATTAAAGCTAGATAATTAAAGCTAGATAATTAAAGCTAGATAATTAAAGCTAGATAATCAAATCTAGATAATTTTAGAGAACGTATACTAGATACTAGGGTATTTATAATAATATATATAACCTCTTTACACTATAGAACGTATTATAAATTCTACTTAGATATAACTTCTTTTATTTATAGAAGACTATATTAATTATCTTAGAACCTGTTAAAATAGATAGTATAAGAGTTTAACTATTATCTTAGTACTAGAGTAATACTAGGCCTCTATATATAGATAACTTAATAGACTATGTCTAATAGTATACCGATGCTATAAGGAAGAACAAGTATAGGAAGGTTAAAATACTATCTGCTAGCTTTTTAGAAGCTTTACTAATTATTTTATATAGAGACCTGCTCTTAACTCTTATTAACTTTGTTGTTTTAAACTACTTAGTTTTAGAGAGTATATATAAACTAAGAATAATAGGAAGAAAATATAAGCTCTTAGTAGTCTTAGTAGTAAAAATTTAAATATAAGAGGGTATAATAATATAAGGTTAAATAGAGGGTTAGATAATAGTAGTATTAATAGGAGTATATTTTAAGAACTAAGGCTATTATAGTTTTAACCTTACTATTATACTTTTTAATACTCTATTATATCTTACTTTATTAAACGTAACTTCTTTAATTATACTCCTCTTAATCTATTATAAGGTTTCTCTACTTCTTAGGATTCTCTTTTTAGTATAATACCTTCTAAGGACTCTTATACTTCCTCTATCTTTTACTTTTATAATTTTAACTTCTCTTATAACTCTCTTAACTTTAACTCTTTTAACTTCGACTCTTATAATAATAAGTTACTTAATCGAACCTTTATACTAATTAATCTTAACCTAGAATTCTAAGCTATAAATAACCTTATACTAAGTAGTATTAACTCTCTAGAATATAAGCGTATAGAAGGTATCCTAGGCTCCTCGTATACCTTAAACTATACCTTTACTAAAGTCGCTATAGGTATCTTATATACTAAAGTTACTATAGACATCTACTATACTAACTCTATTAAAGGTAAATAACGTACTCCTCTTTTCAACGCTTCTAAGAATAACCTTTAACCTTACTTAAACTACTATTATATACTCCTTTTATAGAAGACCGGCTATATTATTAATAATCTAAACCTCTAATCTAAGCTAGGGTAATAACTACTCCTCTTATCTTAACCTAAACCTGATTTATTTATTAGACCTTCTTTATTAATACTATATTAAGAGAGTATCTTACTTCTATTAAAATTAGTAGTAAACCTTAGTATATATATATATATAAGTGTTTATAATCTTTCTTTATTAATTAGTTAACTAAATAAAAGATATAGGCTCTTATAAGCGATAACCTCTCTAAACTAAGTAAGTAAACACTAACGAAATCTATTATAAACGACCCTCTTATATGTTCCTAGGCTGTTTTACTTCTCTCTTACCTTTCTAACTATCTTCTAGAGCCTTTATAAATAATAGTAGGCTCTTCTGTTTATAGCTTATCTATAACTTAGTTGAATAACGACGAATATTTAAAATAAAATAGTATACTATCTACTAAAGATAGGAGAAATAAGGTCTATTATAGTAAGGAGATAAGATAAGCTAGGAAGTATGTTAATAGTATTTTTATAAGATTACTTTTATAGGATATATTACTAGGTTTTATAAAAGAAGTTAGAATAGAACTTAATAAGGGCTCTTAATATAATAAAGTAATAATACTTTATAAAAGTAAGTAATTAATTCTTCTTAATAAATAATAGCTTTATATCTTAGATAGACTTAAGGCTATTAAAAAGTATCTAAGATAAGATAGTATTAATTATATTCTTAATTAATTATAGGTTAATAAAGATAGAGTACTTCTAAAACGTCTCTTAACTAGATAGGATCTAAGTATTAAAGTCTATCTACTAAAGGCTTATATCCTAAAGTGTAACGTTACTCTAGGATATCGGCTTAACACTTTCTCTAAGCACGGTTAGAAGGTATTAAATTATACTAATATTAAGGCTTAGATATATATAGTAGATGTTCTTCTTATATTCTTAAACAAAGAGTAGAAAACGTTCGATTTATCTTAATAACTAGACGAAGTCTTATAATATTAAAAGGCTAGTACTACTACTACTTATTATAAAGCTAAGTTTATATTATAGCTATAAAGATACTCTAAGTCTTTTTAAAAACTACTTTATATATTTTATAAGAGTATGATATTTAGTATCTATATATTATTAAAGAAGGCTTTAATTTCTATTTATTAGAAAGGAGAGATAGAATAGCTCTCTTATAAGATTCTAAGAGGTCTTAAAGACCTTTTATCTATTTTCTATAAAATAGACCTCTTTAAATTTAACCTTAAGACTAAAGCTAGTATTATTAATTTCTATTAAAAATATTAGTATATTCTTAACTAAGCTATTAAATTCTAATAATATATTAATAAGATCCTATCTAAGGTTCTAGTAGAACTTGTTATAAATATTATTTTAACTTCTAATAAGTAATCTTTAAAAGGTATATTATCTATATCTAGAGATAATATCTTTATTAAGAGTACTAGTAAAAGAGGTAAACAAACTCTAAGAGGTAGTATAAGTAATTTAGCTATATATATACCTTCTATATCTATTTATACGTCTAGTATACCTAATATACTTAAAACTCTAATATCTCTTATATTTTACTCTTATTAGACTAGCTAATTTCGCTCTAATCTATCTAAATACTATTATTAACCTTATAAATCCCTCTCTAATCTATCTAAGGAACCTAGTATAGAGCTAAGTATAGGTCTACCTCTACTACTACCTAGGTTCGGTTAATGAATTTATTAGGTTATTATTAGAGAGGCTTTTTAATAAGTAAGCTATATTTTATAGAGAGTTTATCTTTCTTCTTAGTAAGGTATTACTTATTACCTAGTAAAGTTGTTTTAGAACTTAACTATTAGTTGCTTCTCTTTTATAAAATTTTTAGTCTTAGCTTTTTCTTTTAGCTTTTTCTTTTAGCTTTTTCCTTTAGTAGCTTTTTCCTTTAATAGCTTTTTCCTTTAGTAGCTTTTTTATTTAGCGTTTTTCTTTTTTAGTATTTATCTTTTATTAGAATTTAATAAAAGTACTATAAATTATAATATATCTCTATACCTTAGGTGTCTAATCCCTAGCTTACTTCTCGACTCTTAATTTTTTAAAACATCGGTTATAGCTAGTACTGTTTTACTTTACCTCTCTTACTTATAACTATAATAATTTTCTATTATAAATTCTCTTAACAATTATTTAAGTTACTTTAGTATTATATTAATAACCTTACTCTAGTAAGAGAGATAAGACTCTTTAGTTTAGAAGAGACTTAATTTAATAGATATATAAG
Source organism: Hymenoscyphus infarciens (assembly GCA_001414345.1). Taxonomy (NCBI): domain Eukaryota; kingdom Fungi; phylum Ascomycota; class Leotiomycetes; order Helotiales; family Helotiaceae; genus Hymenoscyphus; species Hymenoscyphus infarciens. The sequence continues at coordinate 106,381 of LLCB01000198.1, read as the reverse complement.
ATTCTTTACTTAGTTATAGCTATATACTAGCTAGAAGAACCTAGATTTAATATAAATAAATAGGAATTAGTATATACTTTAACTATAGATAGCTTATATATAATAAAGATTATTAATTTTAATAATCTATTTACTCTATACTAGTAAAGAGAATTTTTAAGAATACCTTACTTTTAAGAATTACTAATTCTAGCTAAAAGCTAGGTATCTAAAAGCTCTCTACTATATCTTAAGTGCTTTAACTCTTAAAAAATTCTTAACTCTAAATTTAAAGAGATAATTAATACTATTAATATTATTCTTATTCTACTTTTTGTTTTTAGATAGACTTCTCTTTTAAAGTATAAGCTTAGGTTTTTATTTTTTTAAATATAAGGATTTAAACAATGTTAAATATAGCTATATAGCTATTTTAGAGTACTAAATCTAAATATATAATCTTAAGAACTATTATAAATTATTTACTAGGTTCTACTTTTCTCTACTAACAGCTACTCTTTCTAACTCTTTAACTTACCTTTAACTCGACACCTCTTTCTCTTAATTATATAACTCCTTCTATATCCTTTAATATTCTTATAACTCCTCTTTCTATTAAGTATATTTATAATTACTTAGTACTAAAATCTATTATTATATCTTCTACTTACTACCTTTTCTATTCTATATTAAGACGCTTCTATAATTCTATCTTAACTCTATTATTATTACCTTTTACGCTTATACTTCTATCTAGGTAAGCTTATATCTAAGCTCTACTATTATTATATTTGTACTCTTATAATTCTCTCTAAGCTCTATTATTAGCTTTTTATCCTTCTCTCTCTTATAATCTATCTAGCTTTATCTAAGTAGGTTTACTATTATAGTTACTATTTACTAGATATTAATTAACTAATAGCTATTATTATTATAGAAATGTTATCAGTTAATAATAAAGAACTCTTTTAAGAGATCCTTTTAAAGTTAGGCTAAACTAACTTTAGTATAAGCTTTAATAGTATAGATAAATAATATAGACGTGTTAATAAGAATAAGTAGTTCTTCTTTATAAAGAGTATTATTTAGTAGTAGTAATTCCTATATAAATTATTCCTTATTAAATTATAAGCTAGATTTAATAAACTATTTACTATCTCTAATAAATTAAAAGCTTAAGTATATAAATAAGAGGACCTTATAATCTCTCTTTATAAGATCGAGTAATAAAAGGAATAATTATCTACTCTTACTAATAACTATAAGGAGACTTTATAAGAGACCTAGATCTAATATAGTATTATAGTAGTAAGCTTTAATTAATTAATAGCTAAAATAAGCTAATACTAATATCTATAGCTTAAGAAATTCTATACTAATACTAGGTTAGATATTATTAATATAATTAAGTCTAATAAAGTAGATAATCGAGTAACTTCCTTTTATTAAGTCTAACTAACTTATTAGATAGTTATAAGTTTATAAGTTAAAGAGAAAGTATTAATAGAAGAACCTTAAGAAAGATATAGTAGTATTACTACTAAAGAAGTCTTATATCTATACTCTAGTATCTTCTAAGGCTAAGATTCTAGCTATTATTATTAAAATTAAAGATTCTAATACTAAAAGGGATAATTAAGTATTAGATTTACTCTCTAGTATTAGAAAGCGTTTAATATATTCTTTTACGATTTAGGTGGAATTTTCTCTCTTATTAGTAATAGCTTTCTCTTATACTTAGTCTCTCTTTTTTAGCTTTTTATAACTATTAATTTATTTTTCGAGAGTTTTTCTTATTATAATTATATAGTTGTCTAGTAGGGAATTAGTATATAAGACACGTAGTAGATATAAAAAATTATAACTTATTATTTATTAAATCTAAAACTTTAAAGCTAGTTCTAGTAATATTTAGCTAGTACTAGTATCTGATTTACTCTCTAAAGAATAATTCCTCTTTTCTCGATATATTAAAAAGTTTATATACGGAAAGTAGTAAGCTACGCTTTATACCTTCTAGACCTATATAAGGGTGGCTTCTTATTATAGCGAACGTGCCTCTAGAAGGGCATCTCTCGTTTAATTTTACATATATGAGGTGATGAAGTATGCTATTGGCTTGGCGGAGGCTTAAAGTCTTTTTCCTCTTCTTTATCGTTAACTTGTTTCTCCCACTCTGCCTAAATCTCTGATCGGATAATCCTGTCTAAGCTTTCCTCCCTCTTCCTTCCCCAAAGCCGGGGTTTCAACGAAGGCATGAAGTGCCTTTACAAAATTAAGAGGCTCGTTTCTCTAGTGAAAATAATGACTCGTTTTCGTAGAGGTTGCTCTAGGGCTTATACGATATCTTTCTCGATAAATCTTCACTCTTATAGAGTAGGGATTTCGCGTTACCTACTTGTATTATTAAACCTAAGCCAAAGCTCAACGTCGAGATAGATGTCGGTATATAAATTCAGTTTTTTTACAAGCTATTCACTCTATAATCTCGACCTTGAATTTTAAGGAACTCAAAGTCGAACTCTTTTTCTCCAGTTACGATAACTACGATTGTTTCAACCACTACAGCTTTGCTATTCTTTAAATTACGTCGCCCTGTTCAGAAAAGCCTGCTTGTCAGATTTAACATGTATAGATGTAACCAGATAATTTTAGAAACACTTGTTGGCGCCTTCCCTCTGAACCCTTCACCTCTCAAAATAACCTGCGTCGAAACCTCTAACCACCACCTGCGCCCATTCATGAACAACATAAGATAACGTGTAACATTGCTGTCCTTTCCATCTATTTCAGGAAAAGCTCTCGTATAAAGTGAGTTGCAAGCGCCTAAGTAACCTCCTATGGTCGCGCTTTCTCCTTCTTTTTCTTTTTTAAATGTCGTAACACCTGGTAAGAATCTTGGAGTGCGGAAGCGTGGAGAAAGCGAAGGTAGAAAGCTGTGAATTGTAGCATAGTACACCACGGAAGCAAAGTGTAGAATGGGGAAGATTTACGAGAGCAAAACTGGCCTGTAGAAGTACCCTAGTAACTTGTGATTAAAAACTTATAATCAATCGCTCTCCCGGCCCTTGTCAGTTCTGTACAAAAGCTCTTTCTAAAGGTAGCTTTAAATAGAAAGGGTTTATAGTGAATTGAGGAATCAGCTTATTAAGCAAGGGGGAGGCATATATATATATGCCTCCTCTCGTACTAAGTAACCTCTATTCTACTAATAACACTTCCTATCGCTTTTAACGTCTTATTTAGTATTAAGCTCTTTTTTAACCTAATAATACTCTTATCTATCTATTAAGAATACCTTTAAAGCGTAGTAAATAAGTCGCTTATAAAAGCGTTATTACTAACGCTGAGGCGCTCTAAGCTTAACTAGTAGAAGATAATAATATCGAAGATAATAAGCGTAATAGACGAGTTAGCAAAGTATACTATAACGCTTAAGTAGCTATATAAGTATAATATACCGCCTAGGACACTACTATTAATTAAGATAATACTATAAATAACGCTTACTATCTAGCCTATTAAAGAAGATTATAATAGCCTGTTATCTAGGCTATTCTAGATAGCTGATATTACGTGGCATATACCGTATATATTAGCTTTCAGTAGTTATTGTTTTATATTATCTAATTTAGAAAGGTTACGTACGTCTATACGTCTGTCTAGACTTTCGGACGTACTTCGTAGGGTTCGGGCTTTTGTATTAGTCGACGTATGTCGTTGTTCGGTTTCGTACCTCTTTTTGTCGTCTAAACCTCTTATATATAGTAGCCTACTCTCCTAGAGTTAGAAAAGGCTAGTTTAGCCTTTTCTTCTATATTAGAGCCTAGTATCTATATACGTTATTCTACTATACGTACTCTTATATACCTCTACTATAGTTGTATATATTTCGTGCTATTATATAAAAAAGGCTAAACTCGACTTTACTAGTGACGGCTTTTATAATATCTCTTTTAAGCTTATTATTACTTCTTTTATTTTCGAATATAACTCGGCCTAGATTTAGACTAGGATAATAATATTCTTAAATAGCTAGGATTCTAGAGATCTCTTAGATAGCTAGTAATACTAGGGTTTAGTGTTTATATAGATAGCTAGTAAAAAGCGTGTTTTATATATTAAGAAAGCGAGATATATTAAGTGTCCTCGAGGCTTCTAATAACCCTCTCTATATAGAGACTACTATATATAGGTTTAGTAAATAAGTTAACTATTACTAAAAAGTTATTATAAAGGCTTCTAAATCTGCTCTTACTCTCTCTCTCTCTAAAATCGATATTATTAAAATATTAAATTTAGTTCTACTAAATAGCGTTAAGTAATAAACACCTTCTAAGGCTACCTCTCTTACTAAAAGAAACTCTTCTAAAAGCCGCTTAAATAGTATCTATATACTAAGATCTAGAAGATCTCGATAAAAGAATAAAGATAAGTAAGACTTCTTAAATATAGACTAGATATAGTCGGTTATATATACTTTAGAAGTAGAAAATTAAGAAATAAAGGATTAGCTATCTAAGCTAGAAAGGAGAGTAAGTAAACTTATAATTTAAAGTTAATAAAGTTAATATCTCGCTTTACTTTCGAACCCTTCTCCGAACCTTCTCTAATCTAACCCTCTTCTACTTCTAAGCTCGAATTTATACCCTTTTCGGCTATAAGCAGCTACCTCTAATACCTTCTAACATTCCTCTCCTACCTAATATAGTACTAAAGCCTCTTCGAATATCTCTTAATAAAAAAGTAAGATAACTAAAAAGATTAAACTTTTAGACGATAGTATTTCACCTATATACTAATAATAGAAGATATTAGTATAAGATAGACTCTATATAAATGCTAACTACTATAGTTTACCTCTAATATATAAAGCTCTTATTTAGAGTATAATAACTAGACTAGCTAGAAACTACTTAGAGCCTAGATACGAGTTAGACTTAGTTTAGAATACTTTTAAAGATTAAGAAGATATAGTTACTCTTTTAAATACCTACTTTTTAACTAGTTATAAAATAGAGGATTCTTAGAATGCTTTTATAGCCTTATAGATAGAAGGAGAAGAAGATAATACTAAAGAAACTTTTACTGATTTTAAGAGTTGCTTTTTAAGTATAGCTATACTTAGAAGTATACTAGAATTAAAATAGTTCTTTTAAATATAGAATAAGATTATACTATAGCTCTAAAACTTAGCTACTTTAAAAAAGAGATAATAGAACTATAACTTTATTAAAATAGTAGCTAATCTTTTAGCTTTAGATAAGAAGATATACTAAAACACTAAGTTACGTACTTTAGTTTAAAACACTCCTCTCTTCTTATCTAATTTAGCTCTAAACTTCTTATAATCTAATAGCAGATCTTCTACTACTTTTAAAGAAGTAGAATCAGAATTAGAAGATAACAAATAAGTCTTTAAGTACCTTAATTTAGACTTAAATTATTAAAGAGAATAAGGCAGCTTATAGGCCTAAGCAATTTAGTTTTATATAACTAGATATTTAAACTTAGATACTATTATATCTGAAACTACCTCTCCTCTTATTATCCTAGACTTTAGACAACAGTTTTAACTTTAAAAACTTTAGTATTAAGTTTATTTAACTAGCTAAAACTACCTCTTTTATTATCTTAAACTTTAGACAGCGAAACTCTAATAACTTTAGAAATAATTTCGCTTTTAACTATCTAAAACTCCTCTTTTTATTATCTTAAACATTAGATAGTATTTTTAACATTTAGTAATAAACTCTTTTAACTAGCTGAAACTACTTAATAACTTTAGAAACAACTTCGCCTTTAACTACTTAAAACCCTACTAACTCTAATTAGAGTCTTACTTTCTTTTTACTTCTAGCTAGACTAGAAGTTCTTTTTTTTATCTAAATTTGACTTAGATACGAATTAGTATACTCTTAAAAGAATAGTAACCTCTTAGCTAAGTTATTACTATCTATAATATTATTAACTTTTTCGTTTTAACTTCACTCTAAGTCTCTACTAACCTTAGTTTAGACAAACTTATACTCTTTTCTTCTTTTTTTTATTTGAATTCTTTAAATCGGATATAAATTAGCACGCTCTTAAAGTAAGCTTTTAACTAAGTTATTACTACCTCTTAACTGAATAACCTCTAACTTTACTCTAAATCTTCGAGTTTACTTTAAACTTTTTCTAATTTTACTCTAAACTTTTTTTAGATCTATACTCTTTTAGTAAATTTTTTGAATTAGATACGAATTAGTTAAAATACGCTCTCTATTAGGACGAAACCTAGAAGTAAGCTCTTAATTAAGTTATCGCTATTAATCTTAACTAAATACTATCTAACTCCTACTTTAAACTTTTTCTAATTTTACTCTAAACTTTTAAACTTTTTAAACTTTGAACTTTCTCTAACCTACTAGATAGAATTAGACTATACTCTTTTAGCAGACGTAAATGCTTGCTTTTAATATTAAAAGATTAGAAACGAAGTCTCTTTATAAGTATCTATAGTTACGATTTAGACCTAAAATCGATATCTCGCTTATAATATTACGATAAATAAAGTATCTTCGAACCTAGGTTAGCTACGATTTAGACTACCTTCTCGCTTACGACAAAATCATTAAATACGACAATGTTATAACACTTATACTATCCCGATTTAGCTCTAAATAATAAGAGAGAGAAGACTTAGAATAAGTCTTTTTTAAGAGAGAGAGATATAATAGCCTATTATCTAGGCTATCCTAGATAGCTAATATTACGTAGCATATACCGTATATATTAGCTTTTAGTAGTTGTTATTTTATATTATCTAATTTAGGAAGGTTACGTACGTCCGTACGTCCGTCCGGACTTTCGGACGTACTTCGTAGGGTTCGGGCTTTTGTATTAGCCGACGTATGTCGTTGTTCGGTTTCGTACCTCTTTTTGTCGTCCGAACCTCTTATATATAGTAGCCTACTCTCCTAGAGTCAGAAAAGGCTAGTTTAGCCTTTTCTTCTATATTAGAGCCTAGTATCTATATACGTCATTCTGCTATACGCACTCTCATATACCTCTACTGTAGTTGTATATATTTCGTACTATTATAAAGATAAGTATAGTAGGACTAGGGTTAAGCTTAAGACAATAATAGAATAGACTTCTATCTATAAGGTAGAGGCGATAGCGACGGCGACGGCGACGGCGACGACGACGACGACGATAGTATTAATAAACCCTCTTTCTAAGACTCTGTCTAAGTAAATAAGTCGAATAACTCTCTTCTCTTTCGAGGTAACTAATACCTCTAAGTTAATAGATATATAAGTAGATATAATAGTAGATACTAGAGTTATATAAGAAGACTATTTAATAGAGGATACTCTTAGGGCTTTGTTCTTAGATATTCTTAAGAATACTCTTAAAGCTTCTTCTAGAGTAACTTCGGTTAAAGTAACTTTAGTATAGAATACTCTAACTTTTAGAGCTACTTATAAGCTAATTTTAGTATAGAATACTCTTATAACTTTAGTGCTACTGCCTAGAGCAACCTAGTAAGAGTTCTAAGGCTTAGCTAGAGTAATTAAGGTAATATTATTATACTAGTTACTAATTAAGAAGTAGATAGGTAGAGCTAACGATTTAATATACTAGAGAGAGAGATAGTATATACTAATAATGCTTAATAAGCTAACCTCTCTTCTTATTAAGAAGTATTACTAATAAGTAAAGGAATTAATCTAAGAGAGAATCTGTTAAGAGGAATATTAGTAGTAAATAATAATAGTAAGAATATCTCTTCTTATATACTTAGTATAATTAATAGCTTTCTTTTAGAGTATAAGAAGTACTTAATATAAATTACGTAAGATATATTTAAGCTAAGAGATCTCTACTATTTAGATAATAATACCTTTCTAATTAACAATAACGAAAGTACTATCTCTTTTAATAAAGAAGCTAGTATACTAAATATTAGAGTAAAGAAGATACTAAAGGTCTTTAGATCTAATACTACTAAGTAGTCCTATTACTTTCTAGTATATACTATATATATAATCTCTTTATTTAGTAGAAGCATCTATATTTAGCTTAATAACTTTAACTATAGAATTATAGGCCTAGCTAAGGATTATACCTAGATAGAGGTAATCTAATTAGCGCTCTTCTAATAGGAAAAGGTAGTTAGTAGAGGCAGATTAAAAGAGGTAGAATTATAAGAGATACCTAAGAATATAATCGCTTAATACTATTAGATAAGAAGACTAGGCTATAGTAGTAGTAGAGAAGAAGAAAGAGAAGGTTATTAAAGTCGTAATTAAGATAGTAATATCTCTTTATAGATATGCTTTAAGATAAGTAAACTAAGAGGTTATAAAGACCTAAATTACACTTGAATCTATCTACTAAAGAAGAATAATAAGAGTAATAAGAAAGAGATAAGAAAGAGCTAAGAAGTTAGTATAAAAGAGATAATAAATAAGGACTATAATAGTATTAATAAAGATCTTTTACTTTAATTTATATCTTCTTATCTATACTCTCCTACGCCTATTTAATTAAATACTATAGTATTCTTCCTTTTATATAATATATTAAAACTGTTATTAGATATATTACTCTCTCTATTATCTCTTAAAGTATAGAAGACGCTATTACTCTAATATCTTAATCATTTGCTCCTAGAAAATATTAATAATATACTTTAATTTAGAGTACTAATTAAGTATAAAAGCTTAGAAGTTTTATATATATTAAAGAACCTCTTATTAGCTGCTAAATTTAATAAGCTTTTAACTTTAAAAGTAAGGAACGATTTAAAAGCTAGCTTAATTAAGAAAGTTAATCTACGCTAGAGAGTACCTTTTATAGCTTCTCTACTTAGTTTTATACCTAAACTAAAGCCTAATAGTAATTAACACTAAATATACTATTTATCTTACTTTAAAGGTTACTTAATAAATTATTATATATTAGATAAGTATATATATCTAAAGTACGTCTTCTTCTAAGAGATATTAGCTATAATATAAGAAGCTAGCTAAGGGTGTATAATACTTAAAAGAGATATATTTAACGCTTTTTAAATAGTACTGATTATACTATAAATTTGCTAGCTTTTAGGTTTTTAATAGAAAAGGATTTATTACGCTTATATAGTACTACTCTTTAGCTTCGCCACGGTACTATTTATCTTTAATATCTTTATAAAGGCTCTTAAATAGATAATATAGTTATACTTAGAGTAGTATATTATAAGCTACTATTTAGATAACGAGTTCGCTATGTTTAAAGCTATTAAAGCTACGTTTTAATTTCTTAAAGAATAAGCTATAAAGTATAAAACTCTTACTTAAATATTAGACATACTAATTAATAATAAAAAGAGTGTCTAAGGTACGCTCTTAAAAGTAATAGAGTATCTAATAGATACTATCGCTTTTAAAGCTTTTATACTACTAGAAAAGCTAGCTAAGATAAAGCTTAAGATATGTTAATTTATTAACTATAGAAGTATTACTTATAATAAGCTTAAATCGCTTACTAGCTTTCTATCTTTTTGCGCCTTTATAGTATAATTAGACTAGGCCTTCTATTATAACTTCTAGATATTTATATATATATAGCTCGACTACGTACCTTATATAGAAAGAAGGCACCTTTTAAAGGAAGTCTAAGAAGACTTTAAGTAGTAGAATAAGATGTTACTATAGTTTAATAGTATATACTTCTTCGATAATAACTACTTATATATATACCTTTTTTATAATACCTCTATTAAAGGTTTAAAAGCCTTTTTTTTAAAAGTAAACGATCTAAGATATATTTAATAAGAGTATATATATATACTACTAAAGGAACACGCTCTTTAATTACCTCTTCTAGAGATTAAAAAGAACTCTTAATTTAATATAAATATCTTTAAAATTAAGATAATAAGAGTATTCTTTAAATAATAGAGAGAAGTATAGGTAATAAAGAGAGTAATTATCTATATAGATAATACTACTATATAGATTAGACTCTTTAAGTAGTCTTTAAGATACTTTTACTAAAATCGTCTCTTATAAGCTACTTTACGCCTAGCTACCTAATTTAATATCGACATATAATTAGAGTATATACTAGGTGTCGGTATATATTAAAGAGGTAAATAGCGACTCGGATTAGTATACGTAAGTACACGTGCTTCTCGCTTAAGAGCTACTTAAGTAGACATCGTAGCTAGCTTTACTTAGTATATACGAACGATAATATAACTCTTTTTACATCGCTTTTATAACTATAAGTTATACTAATACTAATTAGTAGACGTATAGATTAGATACTCAGTTACTTCGTATATTTCTACTATAGACATATTTATATAAAAGTAAACTTAATATTACTAGTAGACTCCTCTTCTCTAATCGTAACTCCTTCTACTATAATTTTCAATAAATAGTAAACGCTTCTTAATATAGAAAGCACTAATTATAAATACTAACCTCCTACTAACTCTCTATTAACCTTTAAAAGACCTCCTACCTTCTTTTAAAAAGACCTCTTAAACGCCTACTATATATAAAATCGTTAGTACTAATACTTAATAAACTATAAACGCTTCTTAAAATAAGAAGCGCTAATTACGAATATCGACCTCTTATCGACCTTCTTTTATCTACCGAGATAATTTATACTCTTCGAGACCTAATCTCTAAGAGACCTCTTAAACGCCTACTGAATATAAGACTAGTAGTATTATTTTAATAAAATATAAACACTTCTTAAAACAGGAAGCGCTAATTATAAACCCCGACCTCCTATCTCTCTCTAAGACAATTTAAATTATCTAAGATACTTAAAACCTAATAACGATATTAATATCTACTACTTTAAATAATAATAATATAGTAGATATACTAACAGAGGAGACGTAGTATACTACTAAATAAGAGAAGAAGTATACTAAAAAAGAGAATAAAGACCTCCTTCTTTAAGACGAATTTTAAATAGACTTTAAAGGATAAGACTAAGATAACTTCGCTAAAATCCACTAATCCACTACTACTAAGTTATAATAGACGCTTCGTAGTAGAGACATATAGGTTAGAATAGATAAGTATACTTAGATACTATATAATACTACTACTAAGATTAACTAAACTAAGTAGTTAGACAAAGAAATATTAAAAGCTATAATAGCTAAAAGAGCTAGTACTAAAGTCTTTAGATCCTATTATAAATATATAATAGAACATGCTAAAAGATAATAAAAGCTATAGTAATAACATTTAGCCTTCTTAGATACTACTAGTAATTACTTCGACAATTCTACTAACCTGAGTCTATTAGTCTTTAGATTCTGTTATAAATATATAAAGATATATACTAAAAGATAATAAAAACTATAGTAATAATAATAATAATATCTCGCTTCTTTAGATACTACTAGTAATAACTTCAACGATCCCTCTACTAACCTAGGTCTATTATATACTACCTAAACTTAAGATAACAGAGTCGGGAATAAGAACTATATCGTAGTACTACTAGGCGGTCCTATAAAGTTTTAATCTATAGTTATAAAACTATACTCTTTTAAAACTTCTTAAACTTTTAGAACAGTACTAGCGAATAGAGAAGTTTCTAGGACAACACTATCGAATAATCTAACACTATAATCTTATAAAAAAGGGGGAGCTTTAGAAGTATACTAGAGTAGGTAAGATATTAAACAATAGACCCTCTCTTAATATCGACTTCGTTATTTACCCTCCTCCTGATATCGACTTCAGATTCGTTAGAGTGCTAATATCCTAGAACCTCTTTTAGAACCGCCCTAGGAGCGCGGACGTGGCTAACTCTAAAAGCTTCTAAGGCCTTCAAGCGACTTCGAAGTGTTATTCTAAGAGTTTGAAACCTTTGTCTCTAATTTAAGCGATAGTAATAAATTCGACATTCCCGCTAAACGTCTAGAGCATAATCGGCGATAGAACGATCCTAGCGAAGGCCTACTAATACGAAGAAATGTATACTTTAATCTAGGTTAATATAAACAAGCTAGACATATAGAACGGAATAAGAGATAATAGAAGATAGAAATAGAGCCTTCTTATTAGCTAAGAATAGAGAATAGAGGGCTCTGATTAGTTAGATTAGATAGGAGATTTTAATAATTTTTAAGTAACTTCTGTCGTTTTAAAGAAGTGCTAGTGTCGGTATATATTAAAGGGGTAAATAGCAACTCGGATTAGTATACGTGAGTATACGTGCTTCTCGCTTAAGAGCTACTTAAGTAGGCATCGTAGCTAGCTTTACTCGGTATATACGAACGATAATACAACTCTTTTTACATCGCTTTTATGACTATAAGTTATACTAATACTAGGAGTAGATAATATCTTAGTAGATACTCTCTTATGTAATTTATATAGAATAGTAGCTAATTAGTGCTTATACTAGTAGTCTCTTAATTTAATAATCTCTCTCTTAATTACCTTAAATATATAAAGAATAAAGTTAAGATATCTAAGATATATATAAAGCTCTTTTATTATAGCCTCTTACTAAATACTTAAAAGGTATATAGCATATATATACGCTCTTTTAAGAGGTTCTAGGTTAAGAGACTCTAGCGACCGTAGCTAGTAACAACTTTAGTACTTTATAAGTAGGTTTTAAAGAGAGTATATAATAGGATTAGTTAAGGACTTTTAAAAGCGGATTCTATATAAATCAGCCTTTCTATAATTCAATTAATATATATAGAGCGTAATCTAGATCTAAAGCTATTTAAGTCTCTGCTTTTATAACAAATTATAGCAGGCGTTTAAGTAATATAGAGCTCTTATAAGAAGAAGAAGGCAAAGCCTTTATTAATACTATAATTACGCTAGATTACCTCTTAAGCTTTAAAGGCTAGGCCTCGAGTTCTATAGCTAGAATAGATTAATAGCTTTAATTTTAAAGCTACTATAAAGCTAGCTTTTATAAGATTCCTTTATACTATAGAGATTATATATAAAGACGCTAATTTAGTTAACTATAGAGTATTTATATATATACGCCTTTAATAATAGGATATTACTTTTACTAAGAAAGATAAATACGTAATTATACGTCTATAATCGAGTAAATCAGACTATAAGTATATAGAGATAGAGATATTAGTATTAAGTACAAGATTACCTACCTACCTTATAGTAGCACTTCGAGTACTATTTACTCTTAATTCTTAACCTCCTATAATACTACTCTTTTACTAGAAAAGCAGCTCCTTTATAAGAAACCGATATATTAGCTCTTTATACTACTGCCTCTAGATAGTCGGTGTTAGTAATAGTATATTATATTTAGAATATAGTCTACGTAGAGGCGCCGCGTAATATACTTCTAATAATAAGATATTAGATATAGATATTCAGATACTTAGAAAGTAGACTTTAAATACTTTTAAGAGGTACTTTACTCTAAGCTATTAGAAGTGATACTTTTTAAATAGGCGCTTTTTAATAGGTAGAGCTCTCCCTCTTCTAGCTTAGTAGGCTTTAGAAGACCCTTATAGTTAGTAGGTAATATGTTCTCTATTATAACTACGTTATATTACTATTTACGCTACTTATAGTCCTTTTTGCTTTTAAAAAGCCTTATCCTTTCTTATATTTATAGCAGCTTCTCTTTAATCGATTAAGTAATCTTACTTAAGACAGCTAATAGTACTTACTCTTTTCACTCTTATATTAGTAAGATACTTAGAGAGCCTCTTAATTAACCTAAAAAGAAGGTATATAAGAGAGTGTAGAGTGAGATACTAGAAGCTAGCTAGTAAATATAGAAATTCTCAAAATAGTCTCAAATACGTGTATATAACGAAAAGTAATAAATAGAAAGAGTTTATAGTAAATTAAGGAATTAGCTTATTAAGTAAGAGAGAGGTATATATATATATATGCCTCCTCTTATACTAAGTAACCTCTATTCTACTAATAATACTTCTTATTGCTTTTAACGTCTTATTTAGTATTAAGCTCTTTTTTAACCCTACTCTTATACCTCTTCGCGATATACTCGCTAGGATTAGTTAGTACTTTTTAGCCTCTTAAATAAGTACGATAGCTAATAGTACTTACTCTTTTCACCCTTATATTAGTAAGATGCTTAAAGAGCCTCCTAATTAGCCTAAAAAGAAGGCATATAAGAGAGTGCAGAGTGAGATACTGGAAGCTAGCTAGCAAATACAGAAATTCTCAAAATAGCCTCAAATACGTGTATGTAACAAAAAGCGATAAATGCTACATTATGAGAAGACTTCTCTCAATGGCAACATTGATGGTCTGCCATCCGCATTGACCTGGTAGAACACAAAGTCTCGGAATAATTTCAAAACACAGCCCTCGCCGGTTTCGCTCTAGTTATTATCACCATCGTACTCTGGCCGCTTGTTGAGCGTGCTAAGCTACTAGTAAATGCCACCGTTTAAGCTCTCTTACAGGTATACTTCATTTAGAGTCTAATGTCTTAGGACTTGGTTTTGTTGTATGTCCTACTTTTGCGGACTTCAACATAAGGAAGACTACTATTTTGAAAATCTCTAGAGTTTTGTTGCACTTCGCAGTTTTGTGGCCTGGAGCTCTAAAACAATCTCATCAACGTTACTTCTTCTATCGAACGTTGAGATTCGTTTTACTCTAAAATATTCGCTTATTTCTCTTTGAATAGGAAGGACCTCCGACAGCATTTTCTTTGTTGATTTTGAGAAAACGCTATAGAATCTTTTTAACTTGATATAACCTAATTAAACTCTCTTAATACAGCATCTCAAATACACTAAAAAGTCAGAAAAAACTAAAATTTACTAAATCGCAAATCGTAATTCACGAATCGTTAAAAGTTCATTTTTTTAGAGCACTCATAAGTATACTACTCGCTATTACTATATACCGTGCTTTTAGAAAAATTAGTAGTGAATTCAACTAGCTAAGAAAGACACGGGAAGTCTCCTAGGAATACGTGTTTTACTCTATCTATTACTCTAGCTATTAGAGTTTACTATAATAACTTAACTATTATAATATTACTATTACTACTAAATAAAAGAAAGAAAGAGAAGTGAAGAGTGTAAAAGAAGAGAGAAATAGGTTTGTCTTAAACTTCTCTTATCTACGCTTGAAAGAACTATAGTAGATTAGAAAACGTCGCTAGTTATACTATTGAAAGTTGACACTAGCGATTTATAATTTATAATTTAGTCGATTCTGACTTTTAAGCAGTGTTTTGGGTTTCCCCGTCTAATCTGTTATCCTATTCTACTTTAACGATCCTTCTCCCTTCTACCTCTATTTTAAGGCTATCCCGCCTTCTCTTATCCTTAAATTCTAGCTTTCCTAGCCACTTCTATTCTATAGTACTTACTTGCCTTTCCTTACTAAATAGAGAGGCTAGGATAGGAAGAGTTAGGCTAGTTAATTTCGCTTAAAGTCTAGAAGGCGAGTAGAAAAGAGAGTCTAGGTCTCTAATTTCGCTTAATATCTAGAAGGTGAGTAGAAAAGAGAGTCTAGGTTCTAATTAGGACTCTTAGAAGGTTGCCTTCCTAATCCTACTCTAGTCTAGCCTTCTTTTTTTACCTACTTAGCTACTCCTATCCTGTTTTTAGAACTTTCCTAGCCACTCCTATCCTAGTTAGAGTACCTAGCCTGCTAAACTTAGCCTAGCCTTAATCCTAATCTAGCTTAGCCTCTTCTATCCTTACCTAGGTAAGTAGCCTATTCTATCCTAAGTACTAGGCTAACTAAGACGAGGAAAGCTAAAACACTGCTTTTAAGTATACTTAGAACGCTTTACTTAAGTAATTAATTAAAAAAATAGAACTAAGAATAGTTTTTAGGTTTATTTACTTCTAGTATTCTAGTAACTCTATATACTATATTCTATTTTTCTAATAGTTTAAAAAAAAAAACACTCTTAATAATCCTTTATTACTAGTTCTTTAATTATCTTAATAAGTTTATATAATTAATTTTGTTTTACTAGTTACCTTATATAACTAAATTAAAGAAGTAGGTCTAGATAAATAACTATTACTATGAATTCAAGTATTCTAGTAACTTTAAAAAAATAGTTTTATTTTACTAGAGATTTTAAATAATAGATTTTAAGGATTAAGTCTTAGACTAGTCTCTATTACTAATTCTTATTATATCTTTAAAAATCTAGATAATGAATTTGATTTTACTAATTTTTCTTGAATAAGTAAAATAACCAAATATACTCTAGGGTAGAAATGCTAGGGATCTAGTACTACTAAAACCGAAAGTGTCGTAAGTTTATTTCGTCAATTTAGTTACCTAGAATCATATAGAGAAGATGAAGATGATAAAGATATAGGTTTAAGAAAATATCTTCGAGAAAATCTAGCCATAAACCATTCACCGTCACAATGTAGTCATATTACAAACTCATATGAAAATGTTTGTAAAACCTTTATTTATTATTTTACCCATTTTCCTATGGTCGAATTTTCCTATCGTAGCATTTTCCGGTCATTGTAGTTCTGTATCATAACGAGACCCGTCCATATTATAACGCCAATGACTCTATTTGCAGCCACCAAAGGCCAAAAATCCATGTAAACCTCCTTTCACCAGCCATTCAAATGCCATAGATGATGTCCATGGGCTTTGGAAACTCCTTTACAACCCAGCAAATAAGCCCATACTCCTCGACCTTCTTCTGCATCTCGGGGCCAGCTCCCCAAGCGTATCGCTGAGCGAAAAGCTCATTGATGGTATCAACAAGATCATTGATGATTTTCGCGACTGGATCGTTGATCTTTCCCTTGTTTTTCTTCTTCTCGGCAGGTGTGAGTTGGAGTTCGATCTTCAGTTCCTTGATTGGGCATCCACATTGAATGAATCTCTGAACGATGCTGTAGTAGAGGGGGTCGCCAAGGTAGCCTTTGATGAAGAGTCTCTCAATTGGGGCGTGGCTTAGTCGAGTACGGGGGTTGATAAGGAGACGTTCCATGTCTTGCTCTTGCAATGTGCGGTTCCATCGTGGACTGTGGGTTGTTAGAAGATATCCAGTTGAGCTCTCAGAGGAGAGAGAGAGAGATGGGGTATGACACTTACTCAAGATCAATCTCCAAATATTTGATCAGCTTGATGGCAGCATCATTCAAGTTGTCGGTAGCTTTGAAACACTCATTGCTACTAGTGAGAATAGTCCATTTGCCAAGCTTCAAAAGCGAGTTAAAATTGAGCTCGTTTGCCTCCGCCCACTGAAACATATTAGCATGTGTTTTTATCACTGATTTCAGCGTCCAGGGGCAGCGAGCAAGTATGAAACTTACTCCAACGGGAATCAAAGGTTTGCTTACCAGCAAATTGCGATCAATGTATGAGGGCTGGTCAGCCGCAGCAAGCTCAGGTCTTGAAGGGCGATGGTGGCCATATCCAAGTTCTTCCTCCATTGAAATTGTGCGCATAGTGAATTCGTGCTCAACTGTGGCCAAAGTTGGGGTTGTAGTCCAATTCTCCCATGGTTGTTTGTTCCAGATTCCAGGGGTCCATCTCTGGATAGTCCAAGCACGCTGTGTGAGATGGGACGGTGCATTTTGGTGAATCGGCCCAGTGGGATGTGAGATGGAGAGGTTGCTGAACATTGAGTGTTGCGTGGAATTACCAGACGCGCGGATTGATTCAAAGTGTTTTTGCTGTTGCCCAGAGCTTGAGGAGCTGTGCTTGGAGCCTTCAGGCTGCTTGCCTTTCTTGCTCTCTTTCGCTTTGGTCCAGACAGATCCTCCTTGCATGCCGCTTCCCTCTGCGTACCCTCCGAATCCTGCGCCGCGTTGTTGTTCACTGCTCATCTGCGGCACATTCAATCAGTACGTTGTTAATGAAGTTGAGTTATCTGCAGGAGAGATTGGAACTGACCTTGTTGGTACTAAGGCTTGTGACAAGAGACCGCAAACCGTCAAACGACTTTTGGGTGACAGGTGCCCTGGCCTCGCGGTTGGCGTTTCGATTGGACATTGTTGCGGTCAAGATGGGACACTTGAAGAAGACAGAAGATAGAAGTGGTGAGGGGTTAAGAAGTAGAGGTGAATAAATCGCGTTTGGTATTACATAATAATACCACGGTTGGCCAGTGCTTTTCTGTTCTGTTTGTTTTGCTCATAGAAAGCCCAAAAAAGTGGAGCGAGACTTAGCGACAGCGTAGATGCTTCAACATCTAGAAACTCAACAACCACCAAATCAAAAGGGATAAAACCTGGGGCTATAGATACGTAGACTTATGAGATTATAATGATGTTTTTGTTTCATTTTTCTGATCTCATTGTGTAAAGTTATACAGGTGAGATGAAGTGTTGGGGTCGCTAATTCACGGCCCCCCTTTTCAGAAGGTTTAGCCGATTTTAGGGCGTGGGGGTTCCACTTCTGCTAAGCCTCGTCGAGTAATGCTTCTTCTCACGCATTTCTCAGAAAAAGCAAAGATGAATAGCAGGATCTCTCATATGGTGCTACAAGCAGAAAAGTTAGAGTGGGAAAAGAACATCTGAGAGGAAATGTTCTCTATTGCATCTTTGTTGGAGCTTATAAAATACTCGTTCCTTTCTGTGTGCAAGCAATCAGCGCAGCTGCAAGAAACGTACAAGAGGTGGGTACCTGGATGGGCGACCTTACATTTATTTGTCTGTTTTGGTTTTCAATTGGGGTGTTTGAAGGCCCGCAATGACGAAGTTAGAATGGAAAAGGACTCTTTTTTTTGTTTGTTCAGTGGCGCAACAGTGCAGGTTTACAGAGGCATATTATCTAGTAACGCTTCCCAAACTAAAACGACGTGTTTTCTCAGTCATCATATCCTGCTGTCCCCTCTGAAAAATCCATAACCAAATCTTTGACCCTGATGGCATATAGTCTTTACCAAGAAGAACAATAAGTGACTTCCTAATAATTCACGTCTCATTGGAAGGTTCAACAAGCTTTGGTTCCCATATCAGCTTGATGTACTTCTCGCCCTTTGCCTCCTTTGTTGTCTCCATACGTGGCCCCAAACTCAAAGAATATCGTTGGTCAAATAGCATGTTAACAAAACTTCAGAAGGTTGATAGAGCGTCTTCATTCCATGAAGCTGTCCCATGTTCTCTCTTTCGGAAACGAATTCGTAACAAGCGTAGTGGCGCACCCCCTTGAACAAATCTCTGGATTATGGGGTAGAGTAAAGAATCCCCTATAATTACTTGGAGGCCCAGATTCTCCAATGGTATAAGTTGAAGGTTGTTATAAGGATTTACAAGGGCCAGTTCAACCGCGTTCCACCACCGTAAGGGAGCTGAGAATTGAGTACTAACAATCCTTAGTCTCAAAGCATTTTTTCCTTTAAACATTCTGGAAATAACACACCTGAGATCAATGGACATTCTGTTAACCACTCCCAGGGCAGAATCGTTGAGTTCTTTGAAGAAGTGCCAATATTCCTCAAGAGGCTGTACCAACATGAGATGCTTACTACTGTTCCATTGATCGTACATATCCTTCCACTCCTTGGGTAACTTACACATAAGGCTTGGCTCAAGGCGATCATCTTCATGTCTCTTGTCCAGGTAATTATTAGGTGCTGGATGTGCTTGATTGATCCTTTCTTCCCCATTATTTGGTTGGAATCGGTGTAGAAGAGGACCAGGAGCGAAGAATAGTGCAGGAATGAATGGTCGTTGAGAGGAAGAAACCATATCAGTAGCTGGGATTTCTTGAGGTTCCTCTGTGGTCTTCTCAACATTTGTTGTGATGGGGTTATTCACCTCCTTCTCATTGACGGTGACTGAGGATTTCCAGAAGGGCGAGGTTTCTGTTACCGTAAGAGTCAATACAACGGAATCAATGCCACTTGACTTCTTCAAAGAATTTCCAGTCTCTGTGATCACAAGTTTGATTCCCTTTGGTCGATTGCCACTGGGAGGTGTTGGGGTGGGGTGGACAGGTAAGACTGTAGTGGTGGCGTACTGCCCAAGCTCTGATGAGCTTGCTGACACCTTATCCCAATCAGAATCTGATAGATCGTCTTTGCTCATCTTGAAAAGAGTCTTGGTCAGTCTTTGTCGAGTCGATGATTCAGTTGAAGAGTTGATACTAACTTTTGCTGCTCCTTCGTGATGGTTGAGTTTGTAATTGACGATTGTGTTGTCAAGTTGTATTATGTGTCGGAGTGTTCTCTGTTGCTGCTTGGGGAGCAGAAAGTTGTTGATTGTAGGAGAAAGTCTGGGGGGAGAGGGGGCAACTATTTGTACCCAAATCCTTCCAAGAGCATTACGAATGTCAAACTGCTAAAAATAAATCTTGTAGCCCCACTTTATACCATTTGCATCAAAAGATTCAATCCACGTATGTCCCTTACAGAGAGAAATGATGAGATACTTCACCCTTCAAACGCATGTTTGGCTTATGAAGTAGTATATCGTAATGTTCCAACATGTAATTACATGACGACTTTCTAAATAATAACACCAATAAGTGTTCGACTCACTTGGTGGATACAGTGAGTTGCGATTGAATTTGTCTACTTTTTTTATAATCCGAGCTTTTTAAAAAATTCCTTGATTTCTCCCCTTTTTAGGCACTCTTTTAGCTATTTATTAATAATAACATATATTAGTATACTCTAGAGAACAGAAAACGAGAGCTCTTCATGTCCTCTATTACTCTATAAACTTTATATAATAAAAACTAACAATTTTATATCTGTCTTAATTTTTATAAGGTCTTAGCTTATAGGGGTAGTGAAAATTTTTCAAAAAAGGGGTTTTTTTAAGAATTATCTATTTTTTAGTTTACTTTTATTATACTTACTTTAAATTAATGAGTAATATAGAAGAGAGATAATTAGATATAGCGCTTCTTTCTAGGTAGGCCTCGTCTCTTTTAGAGTACTTTTATTTTCCGTCTTCTAAAGAAAAGAGAGAGAAAGCTTTGAAAAAAAAAAGCATAGATTACAAAAAAAGTGGGCAAATTCAAGCTTAACTCGCAACACACTATATCTAAGAGAAGTAATAATAGTAATAAAATATTTGCTAGGAAAACATACGAAATTACAGCTTTGAGAAAAAAACCTAACATATCTAAGAACAGTGGAAATACACACACGCATAATCTTCGAGGGTCAAAAGTCCCGTGTGAACCGAAAAATACACTAAAGCCAAGGAATTAAGTGGGCTTCAGAATTCAAGACTTATAATATATAAAAGTAGTCCGAGGAAAATAAGAAAATACACGGCTTAGCTAAGTAAGGTTTCCATCTACATAGTTAGAAAATATCACTTCTTTCTCTACAGCCAATCTAAACTATTCCTCCGCTCACTCCCAGAAGAAAGACTCTAACTTTCTTTATTTCCTAACATCCTCCTAACTCCGTTCCTATCTTAAATACGAAATTTCAAGTCTATAAGCCTACTTCCATACTTCCACTCCTCTTCAATCTCTTACCATCACTTATTCAATAACCTTACACCACCACTATCCTTGTACACTCATCTCCTTCTACATATAAACTTCCCACCGAGAAGAATTCCAGAACAGTAAAAGAGACAAGAGAACGAGAAGCAAGAAAAATATCTTTCCTAAATAAGGTACTACAGGGAATTAAAAGCTACTAAGGCAAAAAACACATTAATAAAAAGATCTTACGTCTCTTACATCTCTTATTCTCTCCTCGTCTAACAAGTTACTTCTGACCCCCTATCAGTCTCATCTTCCTCTTCTCCCGCCTGCTTACGCTCCTACATATAACTACAATAACCCAAATTCATAAAACAATGTTAAAAGGATAGTATGAGGTTTGATATAATTGTATTACTTAAGTAATTCTAGAGAGGAATTGCTCTCTACTTATATATAAGAGGGTTTAAGAAGACCTATATCACGTAATAGATATAGATGTTTAATACTCTTACTTGATCTAAACACTCTTAGATTATAATACTAATATACTTTAATAAACCTTTAGCTAAAACCTTTAAAAGATAAAAACTAGGGAAGAATATATAAGTAAGAAGACTAATTAAAGTCTTTTAAGAAGTTAATTTAAGGTATTAACTTCGTCCTCTCCTTTTATATTTATAGTATATACTAAGACGCCTCTTATAGTTAAGTTACCTAGTATAATATCTCCTCTTATACTTATATTATTTATATAGTTATAGTTATCTAAGATATAGTAGAAATCTGTTAGCTAGTTTATTTGATCTTTAATATACTCTCTTAAATATATAAGAAGTCGCTTACGCTTTACGTTCTTATCTTATTCTTTAGGTGTATTAGTACTAGGCTTAACTTTAACTTTAATTAATTAATTAATACTAAGTAGATACTTAGTACTATTAGTTTTAATACGCCTTTATATACTAGTAAAACGTTTGATTAAGAGTCCTTTATACTTAGTATATATAATATTAGTAGGCCTTGTTAGTAAGAGTTAGAGTAGTATCTAAAAAGCTTCTTTAAAGAGTATAGTAGATGCCTAGTATAGTAGAGGTAGTAGAGTATTAGAATAATAGTGTTTTAGAGATAGTGTAATTTTAAGACTTTATATAATAGGTAGTAATATATCTCTTATAGCTTCTACTACTTCTACTACTCCTATAGTTTCTACTACTCTTATAGTTTCTACTACTCTTATAGGTTCTACTACTTCTATAGATTCTACTACTTTTACTACTCTTATAGGTTCTATATTCTTATCTTCGATATCGTCTAAATTAGTACTCTTATACCTAGAGTACTTATTAAAGGCTTATTTACTCTTAGAGTTGTTCTAAGCTAGGTCTACTAAAATAGGTTTTCTTTCTTTTAAGAGCTTCTAAAGATAGAGATTAATAACTTTATTTATTAGTACTCTAATAAGGAGAGTATAGTTATAAGAGTTAATTTAAGTACTAAGAGTAACCTATTTAAAACTAGTAGCTTTAAGGTAACTAGGACTCTAAAGCTACTATTCAAGGTAGTCCTAGTTACTAATAAGGTTCTAAATAAAGTAACTTAAGATAGCTAGACATCTCCTAACTAGGCTAGTATTACCTTCCTCGCTAATCTATATATTAAAGTTTCTTATACCTCTATCCTTTTATAAATAGTTAATAAATTTCCTTTATATACTAAGTAGATTTATAAAAGAGATAATATTAGTATCTTAATACTTAACTTTAATATTAGTATCTAAAATAAGAAGTTATAAACCTATAAAGAGTTTTCGTTTAATAACTATAACCTAGATATACTATAGTATAGTAAGGTATTATAGCTAATTTAATTTAACCTAGGTTTCTATCTAAGTAACTATAAGTATAATAATTATATCTTAAGACTTAATTTAGTCTAGACTAAAAATATATAAGAAGTATTTAAATAGTAAATAATACTTATTTATATTATCTTACTAGTTTATCTTTTCCTACTTTATATAATAGATAATAGAGTATTATATAATCTAGTAAAGTAAGTATACTCTATTATAGCTACTATTAATTTTAGATAAGTAATACTAGATATTATAACTAGTAGAGTTAGTCTTTAAGCTTCTAGGTAATAGAAGTTTTAGATATTAAGTATTAATATCTATAAAGTTAAAGAAGGGTTCTTTTAAGAGAGTAACAGTTTTTAACTTCTTAAAAGTTATACTAGAAGCAATTCTAGTATTTAACATTTTTTAAGTAGAATAAGTATCTAAAAAAGATAATTTATAGATAATAAAGAGAGTTTAATTATAAGATATTCAAGTATTAGGTATATATAAGTAGTTAGTATAGTAGCTAAAGTACTAGGTAGCTAACTATATAATATAAATCGTTAGTCTTAGCAATATAGTCTCCCTTTATAATTTATACTATATAGTTATATAACTTTTAAAAACTATAATAAAAAACGTTTTTTAAGTACTAGGTTTATTCTTTAGTATCTAAAGATATAATAGTATAAATATAAAGAGTATATTATATAACCTTTCTTTATTTTCTTTAAAGTATTAAATATAACTCTATAGTATTTTAAACAAGTATAAGGTAATAGTAATACCTTACTAAGCTTTTAGACACCTCTCTTCTTAACACTTATTAAAAATTAGAACTTCTTAAAAGTATTTCTAGGAAAGGGTTTTATAAGTCTATCTACTACTTACTCTTTTATACTAATAAATATAAAGTTTATATATTCTTTAGCTTATACTTCTCTAATCTTAATATCTTAGATAGTAATATACTTAGTATAGTTATAGTAGATAGAGTTTTTTATAAGTACTATAGCCTCTTAATTATTATAGAGGATTACTATAGTAACCCTTAGTTTAGTCTCTAGGATAAGCTAGTCTAAGAGACGTTATAGCTAAATAGCTTTATTTATAGTATTTATCTCTCTCTTAAGTTCTACTTTATATAAGAATAGCAAGACTATAGCCTATCTTTTAAATAACTATAAGATAGTACTACTACTAATATTAAAGAGGTATTTAGAAGTAGATTATCTAGTTTTATAACATCTAGCCTAGTTAGTATCTAAATAGCCTATAAGTCTCTTAAGCTTACCTTAAAATACTAAGTTATAGCTTATAATACTCTTAAGATAACGTATAATTCGTTTTACTACTATCTAATATTTATTAGTCAAATTAGATAAGAATCTACTTATAATAGATATAGAGTAGGTAATATCTAGTTAAGTACTAAGTATAGTATATATAAAAGAACTAATAGCTAATTAGTATTATTATTTAAAAGGTTTAAAGCTTTTATAGTCTTTAAGAGTAGCTATAAGGTAATTATTAGCCTCTATTAGTATATAATATATCTTTATATTAAGTATATCGAAATCTTATAATATTTTCTTAATATAGACTTATTATCCTAAACAAAGTATTCAACGTTCTCTATCTTAAGTCATTATTATACCTAGATAGTAGGCTATTAAACTAAGATCTAATATTTTAAAACAAGTATTTAGTACCTTTTTTACTTTATTAATTTCCTATATTAATTCTCTAGTAATAAAGTAGTTATTAATATAAGCTATAATAATAATATCTTTATAGTAGAAGACGCTAGTATCTATATTAAGAGGTTTAAAACTTAAGGTTTTTAAGAAACTATAAAAAGTATTATACTAGACTTTAGGTACTTACTTTAGACTATAGAGTACCTTTTTAAGTTTATAGACTTTTATACTATCTCCTCTACTATTAAGAAACTCTATATAAACTTCTTCTTTAATATCTTTATATAAGAATATAGTTTTTATATCTATTTACTTAATCTCCTAGTTTAAGATAGTAGTAATTATAAATATAAGTTTATAGCTTATAAGCTTTATAATAGTAGTAAAAGTTTTATTAAAGTTAATACCTTCTTCTTATTTAAAGCTATAAACTACCTAGTAAGTCTTATACTAAATAATCTAGCCTTTATTACTTATCTTAAGTTTATAGACCTATTTACTTATAAAAACTCTTTAGTTTATAGGTCTCTTAACCTCCTTCTAGGTACTATTTTCCTTAATAGAATCGATCTCCTTATTTTTAGCTTCTATCTACTTTTAAGCTTTAGTATATATATAAGCCTATTTATAGGTTTAGGGCTTAAAAACGTTATTTTATACCTAAGCTAGTAGTACTACTATAAAGTAGGTCTTATTAATTAGTTAATAGATAAGAGCAAATAGTAGTAGGTTAGATAGAAGTACTAGTTAAAGGCTATATTTGTCTATATAGTCTACTATATTATCTAGTAAGGTTTTTAAACTACTAAGATTAGAGCTATCGTCGTCTATAGAAGGTTATAACTTCTAATATACTTATAACCTTAATACTCTCATAGTAGTAGATATAGCTAGATTATAATATATAATAATTATTAGCTTCAGTAGTAATAGTAGAGTAAGCAGAGGTATTACTTCTTTATTTTAATAAAGTACTAAGATATTATTTTCTAAATTATTAAATAGCTCTATAAATCTAAAGCTTTCAAGCTTAGATAAAAGTAGTAAGTAACCTAGTTTTAGGTATACTTATAGTTTCTTTATTTAACCTCTTCCTCTTAGAAGTATAGGTTTTTAATCTTTTATCTTCTACTAGTATATTCTACTAGTAGTCTAGAACTTATATTTATAAGACTTCTTAATTAGCTTTATAACTGCTTTAGTAGCATCTATAGTAGCTCTCTTAATTTTAAATATAGAGTTAGCTTTAAAGTTAACTATCTTACTTTATTATCGATTAAGATCTACTTTATTAAGTTATTAGTCTAGAGTAATCTTAGAGATAAGGACTTTAAATACTAGTTCTTTCTCTTATAAGTTAACTTATATTTTATTAATATAAATATTATTAGCTTAAACAATTTTCTTATTAGTAGTCTAGATCTACTTAATATAATCTCCTTTATAGCCTATTAGGTATCTAGAAAAGGTTTAAGCCTCTTTAAACTTACTCTTTTTAAGCTTATTTTTAAGAACTATATACTATAACTCTATAATTCTTAAATAATTAATATAAGAGTATAAGCTAGTAATAGCCTTAAAGAGAGAAATTTTAGTAGCTATATAAATACATCTTTAATAAAGATAGATAGAGGTTTATAATAATTTAGATTAAAGGTAGTTAGTATAAAAGTTAAGATAGTACCTTCTTATTATCTCTACTATTTACTATAAGGTTTAGCCTAGGTGTTTAGTAGCTTTATTTATTTCAAGATTATTTAAGATTATAGTTTTAAGTATAATACCTTCTTCTTTAAGATATTTACTAAGAGTAGTACTAATATATTTACCTCTATTATTACTATAAATACAATAGATCTATCGCTTAGAGCACTTATAAGTAACCTTATATTCCTTAAAATAAGCTAATATATTACTTTTATATTTTATACTATAGACTTCTATATCTTTTATTTTATTATAGTAAAAGTATACCTAGTATTAAAAACTAAACAGTCTAGGTTTTAAAGGTCCTATAACGTCTATATATACTAATTCTATAGAGTAATATCTAAGCTCTATATAGCCTAAATAAGAAACTAATTTCATATACCTTTCTATATAAGTAGTATAGATATAGCCTTCTATATATATCTTTTTATCTATATTATAAGATCTTTTATAAAGTACCTTAATTACTTTATTACTTATATATCCTAAGCAAGTATACTAAGTTATATTTACTAGCTTATTAGTATAAGTAATCTAGGCTTTAGCTGATATTTTAGAATATAAGCGAGGACGTAGTAGAAGCTTATATTAGCTTAAAAGTACTAAAAGTCCTTTACGCTCTATAAGCTAAATTATAGTACTAGAAAGAGTTCCTAGTATTAATATCTAGAGGTTGTCTTTAATAGTAAGTTTATAGACATATAAGGTTTTAGTATTTAATAAAGTCTAAATATACTTATATATTTTTTATAAGTCTACTTAGAGTCTCTTATTTAATAGCTATAAAAAAGAAAGAAGGTTAGCTCCTAGAGTAGAGTAATAGAGTATATTAGAGAGTAGTAGTATCTATAATCTAGTTTCTATTTCTATAACTAACTTTACTATTCTTTTAGAGATAATAGGTAATTATATTCTACTAATACCTACTACTACTTATAGTTTATTAGAGTTTAAAGGCCTTAGATTTATAAAGAGTAACTTCTAATAATAAATAGATTTAAAGTACCTACTATTAATAATCTATCTTTATAATAAGGATTTAGACATTAAGACTCTTAATACTTTAATATTTAATATAAGATATACTATCTAAGCCTAATAAGAGATAGAGTAGTAGTTAGCTTCATTATTTTAGTTAATAACTAATAGTCTAGTAAATACTATAGTAGTAGTCTTAATATTCTTATCTTTTAATTTCTTTTTCTAATCCTAAGTATTATCTTAAAAGCAAGGACGCTTTTTATATTTAGTAGCTTTTATAGCTACCTTATTAGCTATTCGTTTATTATAAGCTAGCTTTAGATAAGAATGTTTCTTAATATAGTTTACTTCTAGATAATACATTTTACTATAATATATATATTTTAGTATTTTATTAGTTCTAGATTATTTATAAGTAAGTATACCTATTATTATATTATTAGTATCTATAGTTATATACTATTCCTCCTTTTAGACTACTACTATAAGTTTACTAATAGATATAATATAGCTAGTATTATTAATATAGTTATAAGTCTAAGCTTAATATCTTTTAAAAGTATTATATACTAGAGTAAGGCTAAACATATAGAGTTAGCTAAACTAAGGATCCTTAAGTTTAATATCTAGTAAGATAAGTAAGAGCTTATAATCGATCTAGAAGAACTAAGAGTTATACTCTTAAATAAAGGCGAAGACGTTAAGCTATAAAGATAAGAGCTTACTTATAAGTCGATTAAATTATACTAATCCTTTAAGCTAAAATCTATTCTTAAGTTTTATAAGAAGTTATAAGACATTGTTACTATTATTCTTAATATAGTTCCTAGCTAAGAAACTATACTTACTATATATTATATAGAATCTAACGTCTAAGAATTTAACCTATTCTTTATTCTTCTTTCTATATTCTTTCTTCTTAGCTACTATTAGCTCTAAGATAGTAGCTTATCTAGGACCTATAGCTTATACTACTAGGAGAGTATCTAGTTACTACTTCTTATAAGTAATAAGCTACTTATAGTAGTAGTCTTTAATATAAAGGTCGTTAACAACTCGTCTTTCCTATTTAGTCTAGTTAGCTTTATTAAGCTCTTAGATATTATTCTAAGTTTAATTTTTAGTAGATATAATTAAAAAGAGCTAAGTAGGCTAAGAGTAGAGAAGGTAGAAGTAATAGGTAAAGGTTCTTTAGTATAGATTCTAAAGATATTTATAAGACTTAGAGAAGGAGAAAGAAGTTCGTTCTCTAATAAAGATAATTTAGTAGTATTAGAGCTAGTATTAGTTTTAGATTCAGTTTTAGATTTAGATTCTAGATTAGAAGGTATATAGTTAGAGTCTTTAAGTAGGTCGTCTTTATAAAAGTATTTAAGATAAGTTTAAAAAAGAGTTCGAATATAATAGAGAAAAAGATTAAGTCTAAAGTATAATATAAGTAAGTACTATCTTATCTTCTTTATTATTTAATAAGCTAAGAAGCGCCTTCTTAAGACTACTCTTAACCTTTCTCGACTTATCTTAAATTAACTCTTAGTATAGCTCTTAGTAATCTCTTAAAATCTTATTTCTTCTAATATATTTATTTTAAAATTTTCACTTATATTAATATAATTTTATAAGCTATCTAAGTAGTATATTAAGAGGTTAGTATTTTTTAAATTCTTTAAAGTTACTAAGTTTTTTACTACTAGAGAGCTATATAGACTAGGTTAGAGGTTAACCTAGTATTTTAGTACTTAAGTACCTTAATACTTTTATTATAATATATATTAAGATAAATTAGAAGTAGTAATACTAGGTATAATAGATATAAGAGATCCTATTTTTAAATTATAATAACTTATATATCTATTAGTAGAATACACTTATACTAGGTTAAGGAATTATTTAGAAACTTAGTAGTAATTTAATTAATAAGTCTAGAATAGAATTCTAAGCTTATAACCTATTAAAAGGATAGTATAAGGTTCAATATAATTATATTACTTAAGCAATTCTAGAAGGGAATTACTCTCTACTTATATATAAGAGGGTTTAAGAAGACCTACATTACGTAACAGGTACAGATGTTTAACAAATAAAACAAAACGAAAACCGCAACGACAACAACAACAACAAAAAACACTCACAAGCTGTAAATAAACACTCCTCTCTTCGCACCGATTTCGTCTCCGCTGCCTCTGCTCCAAGCACTACAAACCCCCTCAAACCCCCTCCAACCCCCTCCAACCTCCCATCTATTCAACCCAGAAAATCCCCCCTCACAATCTCAACAACTACCCCCCCAACACCAAACGAATCCCAAAACTCCCAGGTCCCAACACATCTGCGACTATTTTTAGTGTAGAGAAAACCGATAGATACTACGATCAACAATGAATAATGAATACGGAAGTAGAGTTATTCTACGCTTTAGCGTGAGGAGGGGGAGTAGGGCTTAGGTGGTGTGGAAGGCATAGGTGGTGATTTGAGCTGTGGGTATATTAGTAAGTTGTGAGGAACTCATGAGTAAGCTAGTGAATGACAAGTAAGGTAGTAAGTTACGAGTAAGGTAGTAAGTTACGACTTAGCCAAACCTAGGAGGAGTAAGCCACGAGTAACTCATACGTAAGCTGTTATGCAAGTCTGCGAGTAAGCGACATGTAATCCACAGATAAGCTGCGAGTAACCGACGAGTAACCCACAAGTAAGCCCCCCAGTATCGCAGAGAGAAAGAAAAAAAGAAATTCCAATCACACATCATTCCCACACTTAATCACAGCGTCACTCTCTCACTTTCTCAACCACAAGCTCCATCCCACCTCGAGTCATTTTCATGTCAATTCTTCATTCGAATTCCCCATTCTACTCACTATCTCTACTTTCCTCTTCTCCCCCCAGTACTGTCCTCCCCCGCATCATCCATCATACTATTACAAACAGAAAGACAAAAAACAAAAAAAGGAAAACAGGCCAGAGGAGTTCAAAGAAACATTCGAACTCCCCAAAATGCACTGATGCGTCCCCGTTCCCCCAAACAATTATACGCCAGATTCTTTTTTTAAGTATCCCCCCGACCAAATCTTGCTCAAGCACGTATGCTCAAGTAGGTCTCTTTCCATGATATGTCCTTTATCTCAAAAAAGAAAATCCTCAATCCCTTCGCATCATCGTGTCTTCTGGGTCCAGCCCCATCATGGCATTTTGCACATCTCGTCTCCCCAAATCAACTCGTTGATCATCGATCGTCTCAAATGTTCTCCATTTTCGTCACCGTGATATGGTCGTTTTCAAATCGTTTTCGCTCCCCCACTCACATGACAACGCAATCACCCTCCTGCTTTTGAGACCTCGAGATGCGTTCCCTCGATTTAGCAGTAGCGTTCTTCCCACCCCTCTTCAAATCCTCCAGCCTCTCTCTCGCCTTGGGGAAATTTTGTGCTAAAAAGAAAGTTAGTCAACACTCCTCCCAACCTCCAACCCCCGGAATCAAGAAGAAATATAAAAACATACCAGCAGCCCTCCAATACCACCTCTTAGCATCCTCCAAATTCGCCGGACTCCCAATCCCCACCTCGGTAAAATACCCCATCGCATACTCCGCCTTCGCCAATCCCGCCATAGCCGCCTTCCTAGCCCAAAGATATGCCTCCGTATCACTCTGCTGCAGCACCCCCTCGGTCCCAGTAAGATACCATCCCGAAAGCGCAAGTTCGCTCTGATGCTCCTCCTGGGCCGCCGCGCGCGAATACCACATGATACTCTGTCGCGCATCAATGCGACAGCCAAAAAGCCCGTATTCATAAGCGCATCCGAGGCGGAATTGCGAGAACTTGTAGCCTAGTTCGGCTGCTTGGTTAAAGAGTTGGAAGGAATATTGCTCATCTCTTACGACCGAGCTTTCGGGAGATTGGGGCATCTCGAATAAAAGACCCAGCTCGTGGAGAGCGTGGGGATTCTCAGCGTCTGCCCGTTCAGCAGCGCGTTTAAGCCAGCCTACTGCTTCGCGGGGATTGCGTGGTTGGCCCAGGAGCCCTTTGAGTTGGATCATACCCATTTTATACATAGCCGGTGTATCACCGAGTGTAGCAGCTCGCTTATACCATTGTATAGCTTTCAAAGGATCTTTTCGAGTTCCGCCTCCCTCATCATTACCCAGTTCGCAACAAACAGCCGTGCGGTACGCAGCAGCTGCGTGACCAGCTTTGGCAGCAGATTGATAAAGTGTGAAGGCTTCCTTGTTGTCTGTTTCCAACCCCAATGCGCCTTTACCGTAACTATCGGCGAGGAAGAACATAGCTTCGGTGTTTTGAGCGGCAACGAGTTTCTTGAGCATCTTGTGAGCATCCATAACATACTTTGTACGAGCTTTATCTCGTGCTCTTTGGTCGGGCATTTGCTGTACGAGGACGTCCGATGCTTCAATCAACTTCTTGGCGTAGAGAAGACCAGTGATTTGATCAGCAGGATTGGCTTTGGTCGTGGCTCTAAGTTGTTCCAATTCTGCTGCGGTCACAGGAGGTGGTCCCGGTGGTCCTGCTTGTGCTGCGGGGCTTGCGGATGATCGCTGTGGTAGTGGACCTTGACCGGGGGTTTGTTGTGGTGAAGGTGCCATATTATTGTAATTTCGAACGGGCGTAGGTTTGTTGCTTGCCAAGCTAGCTACAGAATTTGGTATCAAACCAGCACGAACTGGTGCCGGATGAGATGGTAACGCATCAGGGCCGGAAACTTGTCTGGGCATTGTATTCGCGCGAGATGGGCCAGGTCCTCCTTGTGGAAGGCCAGGTCGAGGTCCTCCGGGAAGTCCGCCTGCAAAGCCAGGTTGACCGGGGCCAGATCTTGGAGCTGCTGAAGCACTTCTTTGTGGTGGAGCGAAGCTGTTTTGTTGTGGTACAGGAGCCTCATTATATTGACCGTAACCTTGCTGTAGTCCTTGATCGTATTGGTCGTTGTATCCTCCCTGACCGGCCTGTTGTCCGTATCCATCATCATATCCTTGTTGGGGATATGCATTTGGTAGAGGAGGTGCGCCAGCCATTTCGAAGACTGCTGCTTGTGGTTGAGCTCGACCCCGAAAGTCAGGTTGTGATTTGACAGGTTTTAATTGTTGCGAGTAACCGTTTGAACCAGGTGCTTGCGGTGGTAGAGCCTGAATGTGTTCGTCTATTGAAGTTCCCCTTCGGTGATTTGAAGAGTTGTTTGGGACAGCATCGAAATCCGGCATCTCAGACTCAGTTGAAGGGCGACGAACGTCACGAGCTTGTGGAGCCATAGGAGGACCAGGGGAATCATAATAAGCGTCAAAAAAGTCATCGATACTCTCACTTTGTGAATGGTTGGAGTAATTTTGAGGGGGTGCAGGCCCGCGAGGATCTGAATAAGAATCCACTGGCGGAGATTGTCCACGTCCTCGTCCATATGCATCTTGAGGAGGTCCCTGAGGCGGATATTGTCGCTGAGGTGGTAGACGATTTCCCCCAGCCGTTGAAGGTCGTGGAGGCCCTCCCCTTCCTGCAGGTCCATTTTGGTACGGCGCATTTTGATCTATCATTGGCATCGGAGGTTGACGGCCCATTGGTGGTGGCATTGGTCGTTCATTGGGCATTGTCATACTTCTTCCAGGAGGTCCAAAGTTTTCCCTAGATGGAGAAGTTGGCCCATACGCTCCTCTGTCATCATATCCAGGCTCTGCATATCCATTTTGAGGTGGCTGTTGATATCCTGGAGCTGATGGCGCTTTTCGCTGTTCAGGATAGCCGCCCTGTTGAGGAGGGTAACCTCGTGGCATACTACGTTGGCTATCCGCTGATTGTCGTCCACGGTTATCGAGCGGAGGTCTTCTTCCTTCCATACTTGGACGGCCATAATCATCTGGAGGTGCTCCTCTTCGCTGGCTATCCATTGAAGGGCGTCCATAATCATCAGTTGGGGCTCCTCGAGCATATTGGGGTTGGTTTTGACTGCCTTTACTACCAGCTCCTCTTGGTCGTCCTTTCTGAGGTCCACCAACTTCCATCAAAGCCATCTGCTCAATGATTTTTTGCTCCTCGGATATCGATGTCTTCTTCGCAACTCCGGGAAAAGTAGGAAATGGATTGTCATTTGGTAGAGCACCGGGGGATAACGGTGGGCTCTTCAAGGGCCTTCTGCCCATACCTTTTGCTATGAAATTTGTTAGTGATAAAATTGCTGAAAATGAGCTTTTTACAACTTACGTCCTGGATCAGAAGAAGCAGATCTGTCAGGAGGACCAGGTCTACCTCCTCTCCCCATATGTGCACCGGTGGGATATCCTCTACCTTGGTCACCTCCGTACCCTCCTCTCATATTATTTTGAGGAGGCCTCTGCATTGGTGGTCCTCTCCCTCCGCCCCGAGGCGCCATTCCCCCTCTCTCATTCCCATAGTATTCTTGCTGTGGTGGGTAACTCTGATTCTGGGGAGGATATCCGTTGCCTCTTCCCCCTCCGTTTTGGTCCTGGTAGCCCTGATCATACTCCTGCGCATAACCTTGATTGTTGTAATCATCATATCCGTAGCCGTCTTGCGCGTATTGATCTTGTCTCTGAGGAGGGTATTGTTGCGGTGCTTGATTGTAGTCCTGCGGAGGACCGGGCGGACCAGGACGTTGTGCTGCTCTCCCATTATATGGCCTTTGAGGCGGTTGGTATTGGTTCTGATCGTACGCCATGTTGATCTCTCCTATATTGCCCCAAGGATCCGTAGACTCGAGGACTCGCGCGTTTCGATTCGCCCTTGCGATGCCTCTGTATTTCGGTTTGTTGTGTTTCTACCTAGCAAGCGGGCAACTTCGGTTTCTCCTCTTCCCCAACAACTCTGACTATCCAATTTGTCTTCCTCTCTCAAGGTGCTGCTATGTTTTCCCCCCTTCTCCTATTGCGACAGCTGAAAGAAATGGGGTTCGTTGGTGGAGGATCACAGGGATGGTAGAGGCGACAACAATAGGATGCGATGCGAAAAGGAAGCTGGTGATGTTTGCTGCAGCTCAAGCAATGACCAGAATATCCTGCAGACCGATCTTTCTGTTTCTCCAACGCTGCTCGTAGACCAGCTCTGCAGTTGTTGTCCTGTTGTTCATGTGCTGAGTTGAGGTCCGTTCCTGCTGAGAGTCGGTCGTGTCTGGGGAGGGGTGTGGCTGCAGGGTGGCTGCAAGTAAGCTCGCTGCTTCAGTTGGTCAGTTGGTCAGTTGGCTTCCAGGGTGTGCGAGTGCAAGGTAGCTGCTAGTGCTGCAGTAAGCTTGAAAGCGGACCCAACGCAAAATACTAACTGCAGGTGCACTTTTCTTTGCACTGACAACAATACCCTAATTTTCTACCAGCCATAAATATAAATAAAATAGTAGAGTTTATCATTACTCCTTCGCCTAATCAATTACTCTTTTCATCATCTGTTGGAGCTGTTGTAGGTCGTACAACGTTGTAGTTCCGTCACTTCTGACTGCATTGACTACGAAACAGTCGCAGCATAGAGTTTAATTTAGGCCTGATCTAAAAAGCAGTATTCGGCATTGAACCCCTCTACTCCCATCCCTACAGGCGCAAGAAGACTGCCGTCGTCTCAGAGTGAACAGGGGAGAAGCACAAAGGTGACGATCACCTCCTTTTTCCTTGTTTACTCAGGAACACCATCTAATTCATTGGTCCAAAAATCCAATTCTACTTCCAGGATATTTTAGCTGAAGAAATAAACCCTGGGAAACAAAGCATCATTGATCATGCATTAAAGGTGCAATGTTGTGGAAGGAATTGAGATTTCTTCTAGCTTCTTTCAGGCGAAGAGCTTGAATTCATCTTGATATTCTGCTTGCCAAAACATGAAGCAATTTCCAGAGCACAACTCCTCTCACCAGTGGGTCCAGGTCTATCAAACAGCTCTTTCAAACTCCTTCTGATCAGCCTTCTCAAACTTTAGACGACAAGACAGGAGGATATCCCCAAGAGGGAGAAAAAGATGATTAACAATTACAAAATCCACAGAGCTAAACCTGGGAGAAAGGTCACACCATGTTTGGATATTAATAGGATAGAGCTAGAGAGCTGAAACATTTTAAGCCAGGGGAGAGTTGTTACCCTGACGCCACAGTTCACCGGTGCCACAGTTGGGCTAAGCCACACCGATGAGCCACACAGCTGAGCCACTTTCTAGTTGCCGACGCCACAGTTGAAGTTAGATTGATAGCTTCAATGGAAAGAGCGACTGGACGGGACAACGCAAGAGCCAAGGAGCCTGTGATTCAAATGTGAAAACAGTCCAACTTTATTTCGCTTACCAAAAATAAAAAATTGATATATAAACCCAAAAGTAAAAACATTCCAAATTCAAAGAACATGATTGGCCCAAAAAGGCATGTCCTTATTTTGACCGAACCTCCGCTCATCATTGACATCACCAGCCTCAAAATTCCATTGACCTCTAACGCTCTAGGAAACATCCCACCCCATCCCATCCCAACCTGACAACCTCAACCCCCCATCTAATTTCTCTCGGCCAATTTCAAAGCTACCTCTCTCAGTCATACATTCGCAACCATGCCACCAAAACCAACAAACTGGGCAATGTGGGGGAAAATGACATTAGCGTTCGTCCCTCCTCTTCCCCCTCCCCTCCATACCCCCCTCTATCTCCCTCGCCGTATACCCCCTTCTTATCCTTCCTCCCTTTCCCTTCTCTGCGCCCTACGCTGACGCTTTTGTATAGTTTCGTAGGCTGCTCCGTGGGCGGTCCAGCCCTAATCTACTACGTCTCCCCCACCGAAGAAGAGCTCTTCCAAAAGTACAACCCCGAACTCCAACGTCGAAGTCTGGAGAACCGCATAGGGAAGCAGGAGGATTTCGATGGGTTTGTGGGGAAATTGAAGGAGTATTCGAAGAGTGATAGGCATGGTATGTTTAGTTTCTACTTTCTGGGACTGGTATGTGGAGAGGGAGTTAGATGGTCGGTGGGAGAATAATGGGGATAGGGATGGAATGGGAGGGGGAGGGACGAAATTGAAAGGGGAAATGGGAGAGGGGAAATGGAAAAGGGGAAATGGGAGAGGGGAAACGACAAGGAAAAATATGGGAAAAGGCTAATGTTTTCAAAGTTTGGGACGCCGCAGCAGCCGATGAACAAAACCAAAGAGATGGGAAGATCAGGGAGCAGATGAAATTAGTCGAGGAGATAAGACGGCGGAAGGAGGAGATTAGGAAGGATGGCGTGCCTGGAGTTCCTGGTGGGAGTTTATAAGAATGGTCCACGATCTCGGAGGCAAAAACAACACCATTTTGAGGAGGTAGAATGCTTGATGATCCGGGAAGGCGAAAAAGAGAGCTCAAGATGGAGATGGAGAACAAGGGTGTACACTACGGCGTTTGGGAAATCATATCAGGTGGGATGTACATATATGGTTGTAAGAGATGTGGGTTTGTAGGATTGGCATGAGTTGTAATGGTGCATGGGATGTACTATTTTACAAATGATATCTATTCAACTCTAGCCTGGTGTTTACACCTGGAAGTTTGGTCTTTGATTTGAGAAGAAATAAACTCGTTGATTGTTGTTGTTTTTGCCATATTTTCGAAGGATTTCTTGCTATTGCTCTGCCTTTATTGATTTTCCTTTTCTTTTGGGAAGGAGCTTTGAGTTATTCTTCATCTTGCTTGAGCTGGTTCACGGGGGGATAAGGGGGTTGAGTTTTCACCTGGATGACGGAAAAGGAGGAGGGGTGCACACAGAGTAATGGGGTAGATTCTTTCATGCCCAAAAGAGCGAGTCTCCCCTATTCATCTATAAACAAGAAGCAACCACCAGCATTTCCCAGCCGCAGCAAAAACCACAGAGCAAAACCCCAAAACCACAGCACTCAAAATGCAACCGCTCTATCTTGCCTAGAGTGCCCAGTCTCCCACGAAGAGAAACAAACAACCAAACCCCAGTATCCCAACCCCAGCAAAAACCACGGAGCAAAACCCCAAACACAACCACCACTCCCTCAATCAAACAAATCCACCAAAACAGTATCCCCAATAACCGGTCCATTCCCCATCTTCTCCTCCCCTTCATAAAGTCTCCACCGCTCACTACAAAAGACCTTCTTTGGCCACCTTCTTCCCTCCCCACTCCAATCCCTCTTCTTGACCCACCGGAACCCACTTTCCTCCTCATACATGCCCCCCAATTTCTCGCCTACGAACTTAAAGATCTCCCAGGACAATCTGTTAGGCTCTGGTCCGTTCTCGTCCGGTGGCGTCTCATCTTCTGTCAAAACGTGGATCTGCAAGGATCGCAGTGGTGTTGGACCTGGTACGAGGAGTGCGGTGAGGAAGGGGAAGAGGAAGGTTTCTTGGGGGGTAATCGAGAGGAAGATGTTTCGGAGGGAGAGGGCATGGTGGAGTTGGAGCTGCGGGTCGATGTCGTACAATACTCGTGGTAGATGTTCATCTTGGAAAGAGCAGTAGAGTTTCTTCTGCTTGTAGAGCGGTGGACGGCCCCAGAATTCGTTGCTACAACAAGAAAGGGTTAACTACCTTCCATTGTACTTGACAAGCGAGGAGGGATTTCTTACTCGGAGAATATGGCGAGGTTCTTTAGTAGAGCGAGAGTCCCAGGACGAACGCTTTGAAGGAATGGGCACCAGCCGTTCAAGGTGACAGTCATGTAATACTGGTCGAAGTAGAACTCGATCACCTCTTGATAGAGCGTGGGAGTAATCTCGAAGGCCTTGAGGAGAGGTTTGATCTCTCGTTTGGGATGGTACGTTACGCCCGTACAATTGATGAAATGGTACTCGTAGATCTTCTCGCGAATCTCCTTGGGCAGTCGCTTAAGCAGGTTCTCGGGGCGTTGATTGATCTCCAAGGCCGCAACAGCCGTGGAAATGAGAGCGTCGATGGTTGCAGAGTCGTCAACTCGGATAATCGTCCCTGGGACCTCATCATGACCCTCGTCGTTGGTGGAGATTTGGGGGGACTGGCTTTCGTTGTTCGTTGCGGCAGAACTGGAGTTTGTAATATCTGCAGCTACCAACTCCCCCTCATCAACCGTTGACAAGGAAAGCGCACTCATCTGGGAGGTGGGAAGAAGTATGTCTCAATAGGGAATCCTCAGGTGCTTGAAAGCGTGAACGTCTTTGACGACAGCTGCTGATGTTTTTCAAAGGAGCGAGAAAGCAAGAGAGTCCTCATATTTCAGGAGGCCATCGGAAATATTCGGTTATATACATCCGTGAAATCAAGTGAATTGAATAACTATAGACAAAGATGCCTAGATATAGAGGTGAATATAGGCTTTTCATTCTCTTTTTGCTGTTTGTAGAGTGTTTTTAAGCCTATGTAATATAAGAAATTCACGCTTAGAATTAGTATATAATAGCTCGTAGTAATCTAGTATTCTTTATTCACTACTTACTTGTTAAGCTAACTAAGATAAATCTTAGATTCGCTATAGTTATCTTTTGTAAGTAGTTGAAATAATCTAAGTTTTTAAATTATCTAGAATATTTATAATATAGAAGTTTTACTTAGATAAGTATCTAGTACTTATACTTTTAAGTCTTCTAAAATTTGATTTTATTAAGTTAATTACTTGAAATATTTAGAATATTAATATTAAATAAAGATTCTTTAGATAAGTATTTAATACTTTATAATTTAAAATTTAAGAAAGCTTGTTTAAGTAACTTAAGTACGTAAACTAGTTAGAATATTAATAATATATAATATTACTTGAAAAAAAGTATTTAATACTTTTAGTATTTTAACTCTTTAAAAGACTATTTAAGTAAAATAATTACTTAAATTAGCTAAAGTATTAAGAATAATTAATTACTACCTAGATAAGTAGCTTTTAAACTATTAAAATCTTATTTAATTAACTTAATTATTAAAATAATTAGAAGATTAATAATAATTAAATATTACTTAAAGAATTATTTAATATATTAAACTCTAAGATCTTTAATAATTTCTTTAAGCAACTATATTAATTAAAGTATTTAAAGTATTAAGAATAAATAGATTTCACTAAACAACTATTCTATACTATTTACTCTATAAAAGATAAAAACCTATTTAATTAACTTAATTAATTAATATAATTAGAATTTTAATAATAAATAAAAGTTTTTAAGATAGAGTTTATATACTTTTAACTTTAGAATATTTAAATTCTTATTTAAGTAACTTAGTTAATTAAAAAATAATAACTTTGTAAAAATAATTTTCTTATACTTTAGATACTTAAATATATAAAATCTTCTATAAGTAACTTAATTACTTATAAATATTAAAAGATTAATAATAATTAATTATTACTTAAATAACTATCTAATATTCTATACTTTTAAAACTTTTAAAACCTTATTTAAAGAACTTATTTATAGAAATAATAGTAATTAATATAAATACTACTTTTTTAATTATTAAAAATAGAACTACTATCTAATTAATTTATCTCTAATAGAAATACTACTCTTATACTATTTATTTATTTTCTCTACTTCTAGTACGTTTTTTAGTATATTTATTATTTATTTACTATAAGTAAAATAGTAGTATTTATATCTAAAATAGATAATGTTTCTATTAGAAATAAAATAGTAGTATATCTATTAGTTACTATTTACTCTTTTTAAGTAAATCTCTATCTAAAAATAGTAATTAGTAACTAAGTATATATAGAATTAAAGACCTTCTCTAAGTAAAGACAGTTAGAAAAATAATACTATAATAAGCGTATTAATACTCTTAAAGTATATATAATATACTACTAAAAACTAACGTCTTTTAAGTCTTAACTACTAATCTCTAGACGTAGCTTATAAAGTAGAAAGTAGATAGATTTATAGAATTTATTAATTTTTTAGTATATTAGTATATATAAATATATAAAATATCTACTATAACTTTTTTAGAATTAATAAAGTAACTCTAAAAGCCTCGAAATACGTTTAGATAACTATTAGACGGTCTAGAAAGAGACTAAAGTACTCTACGATTATACTAAATAATTATAGTAGTAGTAGTAGTAGAAAAAAGAGAGACTTATAAAGAGCTTCTATTCCTCTCTCTAGAGTACTAGTAACTAACGAAGATAGTATAATAAACTAAGGAGAGTAGAGTATAAGAGGATAGAAAGGAGTATTAGACTATATAGATATAATAGAGAAGGGCTTAATCTAAATAATACTTAACTTAGTAATAGAAGAGAGAGGTATTAAAGTAATTATTAAAGTAGTAGGAAAAGTACTTAAGTATAAGAGAACTAGGAAGAGAAGAGATAATATAATTATATACGAAATTTTATAAAAGAGGCTTACTATTATAGTTAAGAGAATAGAAGGAATAAAGGAGCGTAGCTTAATATAGATAGAGAGAGCTAAAACTAAGAGACTATAGAGAGAGGTAGTAACTATACTATAAAGAGAATATATAGTATTAGTTAAATATATAAAAGAGATTATAGTCTAAGTAATAGAGATAGATAAATAGAAGAATAAGCTATTACTAAAAAAGGTAATTAAAGCTATAAATATAAATAGATATAAGATAAGAGTAATAGTAGCTTAAAAGCTCTAGAGTAAGGATATTATAATAAGGTTTAAAGAAGAGAAGTAGATAAGATATATATAAGATAATAGCTAGGTAAAGAAGGTATTTAGATAAGGAATAGTAGTAGTAGTAAGAATACTAGTATAATAGCACGCTATCCTAGATTATTATATAATAGCTAGATTATTATATAATAGTATTATTCTAAATTGTCAGTATTTATAAAACTACCGATACCTCTAAGTAGTACTAATACCTCTAATACCTCTAGAGCCGAGATTATAAATAACTAATACTTATATAAGTAAAGTGCTAAAGGTATTAATATCCGATATTTATATATAGAAGGGATTAAGGTTTAGATATTATATATTTAGCTTTTTAAAGGATTAGAGGTTATATATTTAGCTTTTTAGCTCTTATTATTTAGTATTAGCTATATTAGGTAGGGCTCGGTTATTATTATTATTAGAACTTAGAAGCTTCTAAACTCTTATATATAGACGTTTATATTTAGTATAAAAGAGAGATAGTTATTATTTTCTTCTATATTAGTACCTAGTATCTATATATATTATTCTACTATATATACTTCTATATACCTCTACTATAGTTATATATATTTTATATTATTATATAAAAATAATAACTCTTCTTCGCTAGTAATAGCCTTAATAATATCTCTTTTAAGCTTATTACTACTCTTTATTTAGAAGTCGATTTACTCTTAATTTAGAATATTATAATAGTATTCTTAAATAACCGAGTAATTAGAGACTACCTAGATAGCTAGTAATACTAGGGTTTAGTATCTATATAGATAGCTAGTAAAAATCGTATTTTAGTATACGTTAAAGGATTAGAATACACTAAGTATTTCTTAAGAGTTCTAATAACCCTAGATTTAGTAAATAAGTTAATTTATAATAGTTATCTAGAAGGCTTCTAAATCTAATCCTACTCTCTTCTCTATTTAATATTTAATATATTAGAATCTAAAGCAACCCTAGGTCTCTTCTAAGCTCTACTCTTAAGCGTAGAGCCCTCTCTTAGAGAATAAAGTTAAGCTTCTACTAAAAGGTCTCTAACTTAGTACTATACTTCTAAGAATAGTAAGAAGCCTAAGAATAATAAAGGTAAAGGCTTAGTACCTAGAAGCTAGAGAGATTAATAGAACTTTTCTAATATAAATAAGATATAAGGTATAATCTAAGCTATAAAGGCTAAGAATTAAGAAAAAGAATAGAGAATTTTAAAGTAAGATAATTAAATCGCTTAATTATTAGACTTAGTATAGTAAATTAGTTAATAACTACTAAATAATAACTAAAGTCTAAGTTTTATCTAACTTATATAAATACCTCCTTCTATCTCTTTAAACTATTATTAGAGATAAGACTCTACCTCTAATATTCCTTTCTTATAATAACCTACTCTATACTTATAACCTAAAAGTATCTTAAAAGCCTTTTAACCTATTAAAAGTAAGATTATAAAGAAAATTAAACTTTTAAATAATAGCGTTTTATCTATATATAAGTAATAAAGAATATTAATATATAATTAACTCTATATAAACACTAACTATTATTAGATACTTTTAACTTATAAAGCTCTTATTTAAGAGATAATAATAAAACTTACTTAGAACTACTTAAAGCTCTAATATAAGTTTAATATAAGTAAGATAGTATTTAAGAATTATAAAGAAATAATTAAACTTCTTAATATCTATTATCTAACTGATTATAAGAAGGAGGATGCCTAGAATACCTTTTAGTCTCTTTAAATAGAATAGAAGAGTTATATAAAAGAAAGTTTTATAGAATTTAAAAGTTACTTTTTAAGTATAGTAATACTTAGAGAAGTATTAGAGTAAGATAAGTTCTACTATATATAGAATAAGCTTATACTTTAACTCTAAACCTAATTAGTTAATAGTAAGAGATACTAGAATATTAACTTTAATAAGAGAGTAAGAGACTTATTATTTATAAATAAGGAATAGTACTATAATACTAAGTTATATATAACTAGTATAATAAGTACTAAAAAACCTATTATAATAAGCTCGTTATACTAAAAGCCTAACACTAACTAAACCTTATTAAGTTCCTTAATAAAAACCTTACTACTCTTATATAGACTTTATTTAACTTCTTAAAAAACTTCTTAAACTCCTAAGCTCTCTTCTACTAATAAAAGATTAAAGACTTCGTCTATAAACCAACTCTCTACTAGTATAAAGTATTATAATTATAGAAAACCTAAGTATATTAAGCTTAACTATCCTAATCTACCTAGTATTAATAAAATAGATAATTAACCTAAGAAAGAATAACTATCTAAAAAGTACTCTAACTCTAACTTAAGTTAGAAGGAAAATAAAGAAGCCTAAGTAAAAATACCTTCTTAAGCTTATATAAATATAATCTAGCTAGACTCGACCTTTCTAAGCTTATAAGAGAAAAACAGTTCCTTATAAATATTACTCTTAGTATATAAAGATATAGTATTAAAATATAAGCTTTAGTAGATATAGAAGTAAATAGGTACCTATTTCTAAATTAACTCTTAGCTTTATAATTATTAAAAGTAATAGGTTTAAAAATCTAGAAACTACCTTATTTAATATCTATTTATAGATATAATAATAGTACTAAAAGCTAAGTAACTTAGTTTATATAACTATATTTAAACATAGATAAATATTATATTTATAACTACTTCTTTATTATCCTAGACTTTAAATAATAAGATCTAATTATTAGTAATAAGTAGTTAAACTATTTTAAAGTTCTTCTTAACCTCTTAAAGAACTAGATTACTTAACTAGTTAAATACTTTCTAACTCTCTATTATAGTAAGGAAATTTTACTTTCTCTTTCTAACTAGAACTAGAAACCTTTTTTAAATTACTAGTTAAATATAAATTAAAAGAAATATACTATCTAGTAATAAGAAAGATATAAAAAGAGTAGACTTATAAATATAGCTAAGTTATTACTTCTATTTATAATAACATCTCCTAAAATTTTAATATCTAACTTTAATCTAAAGCTCTTATAAACTACTAGTATAGCCTTAAAAGGCTAGACTCTATACTCTTTTATCTATAAGATAAGTATAAACGTAATATATTATAATATAAAATAGTCTAATTTAGAATTTTATATAATAAGCCTCTATAAACTAGATTAAGTTATTAATAAGAGATTAGCCTCTCTCTAAAACGACAATAAGATAAGAGCTCTAATATAAGCCTAACTCTTAAGATATTACTTATTCTATAAAGACGTATTCTTAAAAGTAGCTTCTAATAAGCTTCCTTCTTACTATAAATATAATTATAAGATTACTTTAAATAAGCTACTTCTTAACTCCTTTTCGCCTCTATATTAATAGTTAACTATAAAGCTTAAAGCTATAAAAGAGTATCTTATAAAGAACTTAGATAAAGGGTTTATTATTAATAGTAATAGCTCTTTTACCTCTCTAGTACTCTTTATTAAAAAGGCTAATAGTAATAAGTTATAGTTCTATATTAATTATAGAAAGCTAAACA
The DNA here is from genome assembly GCA_001414345.1 of Hymenoscyphus infarciens. Taxonomy (NCBI): domain Eukaryota; kingdom Fungi; phylum Ascomycota; class Leotiomycetes; order Helotiales; family Helotiaceae; genus Hymenoscyphus; species Hymenoscyphus infarciens. The sequence goes on along the minus strand of LLCB01000198.1, from coordinate 61,686 downwards.
CTTTAACTTAAAATAATCCTTACTTAATCTCTTATATTAATAAGCTCCTTTCTAGGATAAAGATAGCTAAAATCTTTACTAAATTAGATATTAGATAAGCTTTCTATTATATCTAAAGAGACTTTAACTTAGAAGAGATAACTATGTTTAGAACTAAGTATAGTATATATAAATATAAGGTTCTCTCTTTTAGACTCTATAATAGCTCTACTACCTATTAATATTATATAAATAATATCTTAATTAATTATTTAAATAACTTCTATATTACTTATTTAGATAATATTTTAATTTATTTAGATACTATTAAAAAATATAAGAAATAGATTAGAAAGGTTCTAAATTAGCTCTAAGAAGTAAGACTTTAAGTAGATATTAAGAAAAGCGAATTTAGTATTACTAAAGTTAAATACTTAGGATTTATCTTAATTATAAAAAGATTTAAAGTTAACTTTAAAAAAGTAGAGCTTTTATAAAACTAGGTCTAACCTAATATTATAATAGGTATAAAGTCTTATCTAGGGTTTATAGGATTCTATAAATAATTTATTAAAGGTTATACTAAAATTACTAAACCTTTAACTATAATAATACGCCTTATAAAGCTGTTTCTATAGATATCTAAATATAAAGAAGTCTTTAAAGTATTAAAGACTAGGCTACTTACGATTTAAATACTATACTACTTTAACTCTAATTATAATATAAAGGTAGAAATAGACTTCTTAGAAGGAGTAATAGTAAGTATATTCTTATAATAATATAATAGCTTTTAATATCTTATTAGGTTCTACTTATACGTCTTAGTTAGCTATAAATTAAACTAGAAGATCTATAACAAAGAGCTATTTACTATTATAGAAGCTTTTAAGAAATAGTACTCTAAACTTATATTATATTAGAAGCGTATTAACGTATATTTAGATTATAGATTATTAGAATACTTTATAATAACTAAGCTACTTATAGCTAAGTAAGTCTAATAGATAGAGTTTTTATTAGACTTTAACTTTTAGATCTAATTTACGTCTAAGAAGAGTAATTAAAAAGTAGATATATTAACCTAATATAAATAAGACCTAAAAACCTATAATTAAGCTAAAGTAAATAGCTACTTATATACTCTTTTAGTACTTAATTATTTAAACCTTTAAATTAATACTAAACTTACTTAGACCTTTTTATAAGAATAGTCTATCTCTTTTAATATAATTTAGTTAAACGTTATTCTAGAAATAAGTTTAGATATAATTTAGAAGTTAAAAGAAGATAATCTATACTTCTTTTAGAAAGAACGTTATAAACTTCTAAATAAATACTACCTCTTATTAGATAATTTACTACTCTTTAAAGATTAACTTTATATTTAAAAGAATACTAAACTCTATATAAAACTAATCTAAAAAGTCTATAACTAAGTATCTAGTACTTATCTAAGTATAAAAAAGATATACTAGTTATTAGTATAATACTACTACTAAGCTAGAATGTTTTTAGACTATAGGAGGTATATAGAGAATTATTAAGCCTATAAATACTTCTATTCTTAATAAACTAAGTAATAAGGCTTTCTTTACCTTTTATCTATATCTAACTATCTTATATAATATTTATATATAGACTTTAAATTATTTTTAAAAGATAAATATAGATTTAATACTATATTAGTATTTATTAACTAACTTAGAAAAGATTTAGTATTAATACTCTATTACTTAACTATAGATACTAAAAGACTAGTTAAACTTTTTATTTAATAGATTTACTATTTTAGCTACTATTTTAAATTAATTACATTTAATTAAGAATTTTAATTTATATTATTATTTTAAACTAAATTTTATTAAATAATTAATATTAAGCTTAAACTTAGTACTATTTACTATAAATAGATAGATAAATAGATAGAGATAATAAACTAATATATTAATTAAAGACTAAGGCTTTTTATAACCTATTATTAAGATAACTAGAGCGAATTAATCCCTTTAATAGATAGAGTATAAATAATACTTTTATACTTATCTATTAGTATAACCTCTTATTAGCTTAAGTTTAGACTTAACCTAAAGACTTTATAAGACTAGAATACGCTAAAGACTTCTATTCTCTAAGAACGACTTAACTATAATAAGATAGTAAAAGTAGCTTAATATATATACTCTACTTAGAAGATAGCTAAAAATAATATAAATAAGGCTTAGAAAAAGATAGAAGATAGTATAAACTAGTACTAAAGAGCTATTAACTAGAATATTAAAGATAAAGTTTACTTATTTACTAAGAATCTTAAAATAAATCGTTTTAGCTAAAAGCTTATTAAATAGTAGATAGAACCTTTTAAAATATTAAAAAGTATAAGACACTTCTATAGACTAAAACTTCTTAAAGGTTTATTAATTTATAATATTTTCGCCTCTAATATACTTTTAAAGAATCTAAACACTTCTCTACTAGAATAAGAGGCTCTAGAGCCTCTACTAGATATTATTAAAGGTATATAAGAATAGAAGATATAAGAAATACTTAGTAATAGACTTTTTAAAAAATAGCTATAGTATTAAGTAAAATAGGTTAGATATGATTTAGATCCTACTTAGTATCTTATAAATAATTTTTAAGGTTTACTATATTATCTAAGAGACTTTTATACTAAATATCTAAAAGAGCTAGAACTACCTTAATACCTCTCTAAATAGCTTAATATATAAGAATTAGATAAGAATTAGATAGAGGAGTTGATTTATAAAACTCTATTAATACTCTCTAATTCTAGTTACTCTTAATAAAGAACTTATAATAAAAACCTAAGATAAAACACTAACTAGTAAGAATATTTAAAATTAATAAAGTAAAGAACTAAGACTAAGTTACTACTAAAATAGGGCCTACTAACCCTTTCTAGGCTATAGCCTCTTCTTTCTTATTCTTCTCTCTACTCTTTTAAGCGTAAGGAGCCTAAATCAGCTCTTCCTCTACCTTCTTCTTATAGAGACGCTTCTTACCTCGACAACCTCTTATAACCGGCTTTAGAGAGAACGTCTATAAACTCTTTAGATAGGCCTTAAAGAGGACTCGAACCTAGGTTTAGATAGAGGTTCTACCCTCTATAGTATAGTATAAGGACTGTTAAATATTAGTAACTAAAACCGCTCTAATAAGTAAGAGGTACTTATAGTAACTTTAGCGCGAAGCGTCTAAGTCTTTTCTAAGAGAGCGAACTATATCTTTAAACTATTCTTTAATACCTTTATACTAGTAATAACTAACACCTTATCTAAGGCTTTAGTAGTCTTCTTAATCTCTCTCTTCTTCTTCTTACTCTTAAGCTTATTAAACTCCTTTCTAATAAACTATAGTAACTACTCGAGTTAGAACGAATTTAGTATATATTTAGGATTAAACTTACTAGGATATATATAGTATTCTACTTAATATAGTACCTATACTTCTTTAACTTCGGCTTCTTAAAAGTATATACGTGATCTCTATTCTAAGATTTTGCTTAAAGGTACTAAACGTAGTAGACTTAGTAAGTAGCTAGAAGCGTACTAGGAGGATATAGAAGAGGTATTTTACTATATTAAATTAGCTTTAAATTAAGTCTAATTAAGAAGAGAAGAACTTACTTTTATATATATATATATATATAATATATATATATGTTTTAGGAGATAAGTTAGTATATAAGGATATATCTAATTAGAAGGTATTCTTGCTATTTATATTATTTAGATAAAAAGAAAAGAAGAAGAGAAGTTAGAATTAGAGAAAAGTCGTCTACTAATATACTACTTATAATAATAGCTATTACTTTACGATTATTATTTATTACTTAATAATTACTATTATACTATATAATAATAGTAAGAATATAATAACTCTATAGTAGTATACTACTTTCTACCTACTAGCTAATTATTAGCTTCTCTTCTATTTATATTCTATTATTATATAGTATATAGTAGTAAATAAAGAGCGATTAGCCTTTAAATAATAATACTACTAGCTACTAACTCTACCTTAACCACTAGATACTATAATAGTAAGATAAATTATATTCTTTATAATAAAGAGATAAATAATACTCTAATTAACCTAATACTATACTAATCGATAACTGAAGACTTAGAACGAGTCTTTTTAAAGAAGAGAGGATATAATAGTACGCTATTCTAGATTATTATATAATAGCTAGATTATTATATAATAGTACTATCTTAAATTGTTAGTATTTGTAAAACTGCTAATACCTTTAAGTAGTACTAATACCTCTAATACCTCTAAGGCTAAGATTATAAATAACTGAAACTTATATAAGCGAAGTACTAAAGGTATTAATATTTAATATTTATATATAGAAGAGATTAAGGTTTAGATATTATATGTTTAGCTTTCTAAAGGATTAGAGGTTATATATTTAGCTTTTTAGCTCTTATTATTTAGTATTAGCTATATTAGACAGGGCTCGGTTATTATTATTATTAGAACTTAGAAGCTTCTAAACTCTTATATATAGACGTTTATGTTTAGTATAGAAGAGAGATAGTTATTGTTTTCTTCTGTATTAGTACCTAGTATCTATATATATTATTCTACTATACGCACTTCTATATACCTCTACTATAGTTGTATATATTTCGTACCGTTATAACTAGTAGTACTTATAAAAAGAGCCTTAGTAAATATACTCGAGAACGAGATAGAGAGTATACTATAAAGTATCTCTTAAGCCTCTAGTATAAGGATACTAAAGATTATATAATAAGGAAATAGATATAGAAAGTATTAGAGATAGAAGAGACTAGCTTAAAAGAACTATATCTTTAAAGTAGTAATAATAGAGGAAATAAAGAGGCTATATATAAGAGGAATACTATAAGAGATATAATACTTCTTATATAAAAGATATACCTTAGAGGTAGTAGTATAGAGGTATTATAAGTACTAAAAGTAGGAGTATATAGTATACTTTTATAAATAAGATAAGAAATACGCCTAGTATATATATAAGAGGTATAAAAGAGATAAGGAAGAGTACTCTAGTAAGAAGGACTTAAAAGAATACTTAATAAAGTATAGGAATTATAAAAGAGGATATCTAGTATTTATAAAAGAGTACTATATAGAGAAGTAATACTATAAGTAGGTAAGAGAATAATATCTTAATAAGATAACTATATTTATAAACCTATAAAGACTCTTAAAGAAGAGTAAGGTAGGAATACCTTATCTATTTACCTTTAACTAGAAAGAGAGCTTATAAAGCTTAAGAAAGAGGTAGAGATAGAGATCTATATTAGAGAGGCTAATAGATATAAATAAAGTAAGATATATAAATAGTAGTAATCTAACCTAGTTCTTAGAAAGGCTAAGAAGCTCTCTTAGTATAATAAGAGATCTAAATAAGAAAGAAATAGAAGTAACTTAAACTCTACTTATAAGACTACTATAAGTATAATAGTACTATATTAGAATATAAGAAAGATACTAGAAGCTCTTAATATAGCTCTAAATTATAAGAATGAATATAATATATTAGTAATTTAAGAACTAGTATAGAATAGTATAAGAGACTCTTTTAGCTACTCTTTAAGCTTAAGATATAATATAATCTAATTAGATAAAGTAGTAGTACTCTTTATATATAAAAGATACTTAAAAGTAAGCTAGACATATACTATAAGTAAGAACTAAGTAAGTATAATAATAGAAGAGAGAGTAGATAAGATAATAGTCTACTTAGTCTATAACTTATAAATAAAGTAGATACTAATTAAGGATATACTCTAGTAAGCGAGACTAAGAAGAGTACTTATAATAGATAACTTAAATACTTACTACCTCTTATAGAATATATATAAGAGATATAATAGAAACGTAGACCTTATTCTTAAACTTACTATACTATAGGTACTAGAGAGAGAGATACTTTATAGTAAAGCTATATAGAGAAGAGAAGGCTCTTATAACTCTATAATTAACCTTACCTTCTCTACTAAGAACGTAGTAACCTAGTAAAGGTCTTTAGACCTACTAGGATTAAACTATATAGTTTAACTCCTTATAATAAAAGTAGAAGGAAAGAGAAAGGTATTATAAGCGTCTAGATTTAGTTAGAGACTAATAGATAAGATCTTAGTTAAAATAAAAGCCTCTTATTTAGAAATACCTATAATCTAAAATATATAAGAACTTAAGAAAGTAGTATAGAGACTTATAAAAGACTTTTAAAGAATAGTAAAGGCTTTAATACTACTTTAGAAGCTAGATAGAGAGAGAGTATAGCTCTAGTAGAATCTAGAGGTTAAAGAAGTATTAGAAAAAGTAAAGAGATATAAAAGGACTTAGAAGGAGTATTAAATAGAGAGCTTAAGATAGTAGCTTAATAATACTCTTTAAGAACTCTAAATAGTAAGTAGAAAGGTAAAGATAAAGAGCTAGAGAGAGGTATTAATAGAGGTAGTAAAGAACGAAAGGAAACTCTAGATACTTAAAAAGTAGGTATACTTTAAAAGATATATAAGACTAGAAGTACTAGTACTACTAATACTTATATTACTTAATAAAATAAAAGGTAAGATTTATTAAGAGAAGGCTTATATTCTTATAGAAAAGTTCTTCTTAGAGTTAATAGCTAACTACTTAAGTATTCCTAATAAGGACTAGAATACTAAGAGCTTCTCTAAAAGGCACTTAGTAAGCTAATATATAACTAAGAAGTATATTAAAATAGCTATAAGATTAGTATTATAGAAAGTACTAAGATTTAATATACTAGTAAACAGCTTCTTAAAAGCTTATAATAAACTACTTTATAAAGTACTTATTATAATAGTAGAAGTAAGCTTCTACTTATAACACTTCCTATTCTACTTCTACTATAAAAAAGGTAGTAGTATTAAGAAAACTAGGTAAAATAACTAAGAAGTAGAATAAGATAAGAGCCTACTAGCTAATAGTACTACTCTTAACTATAGATAAGATTCTTAAAAAAGTAATAGTATAAAGGCTTATATAGCTTATAAAGGAAATAGTAATACTACTAGAGCTATAAATAAGTAACTAGAAGTACTAAAATATAGAGCTAGTAATTAGAATAGTAATAAAAGATATATATATAGTATAAGAAAATAAGAGCTATACGTCCTTAGTCTAACTAGATATAATAAGAGCTTTTAACTAAGTAGACTATATATAGCTACTTTATATATTAAGAAAGAAGGAGGTTCTATAATAAGTAGTAATATAGATAAAGAGCTTCTTCTTTAGATAAAGAGCTATATTATTCTTTAATAGATAATTAGTAGATAAAAGAGACCTTAAATAAGGTATCTTATAAGGATTAGTACTATTACTAATACTATTTATTCTCTTTACCTTAATACTATATAAAGACCTAGTAAGAATTAATAAGCTTATTATAATAGGCTTTATAAATAATATAAATCTACTTATAATATTAAAAAGTATAGTAGTAAACTATAAGATATTTAAGATAGCTTAGAAAGTATATAATAAGTAGATAAATAAGTAAGAGATAGCTTTTAGCCTAGAGAAGATAGTACTTATATACTTTATAAGAATAAGAGTACTATAGAGAGAGATAGTCTAGTTTAGAGAGATAAGGCTTATATTAGTTAAATATATAAGGTTCTTAGAAGTAGAGCTTAATAGGAAACTAAACTAGAAGGTATACTAAGAAAGAGTCTAGAAGAAGCTTATAATATAGACCTTTATACTTATAAGGCTTATTAGAAAAACATAAGAAGTAGACTACTACTAAGTAAGATAGATATATATAGTAGTAATAAGGAGTATAATAGTATATAAGGTATTAGCGTAGTACTATACTATACTAAAAGGAGGGAATATAAAGAGAATAGTAAGGAGCTTTTCTATATAATAATTAGGATACTTATAAGTAGTAATAGAGACGTATAAAGCTACTCTAGTTTAGAACCTAGAAGTTAAAGTAGACTATATATTAATTAACCTATATTTTAACCTATAAGTAGCTACTTTTAAGAGAAAGTTTTAAAGGTTTAAGCTAGAAGAACTAATCTAGAATACTTATAGATATATAATAATATAGCTAAAGAGGAGAAGAAGAGGTAGACTAATAAAGATAGAGAAGGTAATATTATACTTATAGAAAGTAAGATAGAAGTAAGAAGAAGAGTAGGAAGAAGAAAGAGTAGGATTTAAGTATAATACTATACTTATAGAATAGAAGAACTATCTAGAGACTTAAAAGAGAAGGACTTAAGAGAGAAACCTAATATAATATATAGAAGTATTAGATAAAGTAGACTTAGATAAGTAAGAGCTATAAAAGGTCTATAAGAGGCTTACTAAGGTAAAGAGCTTACTACTTGTCTAGGTATAAATAGAGATAATAGAACTAAACGCCTTCCTCTTTATAAAAAGAGTACTAAACTAGGTTATACTATAGTATATTTATATAGATAGTAAGGAGATAGTAGGATACCTAGTCCTATTTTACTAGGATATTCTATAAGAAAGAGACGTACTTATAAGAGCTCTAAGAAAGAGGATTAAGGATCTATAAAAGCTAAGAGAGGTATTAGTAAATAGGAAACTAGCGCTAAGAGTAACTACTTAGCTACTTAAGCTAGAGAGACTCTAGAAGTATAAGCTAGTACTAGAATTACTTAAAGAGAGAGAGAAGAGTAAGGAAGAGGCGAAAGAAAAGAAGGAATAGAAGAAGAAAGCTAAAATACGTTAAAAGGTAAGACCTTAGCTCTAATAATTCTAGAAGTAAATACACCTCTTATACTACTAATATATATCTTAATAAGTTAAATATACTAACCTACTATACTCTTCTACTATATTACTAAGTTAGAGAGATAAGCTTTAAATAGATAGTAGTAAGAACTAAAGAAAAGAAGAATTATACTTATAAAGAAGCTTAAGAGGTAAAGAAGAATAAGCTAAAAAGCTATATAAACTAGAATAGAAGATATACTACTTACTCTTAAAGCTCGGCCTATAGTCTATATAGCGTAAGAATAATAATAATAATATAAATATATAAATTATTAAAATACTTTTACTAATAGAAGTACTACTCTATACTAACTTAAATACTATCTTTATATTTCTATTAGAAATAAAATAATTAGATAGTATTTCTATCTTTAATAATTAAAAGAGTAGTATTTATATTAATTATCGTAGAAATAATTAAAATTTTACTAATAATTAATTATTACTTAGATAAGTATCTAATACTTTATACTTTGAAAATCTTAAAAACACGATTATATTTAAATAACTTAAATACTTTAAATACTTTAAATAATTAATATAAATAAATATTACTATAGAATCTATATAAGCTAATAAGCTTAATAATTATAAGATTATAATAATAAACTACTAAACACTTTAGAAGCTATTTAAATTAAGAAGCTAGAGCTATTTACTATATTCTCTCTTAAACTTATTTCTAGAAATAGATAAGATTAGAGAAGAAAGAATTAATTAATAATTATATAGAATATAATAAGATAAGATAGCTATAAAAAAAAGTACTAAAATATATAAATAGAAGTATTAAGAAAGAAAAGAAGTACTAATCTAGCTAGGAAATCTAGATAAAAGAGTAAGAGAGAAAAAGAGAAAGAGAAGAAGAGAAGAAGAGAAGAAGAGAAGAAGAGAAGAAGAGAAGAAGAGAAGAAGAGAAGAAGTATAATAATATACTATTATCTTAGATAGCTGAGAGTACCTGCTATATATAGGCTTTTAGTAGTTATTATCTTATATTATCTGTTTTAGGAAGATTACATAGGTTTAAGCTTTTATATTAGCTAAGGTTATTCGGTTTTAGACCCTTTTATATAGTCTAAACCTCTTATATATAGTAGCCTACTTCTAGAGTTAGAGAGAGATAGTTTTTGCTTTTCTTCTATATTAGAGCCTAGTATTTATATACGTTATTTAGTCTTAAACGTACTCCTATATATCTCTTCTTCTATAGTATATATTTTATACTATTCTATAAAAAGGAAAAACTCTTCTTCGCTAGTAATAGCATTTATAATATCTCTTTTAAGCTTATCGTCGCTTTAGAGTCTTACTTTCTTTTACTTCTAGCTAAGCTAGAAGTTCTTTCTTTTATTTAAATTTAAATTAAATATAAATTAGTATACTCTTAAAGTAAGCTCTTAACTAAGTTATTACTATTATCTATAATATTACCTCTTAATATTTACCTCTAACTCTATTTTAAACTTTTTCTACTTTAAACTTTTTCTACTTTAAACTTTTTCTACTTTAAACTTTCTCTAGTTTTACTTTAAACTTTTTCTAACCTACTAAATAGATTAAACTATACTCTTTTAGTAAACGCGAATACTTATTTTTAATATAGAAGAAGTAGAATAAGTCTCTTTTATAAGTATCTATAAATTAGATTAGTTATAATTTAGAACCGCTATCTTACTTACTATAATTTCAATAAATAAAGTATCTATAAACTTAGGTTAGCTACGATTTAGACTCTAATCTACCTTCTTATTTATAATAAAATTAATAAATATAACGAATATAATAACTTATACTATTCTAATTTAACCTTAAATAATAAGTAATAGAAGACTTAAGATAAGTCTTTTTTAAGAGAGAGGGATATAATAGTATACTATTATTCTAAATAGCTAAGAGTATCTACTATATATAGGGTTTTAGTAGTTATTATCTTATATTATCTATTTTAGGAAGGTTATATAGGTTTAAGCTTTTATATTAGCTAAGGTTATTTAGTTTTAGACTCTTTTATATAGTCTAAACCTCTTATATATAGTAGCCTACTCCTAGAGTTAGAGAGGGATAGTTTTTCCTTTTCTTCTATATTAGAGCCTAGTATTTATATACGTTATTTAGTCTCGAACGCACTCCTATATACCTCTTCTCCTATAATATATATTTCGTGCCGTTATAAGAAGAGAAGAAGAGAAGAAGAGAAGAAGAGAAGAAGAGAAGAAGAGAAGAAGAGACAAAGAGAAGAAGAGAAGAAGTAGATAATATAAGATAATTAATATACGATTACTTAGTATAGTAGAAAGTTTAACTATCGTAGTTTTAGTATAGTTTTTAGCTTCTAAAACTATATATAGTTTTAGAAGTATTAGTAGAACTATCTAATAGAAGAGTAAAACTAACTATTTAAACTATTAGTAAAATAGACTATTTTTATATTTAATCTAAATTAATATTTAAAGTACTTATAATTATCTTATCTACTTCTCTAGCTTTTATAACGTAAAGTATTTTAGCTTAGATAAGAGTAGATAATATAAGATTAGTAAGTCTTTTTAATAGGTTTAGAGACTCTTAAGAACTTTTAAAAGAGTATTATAGCTTCTTTTAATAGTATATTTAAAATATTATTATAAAACTAGAGATACTAGAAGATGTTTTAAAGTAGTTTAGTATTCTTAAGAAATATATAATAAAGCACTAGTTAATTGAATTCGTATAATTACTAATTTAAGCTTAAATAGACTTAGTCTACTTTTATTTCTAAATAAGATATTTCTAGAATTCCTAGAATTAATTCTAATATACTAAAATTTATTATATACTAAATAGTTTTATCTATTAAAACTAAACTAACTAATAGTTCTCTAAATTTCTTTTAAACTAAGTAAAAAAACTTAAAACTAACTAAGTAGCTACTTAGTTTAGTTAGTTCTATAAGAACTATATAAATCTACTATACTACGATTAATAATACTTCTTAGAAGCTATAGATAATAATTCTAGTTCTAATATAGCTATAAACACTTAACTTATACGCGTTATAATCTACTACTAATTATAGTTTAGTTAATCTAACTTTTTAGTATAATTAGAACGTTAAGTATCTAGTACTAGAACCTTATTTAGTTTACTTTAAATAATATATTTTCATAACTTAACTTAGAGCTTATTTAGCTAGTATATTCTTTTTAAATAGCTTAGTATATATACTACTTAAAAGGCGTTCTAATAATAATAGATAATTTAATATATTCAACACTTTAATATATACTAATTCGTTTAGCTCGTATCTCTTTTAAGCTAGATTATTTAGTAAAATAATCTAATATTTATATAAAAGATTATCTCTACTAAGAAAAGGTTATTATTCTATTATTACTAAAACTATAATAATTAGAATATATTCTAGTATATCTTTTCTCATCTACTTATACTAGACAAAATACTAGCTCTAAGATATTAGATATATAAGCTAAATAATTACTGAATATATTATCTAAATAATTAGATAATAAATAAATATATACTATACCACTTTTAAAAGAACTCTGTATATTTAATAGACTATTTATAATTCTCCTAGTGTAAGCTAAAGAGGCTCTTACTATGTCTACTTTCAATGCTCTAAAGTAGCACGGAGTTGTATACTAAATTTACTAGAGTATAAGACAAGTACTTTAAGTCTAAACAACTGCTATTATATAAACAGCGGTTAAGCACTAAACCACTCCGTGTTTTATACATAGAGAATCAAGCTTATATTAGTTGGATTTTGCTCATAGTTTTTTTTGCTTTGTTTATAATAGAGGAAAAATACTTGAATTAAGCGAATGTAGTGATGCTTTAAGTCACGAAGCCTTCCAATAATTTGTTTTCGTCACAGCGAGCGATTTCAGAGACAAATACTATAGCTGAAAGTAAAATGCTAATGTGGTTGGGGTCATATAGAACATACTAGAATTGGCTATTGCTGCCATGTAATGTGTGTGCATTGCAAGGGAAACCCTATGTTTCATGGAGATGAAAGTATTAGGAAGGATTCGGTGTTATGAATAGACGGTGCCCATACTAGCTGACTAAACTATCTTAATGAAAGAATAAAGATTAGCTCAAGTATGTCTTTCTAGGTCCTTCATAAATACCACCGAAAGCAGCCAACATTTCTCTCATAATCTTCGAGCCTTCTAACATGCCATCCCTCTTACCTCCTAAACACTTCTTGCTCTAGTCCAAACTCTATCCTCAAAAATTCCGCCAATTCACCAGCCCTTCCACGATTACATGGAGCATACCCCAACTCACTCTCCTTCAAAAGAACCCGCGTCCACCTACACCAATGCTGGTTCACTGCCTGGTTCTCCTCGATCTTTCTTTGTCTCCCCCACGGAGACTGGGGAAATTCGTGCTGCACTCTATAATCAAAGGAACATTTGAAGCCAGTTTTTGCTTTGAAATCATCCATGTCTATGAGCGACATACTGGTACTAGCAAGTCTCTCCTTTAAGAACTTCTCTGCCATCGACTTCGTATGCACTGTTGATGATGAGTGTGAAAGTTTCGAGTCTGCTGTTTCGCCGAAGGAAGCGGTGGAGAGCGGAGAAGAAAAGGTGATCGCCGACTGTGACTTCGATGGTGAGATGGCGGATGTTGGTAAGATATTTCATGCAAGAAAAGAGGTTGGCGACCATCCCTTTGAAACCTGTATGTTGTCTTACTGCATAACCACTTTTCCTCATTAGCCTTCCCAATACCTACCCTCTGGTCTGATCAATTGATCAGTCAACTTACTTAAGCCTCAAATAAAACCTCGCCACAAACCCTAACGCGGTGGGAGAGAGCTTAGTAAACAAATCCTGATTCATGGGACTTATTCTCAAAACCTGATTCTTGTAAAACACCCTCAACGCCTCGGCATACAACTCCTATCCGGTCTCAGCGCTGCGAGCACCGCGCCATCGATGTATTCACATCGCGTGGCTTCATTCATGACGCCATCCTCGTAATACACATTTCTATGTAAACAATCTTCGAATATCTTCTCGTGTAGTTCGGCGGGTAGGGTTTTAAGCGAAACAGGGGGGCCGCGGATTTTTATTCGTCGAGATTTGGTGTGGATGCCGGGGTGGTAGGATTTTTCGTTGTAGTAACGGATTGAGGAGGGGGTGTCGTGAAGGCGGGTTGAGGGGTCTTTGAAGGGGCGGGCGATGTAGCGGGTGGGGTGTGGTTGTAGGTTGAGGAGGAGGCGGAGAGGGAGGAGGTTGTGGATTTTGCGTCTGAGCTGTCTTCCATTTCTGATGGGTTTTGTGATAGATTGATCTGTTTAGATGAATATTCGTTAGCTGATGGGAGAGAAGGGCTGGACATGGGTTGCAAACCTTGAAGTGTTTCACTGTATTGATATATGAATTATGGGTTTAAGTTGAGATTCGGATTCTGGTAGGTTGTTAATAGGGGGTATTGTAGTACGTACTTGAATCAAAAGAAGTAGAGCATAAAGCCAAAGAGTCTTTTCCCACCGTCGCTTTTTATCCTTTGAAAGTCTGGCGTCGCTATTCAGTCCCCGTTCTGTGCTTCAGACTTCAACCCCATCAAACTCTGGTCTGGAGACAGAATAAGGTGTGCTTCCAAGTTTAATTTCCAGCCTTGAGATCTGACTGGCCCAACTTGACCACGTCTATAAATAATATTTTCCAGATGAATAAATATCCCATATCCGAAATAAAGACATTCCCAACTCCGATCTTGACAGAAATAAAGATATACTTAACTGTTCCATTCTACTTGTATATAAAAGAGAAATAAAAGAAGTAATTCCATCCAACAATACAGCTTTTCATTTCCAAGACAAAGGAGATATAAGCTCAAATTATTCCACTTATAGCCGCGATACTCTTTAAAACTCTTATTCTAGCTTATCCAGAGGTAAAAACAAAACTACTTTTCCTAGACGACTAAGGGATAGACGGGTGTTATTTACAAGTCATTCAGGAATAGAAACCAATGCTATTCACAGGTCACCTATAAATAAAAAGTTAGTACAAGTAGTAGATTACCTACTACTAGAGCTCAAAGCCGTTGCACTTAACAAAAGACAGCAGGCAAGTACCCTTGACACCGTCAAAGACAGTAATAACAGCGAAGAGAGAGAAAAAATGAGAAGAAAATCTATAACAGTCGAAGAGAAATACAAAGCAATGAGAGAGCAACGGAGACTCATCTTTGTCATTTTTTACAGATTGGAATTTCTTGCTATTCGTAGGTTACCTACAAATAGCCACCTCGAAAATTCCACTCGTTATCGGTAGGTTAACTACAAATAGACACCCAAATAAGCAAAACCTTCAATCTCATCAGAATCACCATCCCACCAAAAACCAGACTGCATGAAATGAAAGACTCGAGAAGATCCACATCCCAATGCAAATTCTCGGAAAAGAACACAGCAAATGGAAAAAAATAATATACACCCCCTATCAAGCTTGCAAAGTACCTCCAGTATGCAAGTCTGGATATCATGGAGCTGATATCACAGAACCGTGCCATCAGCCATGTCACCCCGTACGCGTCGTCTTGAGGTCTATTTGTATGCTCTTCCTAGCCACCGTTCATATTCATATATTCCATATGACCTCTGGTCTCCCTGCATTTAACCCTTCCTGCTTCCAGTTGTTTCACAAACCTCTTCTCTATGCCTTCTTAACCGCATCAACAACCTTTCCCTCAACCTCCTTAGCACTCTCAACAACACCCGACTTCGCAGCCGCAAGTTGTTCCTCAACGGTTTGGCCCTTGATGGAGTTTCTGTAGGATAGAATTCGAGCGACTTGAATGACACCAACGACACCGAGGAAGAAGTTTACTGTTGCGAGACTGTTTGGAACTTGTCAGTTTTCATTTTGGCGGATTGGCAGAGGGGCGTGGGGGACGTACAGGATATTTCGGGGCTTGATGATTAAACACCATCGCGTCCAGATGGCGCCTGTAGCTGTGAGGGAAGCATTTTGTGCGAGGGAAAGCTTTTCGGCTGGACGGTAGAAATCCGAGACGCCTGCGAGGACGATACACCACTGGGGGTTTGGTTAGCTCTTAACCTGTTCAAGTATTTTTGATTCGGGAAATTGTTTTGGGGGTTGATGATGGATATGGCGAGAAGCAATTGCCGAAGATTCTTGAATCTGGCAAGGAGGAAGGAGGTGTAAATACCTTCATAACAGGAGCCCTATCAACCAAATAATTAGCAATCATCCCTTCTAATTTCCCTCTTCCCAAAAATCCAAATTTCGCTCCCCAACTTCTCATCTCTCAACCCCGCCATTTCCCAGGCGCAATCCCATCCCCAAATTCCTCCCATGAAAATAAAAGAGCACTGCGACTCACCAGAAATGCACCGTCTTGATGCCAATAGGACTATCCCACATCCTCTTAAACCAGCTCTGCCCCGCCGCCGCATCGGGAGCAGCGGTACTCTGCCATCTGCGGCTTTGCTGCTGGAAACGAGGTCGAAAAGCTCTAGTCGCTTGTGCTGCAGAGAAGGTATTTGCGCGGAAAGCGGGACGAGCTGCACGGAGGAGGGTGGATGTTGAAGGCATTTTGGGAGGAGAGCTCTTCCAGTTGGCAGACGAGGGCGAAGGGTTGAAGGATCGAGAATTGATGGGAGAAAGTAGGCGCGATTGGGTTGGAGTGGAGAGGTGCCTTTGATGGCGAGAGTTAGAGCAACACGATTAAGGAATCGAAGTTGAACAATTCGTTGTCTGCTTGCGAGCCCGAAATGTTGATTCACTCACTACTGGTATCGGGAAATGTTGTTTTAGCGGGTGCAGGTTCCCCGAATATCGGCGGGTCGTGCATAAATTGGCTGGGCTTGCATAACCGGCATAAATCAATTATGCCGCTTTATGAATCAAGCTCCAATCAGTTTAACCTCACATGAAGTGAAATCCAGACCTCCAGAGCGCAACAGCAATTGCTTCACCACCACCCCTCAGACCAAAATCACCCACTACCACGTTTACCCCGTCAGACCTCCTTCGAATATCACAAGAAGAAACGAAAGATGTCGGCCAAATACGCATTCTCGCAGACGCTGAAGGAGGTCCGCTTCCTCTTCTGCCAAACGGGCGAGCAGAGCGCTGGTGCAAGGTCTGCTCCCTCAATTTCTTTCTCAAGCTGAAACTAACCAGAGACTTGATCTTAGAACTTTCCTCGCGCGCGCATACCCAACCATGAAGAAGAACAACCCAAATACACCCATCATGCTCCGCGAAGCAGCCGGTACATCAGCACGAGTCTACGCAAGATACGGTACGTTTTGAACTCTCGCAGAGACTGGGTAGAAGCAGAGGAAAGGGGGAAGGGGAACTCTGGGCCTAAGATCTTGATGTGAGGGCGAAATGCTGACTCGAGATATTATGTTTACAGAGTTCGGACAAGAGAAGAGCGAGTCACTAGCCGGATTAACGGACAAGCAGATTGAGGAGACGGTGACTGGATTGGTGAAGAAAGGAATATGATTGTTGGTCTAGAGGAGTGTGGATGTGGAAGGATTGTACATATAGGGACGGATATCCCGAGTGGAATGGAATACATTACCTCGAGTCGAGACATTGCATTGAAGCAAACCTTATGATGGAAAATCTTTTATGATTGGGTTTGCGACTTTGTCATATTTTATTTCAAACGATGATGGAGACTCCGTCTGGGGAGTGGGTGAAAGGGTGCGATATCATATTTCCAAGACCTCGATTTTCTACCTAACCCCGCAACGAGGGCCTTCGCGATGTTCTCCAATGTCACTAATTGAAAACACAAACTTCAATTTCGACGCGGTAATTCAAAGGCCAAGTCCCAGATTTTGTAACTCTCCTCTTCTCTGTCTTTTTGCCCTCCCCCGTAGTGATAAGGTAAAAGATTCTACTGAGTGTAGTCTGCAAAATCGCAGGAAATTCGGGACGCTGCTATTTGTAGCTAACATGGCTATTTATAGGTACCCTACAGATTGCAGCAATTTTTCCTAGTGCCTATTCGCCAGTGACCTGCGAACAGCAAGACAACTTTGTATTGACAATTCATAGGTCACTTACTCATTGCCAGTCTCTATCAGTAGGTAGTCTACAAATAGCAAGAAATCTTTTTCCTTGTCTATTCATAGGTCAACTACTAATTGCCATCTCTATTTGCAGGTAACCTACAGACTGCAAACTCTTTTGGCAGTTAATATGTACTACGAGCTATGGAGATGCTATTGCCTGATCTCTGTTGCTGTTTAGGAGTGGTAAATACTGTTGATTACTAGGACCTGGGATCATGGAAGAAACTGAAGTCTCAGGCTCGTTTTTATCATTCGTATGTTTACCCTGCTGAAGAGTGTGAAGAGGCGAAACCTAGGCAAGTAAACGTTTTGCGAAACCCTCGTGCGAAGACCAGGTCCCTTTCAATAGCTGTGGATCAATTCTTTGCGAGACCTGGACGGCGGACAGCATCCATCCATCAGTCTTATCTCACTGCAACTAAACAAATCCCCATTTCCATCAATCCGAAGGCCGCCTCGACAACTTACTATGAAGTTTATACTCCTTCATGAAAGCCCCCGTAAATAACCCTGTGGTGGCCAATCCAAGCATTGTGAGGAAAACTGCACGCAGTGATACCATGTATGCCTGAGAAGCTTCGTTCTTCAAGGCTGGTGGTAGGGTGTGGATTGTTCCTAGGTTGTGGGAGATTCGAGATATGAGATCTTTGGAGTTGGGGGTGTGATGGAAACGAGAGTGAAGCTGGGAAAGGAGGATGTTTTGGAATACCGAGGAGGCCTGGGAATATTAGCTTTTTATCTTATAGGGAGAGCCGGCCAGTGAACCACTTACAATGGTAATTCCAATGACACTTCCAGTGCTACGAGCTGCGTAGGATGCTGAGGTAATAACAGCCTGATGCTCTTGACCAACTGCTGCGATAAGTGCGAGAAGTGTGGTTGTTAACATTCCGCTGTAACCCAGCCCAGTCAGGAAGAGATATATAAAAGGGGGCCAGGCCGGCGAGTCGAGCTGTAGCGTTGATATCAAGATAAATCCAACTACAAAGATCGCTTGGACGGTCATGCTTAAGGAATAATAGCGACCCGTCCACCGCATGATTACTCCACAGACCAAAGACGTCGTGCTAATAGCAACTGCCTCCGGAACAAGACGAAGTCCGGATTGAGAAGCTGAATATCCTTGGACCTGGAAGTATATTGGGATGTAGAATAGTAGTCCAAAGCGAGCCATGGACATGAACCAGTTGGTGAGACATACTGAAGCAACGGTCCGGTTCAATAGCAGACCAACTGGAATAATGGGCTCAACAGCGTATTTCGCTTCAACGAGAACGAACGAGCCGAGCGTTGTAGAGGAGATGCAAAGCGCTGCAATAACAAGTGGGTGACTCCATGGCAAAATGTTTCCGCCTGAGTTGAGGCCAAGCAACATCAGAACAAGCGAGGTGACGAGCAAGAACGCGCCTAGAAAGTCCACTCTTTTGATTTTGGAATCCGAGAGCACAGCTGTATTTACTGGAATATCAACCTTAAGCGCGACCCAGATGAGAGAAATCACCGTAAGCGGGATTTGCACAACGAAAGCCCATCGCCAACCGATTGAATCATTAACCCAACCACCGAAAGGACCACCGATTCCAGAACCCACGCCGAAGCAGATATTCCCAACGCCTTGCCACATACCCCGTTTTCTGAGGGGAACGAGATCAGACATGATGAATGAGCTGATGGGTGAGATCGCACCTCCACCTAAGCCAGCTACGACACGTCCCAGGATGAGAACCCATTCTTTACGAGCGAGGGCACACATCAGGTTTCCAAGCGCAAAGACAGCACTGGCAAATATCAATCCATTGCGTCGGCCATAGATATCAGTCAACTTTCCAGATAATGGCTGGGAAATTGTGCTTGCGATGAAAAATGCGGATGCTAGCCAGCCCAGCAGTTGCATATTATCAAATGAGGTTGAAATGGGAGCGGATAAAGTGGCCACCAGCGTTGAGTCCAGTGCTGCTACGAAGGCGCCCATGTATACACCAGCTAGAATACCCAGGAGCTCCGTGTTGGAACTCTCTTCCGTGTCATCGATTGCGCTGGTGTCATGGTCGGCTTGTGCTGTTGCTGTGTCGCCATTGTTGTGTGACTCGCTTAGCAGCGGAGTTTGGTCTGAGGGGGGTGTACTGGAAGCCATGGGAGAATTGTGGCTTGAAATATGGGTGGAATTCTTCACGAGAATTGAGAGATCGAGAGCAGGAATGAACTAATTGAATACGCTGGTTTGAACTTGGTCCGATTGTTACAACACCGGACGGCACAATTAGCCCATGTAACACGACGAAAGCGGCTAGTGACGCAGCCAAGGCCAGAGTTATAGATTCACCCGTAAGATTTAGTATCTTACCCCTCCATCGTCTAACCTCTTCCACAAATTCTCAAAATATCTTCCAATGAACCGCTGCTTTCATAATTCTCGGGTTTAAAGCCAAGGGGAAACATCCCGAGCCGTCTTTGCGCGTACGAAGTGACAATCGGCTTGTTGGCTTACATACCAGTAGGCTTTTTGTTAGGGGTCAGAGTCTCTTCGAAAAGATGCTCCCGTTCAGCTTTATTTTGCCTGCCATGTGGCTGCCACATGGTTTCATTTAAGTTGGTTGTGATCCCACGTATAAAATCCTGTTGTGCTTCTACATTGTTTCTCAACTCAACAACGATCTTCGTCTACAATTCTTCCAAAATGGAGTCGGAAAGGATTTCGAGCAAAGGGAATTCTTCGATTGAGGAAAAGGGAGTGCCTGGTACACCTCCGGCACCACCGGAGGTTTTGGGTCATGAGGTGGATGCCGATGTGGCTCTCAAAGCTGTGAGTGGGCTGCAGGAGGGAATTGTTCTGGATGAAGCTACGAATAAGAGGATTCTTAGAAAGATCGATTTATTTATGATGCCTGTAAGTATTTCCAGCTCAGGTCCAATGCCACAAAAGCAAAAGCGGGATCGCTTATACTGAGACCAAGTTATAGATGCTCTGCATTGTTTATGGTTTGAATTACCTGGATAGTATGTTTGACATACATTTCTTCCTGATCGTACCAAGTTAATTAGTTTTGTAGAAACCACCCTTTCGTATGCAAGTGTTACCGGAATTCAGAAAGCTATCCACCTCAAAGGAGACAATTACCAATGGCTTGGAAGTATTTTCTACTTTGGTATAGTCCACCTAGTCTCCATCTCCTTCAAAATTATCTGACCTGTCTTTTTAGGGTATTTGGGATTTGAGTATCCTGCTGCTCTGATGCTACAACGCTTTCCATTGGCCAAATATTCGGGCTTTTGCATCATTGCATGGGGAGTGACTCTTGCATGCTTTGCCACGGTCCAGAACTTTGCAGGTGCGGTTGTAGTCCGTTTACTACTAGGGGCCTTTGAAGCCAGTGTTAGTCCAGGGTGGGCATTATTCACGTCACAGGTGAGAATTTGATAATTGAGACTGGACTTCAGCTACTAAAATTCGTTAGTGGTATACCAAAAAGGAGCAGGCCACTCGTATCGCGTGGTGGGTAAGCTTCAATGGATTCGCTCAAATCTTCGGTGGACTTGTGGCATACGGCATCGCACATAACAGTAAAACCCACCACTACACCATGGCACCTTGGAAGATCATTTATCTCTTTACAGGAGTCCTGACAATCTTTTTTGGGATTGCTTTCCTGCTGATTGTTCCGGATAATCAGCTCAATGCCTGGTGGCTCTCAAAGGAGGATCGTCTTCTCGCTATTGAGCGAGTACGCAATAATCAACAAGGAATTGGCAACAAACACTTTAAAATTTATCAGTTCAAAGAGGCGTTGTTGGACCCCATGACTTGGGCGTTTTGTCTAATGGCTTTAGCAGGCGATATCCCGAATGGTGGGATCTCGAACTTCTTCAGTCTTCTCATCGTTTCTTTTGGTTATACCGCTGAACAAAGTCTCTTGTATGGATGCATTTCTGGTGCTCTCGAAATTGTCATTGTTCTTGGATGGGCTTATGCTACGCATCATTATGGAAAGCGTATTCTATGGGCAGTCATTGGTCTCTTTATTTCTTTACTTGGAAGTATCCTTCTTGTTGCTCTTCCCTTGAAAGATAATAAGGGTCGATTGGCGGGCTTTTATTTGCTGGGCTTCTTCGTTTTGGGGATCGTTGCGGTTATTTCTTTCATCTCATCGAATATTGCTGGGTAAGAGTCCTCACGATAACTCTCAATGCCCACGGAACTAATATTTCTACAAAGATACACAAAGAAGACAACCGTGGCTGCTTTGTTTTTCATCACATATTGTGCAGGAAATATCATCGGTAAGCCTTCGCTTCCAAATTCTCAAAGATAGGAAGGTTGTTAACGCTCACAGGACCTCAAACTTTCCGACCGAAACATGCTCCTCGTTATGTTCCTGCTGAAATCACATTGATTGTTTGTTATGGGTTATGCATCCTTGACCTCCTTTTCATCCAATGGTATTACACACGGCAGAACAAGAAGAAGTTTGCTGAACGGAGTGTTGCTGGCTATCAGAAGCTGGAAAATCAGGAGTTTTTGGATTTAACGGATAAAGAGAATACGGAATTCGTGTATGAGATTTGATGTTCCGAATATTTGGTCGTTGGGAGAGAAATTGTTATATTCTATGCCTCTCAGTTAGGTAGAGTAAGCATAGAAGTAGCTGGACGAGAAAGTGGGCTTTATGGAATATGCGTTTCTCAGGAATCCTTCTTGGATGTTGATACTAGTTTCATTCATTGGCTCGGCCTTTGCATTAATTTTGGTGGTTGGTGATGATTCTGTGTAACCCAGGCATGCAGCTTCCTTATTGGTCTGTTCTTGTACAAACTTTGTTCACTCACCTATCACAACCATTTTCCTACCACCGTTCTTTCCCACCCCAACGAACACCTCAGCTCCACCGCCACCATTTTGCAGTCCACCTTTACTTCCAAAGACACATTAACCCTCATCATGCGAGTAATTCCTGAAGCCAAACAGTCCAGAATTGACGCCGAGTTGCTCATTCCAGGTCGTGGCCAGCCAATCAACAATGCTACTCTCCTTTTTTGCGACAAGACCATCGTCTGGGTTGGCGAGACAAGCAATATACCTTCCCAATATAAGGAGTTGAATGCGCTTGTTGTTCCAGTTCTTATGCCTGGACTGTGGGACTGCCATGTACACTTTTTTGGAAACAAAGGATATAGCCCAGGTGAGTGTCCGATTCCTTCGTATAAAATTGAAAAGATATTAACTTTGAATGCTGTAGATCTCTTGGCTTCAACTCATATGGCAGTCTCTGGTGCCCGCTCTGCCAGGGATGTTGTTGCAACGTTGAATGCGGGGTTCACCTCCGTACGGGAGCTTTCAGGCTATGGCGTTCAGCTCGCACAAGTGATCGATGAAGGCTGGCTGCCCGGTCCGAACATATACTCCTCCGTCAGCATTCTCAGCACAACTGCAGGCCATGGTGATGCTCGTGCAGTCCCGCTCAACGATTTCTGCGATAAAATAGCCCATGGTATTCCAAGCTGTTTGTGTGATGGGGTCGACGAGTGCATCAAAGCTGTGCGGGTCCAGATTCGCAACGGGGCTAAAGTCATTAAGATTGCTGCCAGTGGTGGGGTTTCCAGCGAGGGAGACGATATTCTGACTCAACAGTTCAGCGATGAAGAAATGTCTGCAATTGTTGCCGAGGCAAAACGGAATCGTCTCATTGTAGCTGCCCATTGCCACGCCAATGCAAGTATTATAGCTGCAGTAAAAGCTGGGTGCAAGACAATCGAGCATGCGACGCTCCTGGAGGACGACGCTATTCAATTAATGGTGGAGAAAGAGGTTTTGCTGATCGCTACCCGAGGAACCTTGGAGTTTGCCATTAGACATCCGGAGTTATGGTTGCCAGAGCAGTATGAACAGCTACGCGAGATTAAGAAACATCATGAAGACTCTTATCGAAAAGCCATCAAAGCTGGTGTTCGTATAGCAATCGGCACCGATATTGGCATTAGCTCACTGGATACGCCATGGAATCACGGCATGAACGGGATTGAATTCAAGTACGCTGTTGATGCTGGACTTTCACCTCTCCAAGCCATCGAAGCCGGCACTGCGAATGCTCCTGAAACCTTAGGTCCGAAGGCTCCGAAGTCTGGTTTGCTGAAGGAAGGTTACGATGCAGATTTTATTGCACTCGATAAAGACCCGCTCAATGCCATCGAGATATTAAGCGATCCAAGAAACATCACCTTCGTTTGGAAAGGGGGCAAATTGTTCAAGGCCGATGGAAAACCGATCAGTTTCTTAGATTAGAAGTATCAACAACGAGAACAATACATGCTTTCGGAACTATACTACAAGTGCAATGATGAAATCCTTCCGATGTCAACAAGTTTTTGTCACATACATCACATCCATCCGTGCCAGGACCGCACTTCTCAAGCTATCCTTCATTTGCACTCAATAAACCGACTTTTGGTGATGAGTCAAGGCTTCTTCATCGCTAACTCTATTAGAGTCATTCTCTCCAACACATAGCTCGTTCTGGCTACCGAGTGAGTTTACTGGCTTCATGTGAACGAGAGATATGTTAGGCGTGTTCGAAAATTTGCGATGTGGCGCAGTGTTTTCAATCGTGCCTGAAGATTTGTTGTAGCGACGAGATGGAGTTAGTAGATTCGTCATATAATCGCTGATACGCTGCTTGGTCTTTTCCGAGAGAAGTGTTCCAAGGGTTGGAAGGCAAGCCGCGATGATGGCAAGCCCAATCTCGAGCATAGTGAAGAACGCGATATTCGTGGCATATCCTGGAATAACAGTTAGAGTGATTAAAGAAGATGGGTTCGTGCTAGAGCTATTGGCTTACCCAGCTGGTTGGGATTCTTATTATGCCCGGGGTAAATTTTCACATAAACCACCAATCGTACGACACTAGCTAGAGCAGCACTCTTTTTGTTAGAAGAGAGGTGGGTCACTGGGGATTCTACTTACATAGACCCGAAGAGGAATATGCAAACTAGCAGAATCTTTTTCTTGCGATTCATGTGAAGCGTTGAGGTCTTTTGTGCGTCAGCCACTTTATCGAAAGAGGATGGGCGAATACAATATTGGAGGAAGGTCTGTTTTAAACTTACCCAGTACATCGGTATGCAAAATATTGCAAGATCCCCAGCAACGTCAAAACTTGAATAAGAAAGTGCGATGGGTTCCCCTTGCAAACATGCTGATGCGATATGCTTCGCTGACGACCAAAGATACGGAATATGTGATCCGCATTGAAAAAGTGGTAAGAAAAAGAATGTTAAGACCCAGCATACAACGATGATTATTGTGGCCCATGACACAATATCAAAAGCTCTTCCACGGAAGATACGCCGATAGAAAAAAAGAAGGGAGAGCTTTGCACCCCCAAGAGCAAACGGTGAAAGCCAGTTGAAGAAGTCCGAACACTTGATAATTATTTAGTAGTCTATTTCAGCAAATTCAGTAAATCTTACTTTTTTCGTGTGCTCTAGGAGCCAGTTCTGGTCCGCAAACCCAGCTTCGCCAGTTGAGTTTTTGGAAATTTGACCGTATCCATAAAGAGTTGCACCTAAACAATCAACATTCTTTTCAGCCTTGAAAGCAGTCACCTCGACTTACCAGTAATCAGAATAGCACCAAGTCCCAAGGATATTATCTGTAGTGTATTTAGATACTCAACTTTCAACAGATAAATCGCTGAACTCACCCAGGCAAACAAAACGCAAAAGTCGTCGGCTCCATATCGAATCTTCCCACGTCGCGAGTAGAAGCGAAGGAAAACTAAAATGCCGTCAACTATGGGAAAAATCACACCCATAGCTATGACTTGCGATGGCGAAGGCTCCATTTTTATTGGTCACACGAAGGTAGTATGTCAAGACGGGACGAGGCGATAGGGCGGCCAACGCCTTTGAGCTGTTGGAACTGGAGATTTACGTCAAGTAAAAGTTCCCGCCACCACGTTTTGAATTGATGCTTTCGTCCTCGCCCGCATCCTGTCCTACCACTTGGTGTAAAATCTCGATCAACGCAAGCATCCTTCGATTCTCGTTTTGCAATTCACGTGTTACAACTGAGGGATCAAACTTGCAGGTGATACTGTGCTTGTCCGTTAACCTTTGATAGAGGATTCCAAACTGATTCGCTGGGTAAACGATCAGGCCCTTCCCCGGGGTTGGCCGTGACTTTGATATACTCACACCTCTACTCTTACTTTTACTTCCGATTCCTCAAAAGAAAGTTACGAGTAGCGTCCGAAGTACAGCATGAAGTACTCTATTATATCCCTGTTGCGTGACCCAAACCCACATACTGCAACGTGGTGGCTGATGGTGGGTAAGCGGGAAAAAGCCACCCGCTGATTTCTCGTACTTGGAAAGCGGGTCATCTTCAAATCCACCCAGTTAAGCATCACACTCACTGCCGGCACATTTCATACACCTATAAAACACGCCATTCCGTACAGAAC
This sequence comes from Hymenoscyphus infarciens, assembly GCA_001414345.1. NCBI lineage: Eukaryota > Fungi > Ascomycota > Leotiomycetes > Helotiales > Helotiaceae > Hymenoscyphus > Hymenoscyphus infarciens. The sequence continues at coordinate 35,352 of LLCB01000198.1, read as the reverse complement.
TGTTATCTCCCGCCTACAGGGTAGTTTTCCGCCCTGGGGACATGCATATCCTCCCTGCAACCTACCTTGTACTCTTGTATAAACACTCTCTAGTGGTGCCCTGCAGCCGAAAATTTGCATATTTCGAGGTATTACTCGCCGATGCGATCGCACATGGGTGACAGTAGCAGTCGGGTATCATTCCAGATACGGAAGGAGATAGGAACATATATTACAGGTTAAACAGCTGGTTAACACACTACCAAGCAGTACGGTATTCCCTACGAATGGTGTCAATACGAGATGTAACCAACATCACCAACGATGGATCGATTCCTTATCCTTTTTGGTTCACCGTAACTGCATCGGGTTCTTGACGTCTCGCTTACCGCGAGTGCGCCCGCTCCCCTGTTTGGCTCTCGGTTTTCAAGAGTCAATACTCACTTTTTCAAAACGTTTAGCTTAATATTGCCAGCATCACAGAGCTATCATATCTTCAATCATCCATTGTAAGAATGATATCTCAAGAGAAACTTTCTCAAGAAAGCAAGCATCACCTCCTTTCCCAGGACGACAGCGGCGACGGATCGATTAATTCAATCCAGCATGATCGGCATCCATCGAATACGCAAAGAAACAGGTTCAAGCATAGATATTTTTGTGCTTTACTGGCATTGGTTCTACTCTCTCTTTCATTTAACGTCCTTCAATGGTTGCAATATAAAAGGGTTCGTGACAATCACGTAGCCGATGACGGGTTAATCCAGTATAGTAAGCTGATGAAAACAAAATGTTCAAAATCCTGTTGCTAAAATCACCAGGTGGCCTCCAGTTCAATAAGCCAGTGGTCTTCAAAGCACATACCGATTTCTGGGGTGAAAATGATACACTTTCCGATGAACTTTGGGACTCTTTGCCTTCAGATCCAATCGCCATCGCGCTCACAGATGAATATGCTCAGCAACATGATTTACCACCGTCCTCACCATTCCCATGGGACAACAGCAAGAGTCTTTATTTTGTGAAAGCGTAGGTAATGGGGGCATCGTTCTCCCACTTACTTTCTCTTGAATCACTCCTGAATGATTCTTAAACTCAGCATCATCCTATACCGAATCGCAAGACATTCATTAATAAGTTTATACTGACTTCCCTGTCTTCTAGTTTTCATCATATGCACTGCTTGAAAGTTATTCGTCGAGCTTTCCGAAACTACGAGCAAAGCTCACATCAAGGAATTACCTCGGGACACGTTTATCACTGTCTCGATTCCATTCGGCAAGATCTCATGTGCAAAGCGGATGATACACCTATGCCTTTGACTCATATCGATCATAGCCTGGGTGATGGCCAAGTCACAAAATGTCGAAATTGGGATCAATTGATTGCCTGGACACAGGCACCCGAACGAAATGCCTGTCATAGGTTGATCAGCGATTATAGAGAGATTCATCACAAGCTTGAGAGGTATCAGTATTGTCCTAAAGATTCGGGATATTCGCTTATTGTGGAGGCCTACTTTGAAAAGTTTGGTCACAAGAATCCATATGTGGAGTGAAAGTTGCTGTTTTGATATGAAGGGATTTTGTGGGAAAAGTTCCGGGCTTTCATTTTTAGAGCATGTTTGTAAAACAAAAATCGTTTATCCAGTAAAGTATGAAAATGCCAAATTGAACCCAGTCCAAAAGCCAAGTTCTTGTCAATATGTTTCCTCAACACTGCAGCTTGATGTTAGTGCTCAGAACATTCTGAATTCTCGTTTGAGTGTGGTCCTTTTCAGCATACAATTTGAGGAGAATCGCAGGCTTGAGCACCTGACCTAAGGTCCCGCCCATGGTGCTCCATCCAGCTCGGCATCGCCCCTTAAACCGTCGTATGGTAAAGGGAACTCGCATATGCCTCGTGCTCTCATGCTCGCGCGCTCTCGCACATTCAATCCCCACCTCCTTTTTCACAATGATGCACCTCGAAAATAGAACAAGACTTTACCCTACAGATAGATGTCTGCTCCTTTCCTAGACTCGGAACTTGATAGATTAAATTCATATTTGAAATCCCCACGCAGGGCTGAGGTTACTTGCATGAGTAGATTGCCATTGGACCGGCGACACAATAGCTACCTAGAGCTATTCTGTGCCTTTGAGATGCATACATCAAATTTTTGGATTGATACGGTGCTGCATGGAGGTTTGATATGGTTAACATGTCACGAATGATTATAATGACACGAAAGCACAAGTACGAGACACGACGTGTTTAACCGATAATCGGGCATACCCCTTTTGTTGCAATCTTGAGCTTGAATGGTGTAAAGAGATAACATTCTCCTTCAACAAAATCAGGTTTCCGATTGTCGATATGCCGGCAATTCTCAACTCGATGTATGCACAACATCAGTGGGGGCGACCGTTATCGCGCCACAGGGGCAAAAGTAAAACGGTCACACATTGGGACTACGCCTCAATGTACGTCATCGGTAAGATATGGTCGTTTATTCGATATGTAGAGCAATACGACTTTGGGCGAATTAGGGTGTCACCTAACTAGTGCCTCGGAAGAAATTGTAGATGGAGTCCTAGTTGATACTTATGACTTTCCCATTAATAGGGTGGGTCCTTATTTCATCAGGTTCCCAAACTTCAACTCTATGAGAAGAAACATTTCTCGCTTCCTAATCCATACCTCATCCCTCGTCAAATTCAACCACACGGTCATATAAGGATATCTTCTTCCTACGTGGGTAAGATTCAGCAACCCACATTCTACAAGTTTTGAACTAACAAAAGAAAAAGAACCAGGCGAACAACATGCGTTGTACGATTTCTCTCATCGTTGCTTTGGCGACTATCGGCACTGGATTACCTCTTGACGGGAAGTCTATGTTGGCAACCAGATCCGGCTTTTACAAAGCCCAACCTGACAACCAAGTTGATGCTGTGGGAATCGCGAAAAGAAAGACCTTTGAACACGAGGTTGATCCCGTTGGTATCACTAAGCGAGAAAATCCGGTTGCTGATGGAGAGCTTGACCCCGTTGGTATCAGCAAGCGTGAGGTCGCTGAGGGTGAAATCGAAACGGTGGGAATTGCCAAAAGAGCGACCGCCGATGGAGAACTTGATACCGTGGGAATTGCGAAGAGGAATGCTTTTGACCATGAGGTCGATCCCGTGGGGATTTCCAAGTAAGAAATCGGGGAGGAAGAAATTGATGTGGTTTGAAGATTTTGGATAAGAAAGGGGGCTTTTAGGTGGGATTTGATTACAGGTTTCACTTGCAAATTGTATTTCTTGAAGGGCTACACCAATGAAGTTGTGAGAGCTTCGTGGAATGAAAGATGAGCGGCTGCTATAAAAATCAAGCGAGGGGAAATATCTTAGTCAGTCAGTCTTTACGAATAAATGAATTCTCTCTTTCCCCATGAATGCAAGAATTATCGAAGTTATTCTAGTTATTCCGATCTTGTGCTTCAGTGATACTCCCTTTTCAGTGCACAGATTTACCACCACCAACCCCACCACCATTATAGGTTCTTACATACGTGGACTGCTACTACTGGGGCTTTGAACCATACACGATAAACTAGATTGTAAAAAGGGAGTCCGCTTGGAAACTATCCTGAGGATAACATCGTCAATACTCGACGCAACGTTACCACATCATCGTATTTTACTATCTGCAACCTAATGCAAAATTCCATTCCAGTCACAGATCGATGTTACTTGCATGTGCTTGTATCTGATAGATTAAGTTGGTGGCATAGAAGCGGACGAACTAGTAATCCGGATGTGGTGCTACGAGAGGGATTTTCCCAGGACCTTTTGAAAACTCAGGCATTGAAGGAAGAAAAGTTGTACGTACGATACAAGCATTTTTATGTATACATGTGGCGCGTGGGTTTAGCCAAAATCATATACGAGACAAACAGGAATAATGCAGGACCGATCTTCTGTCATCAAGAATTGGCACCCAACCCACTCTGAAGACACCATTGATGGATATTTTGAGGCACTACAGACACACCAGGGAGAAAATCAGATGCAAGAAACTCGTATCCAACACCGAGCGAACCTATTACCTTCTACTTCAGACGATTGCGGTAAGCGTGTTTGTATTGGTGTTTGTTAGCGTGGCAGCGCATGGCCTGTAATACGGAACGGAGAATAGCCATCGTTCAAAGTACTAGACACTTCAAAAGTCACCCCTTTCTCTCTACCTTCCCAGCTCTGTTTTTTTGCCGCTTTCTCGCCAGACTTTCTTGCTTAGAGTGTCTCTTCCAAGCTACTTATACATCTTGTCTAGTACTCACTTGAAAAAGACAGGATCGAGAGAGTGAAAAAGGATAAGAGGAGAGTAGGAGAACAAAAGGGGGTTGGGGTAACACTAGGCTGTCGTGATAACTATGCCTCTTTAGGCGTTTCGTGCAACCTTTCTATTCTGTTTTAGGAACGTCTCCCGGATTAAGCGAAGTGCAAACGCCCCAAGTAATCTCCCACTTTCACGATCTCGATCACTTCTCTTCTTCATCTTTAATTAGTCATTTGAAGAAATCAAGTACGAGAGCGAAGAAGCCATGGAGTGAAAGAGGAGCCTGTTGTGGAAGCGTAGAAGAGAGGGTTGATTATAGGAGCGTAGAAGCCAGGGGGGGCAGTGCGCGGGTTAAGCAAAGTCTCCCTAGACGCCCAGAAGTGCCAATTTATGACTGAAAGCTTATGGTCGATGGCCGTTCCCTAATGTAACTGTTTTTTTAGCCGAAGGCCAAGGGGATTTGATTGCCGAGTGACCTATACACACCGCTGGTCAGTTGGTCGCACAATGACTAGGAACACATCCACACATCCAGAGATCCACACATCGCCTGAAAACAAAAAGAAAACAACACAAAATTTCGGTTCCCAATAGTTGATTCCAACTCACTTAGAAAGACAAAATGGAATCGCAAGACACAGAAAAGGGTCTCTCGACAGGAGACGAGGTGAACGAGCAAATAAATCAGGATGTCTCAAATGTGGTTGATTTCAACAACCCAGGGGATCCAACAGATCCATTGAACTGGTCTTACGGATACAAATGGACACTAGTTGTCTTACTATCGTTGATGACTTTGATCATGTATGTTACGAGAACTCTCTATCACATGACATTATTGACACCTCACAGCAACATCGCAATACCCATAATTGCACCCGTAATCCCAGACATCTTAAAAGATGTCGGTGACGAAAATGCCTCTGGCATCCACTCAACCCTCATATTCTGCGTCTGGGGTGTTGGTCAAGCCCTCGGGTCTCTCATCCTCTCGCCATTTTCAGAAATACACGGTCGACTTCCGGTATACCATGCCTCCACAGCTCTGTTCATTCTCCTCTCTATCGGCGGAGCGTTAAGTGTGAACATCAATATGGTCATAGCCTTCAGATTCCTAATGGGATTCGTAACAATTTGCCCCTCCCTCAACCCCCCCATCGTTGGCGACCTCTTCCCCGTCGAAAAGCGAGGAAAAGCAATGGCTATGATCTCAATGGCACCACTTCTAGGAACTGCTATAGGTCCTGCTATGGGAGGTTATCTGTCACAATCGAAGGGGTGGCGATGGTCCTTTTGGATTGTTGCTATACTTACTGCTGGCTTCGAGGTCGCACTTCTCGCTGTCTATCGCGAAACCTACCGTGTCAAGATTTTGAAACGGAAAACGGAAAAATTGAGGAAGGAGACTGGGAATACACTTTTGCGCTCGAAATTCGCTCGTCTTTCTGTGACTAAGAAACAACTTTGGACAACGTCTATCATTCGACCGATGAGGATGGTTTTACTTTCTCCTATCGTGCTTCTTATCTCTTTGTATGGATCACTTGTTTATGGGTATATTTATTTGTTGGCGGCTACTTTGACTGAAATTTATGGGTCTGTTTATGGATTCTCGTATGGAGAGGCGGGGTTGGTGTATATTGCAATCGGTAAGTATTTCGCTCCCGTCAAATTGTCAACACTTCTTTCAGTTTCAAAGAACTTTCTCAAGAGTGGAGGAAAGTGATTAAACCGAGCTAATAAATGTGATAACATCAAGGGTTCGGCATGCTCGTTGGTGTTCTCTTCTGCGGCCTTACCATGGACTCCTATATGCAAGCACAAATCAGTCGTCATGATGGCATGTCTGAGCCCGAATATCGTCTCATGCCAATGATTTTAGGCGGAATCATTATGCCCATCGGACTCTTCATGTACGGGTGGGGTGTAGCCAAGCATCTCCCCGCACCTGTCTCCATTCTGGGTATTGGAATCTTCTCCTTCGGCGTCGCAGTGTGCCAGGTTGTGTCACCCAGCTACCTTGTCGATGCTTTTGGCGTTTACGCTGCATCAGCTGTAGCTGCTAACTTGGTATTACGATACTTGGCGAGTGCAGTGTTGCCCTTGGCAGCACCCGCAATGTATGCAGATTTGGGATACGGATGGGGAAATTCGTTGCTGGGGTTTGTTGCTCTTGCCTTTGTTCCTGCGCCGGTGTTGTTGATGAAGTACGGGAAGAAGGTCCGTGGTGCTGGGTGGTTCAAGGACAAGACAATACTCGAGTAATATCGAGACTGGCTTTGGACCAATTTGAGAAATGCCGGAGTTACTATGCCAGTGATTATATCTCTCTATTGCTTGAATTTATTAACGATAATTCTTGAACCCTTCAATCTTTGCACCTCTGCCATTGTATATACTGGCACAAGAAAGTTCTTAAGGGTTATACCTGAGTTGCAAAATAGAACGAGAAACTTAAGAATCCGATTTGATTTAGGAATACCTTACTTTTCAGTACGCATATTTTTTATGGCCGAGAATATGATCGCTTAACGAGTATATACCTCCTCCAGTGTGTGTGTGTGGGTGCGGGTCGTTTTGGGAAAGTGCTCCCAGGTGGTATGGTAGTCATACATTGTCAATAATATCCATTTTATGCCCAAGGTTTCACGAGTGAATTAATTCCAAATATAACTTGGCAGTCGTTGATAATTTAATATGGAGAAATTACTACAGTATCTCAACAAAACAGTTTTGTCATCATTCCAGTGACAAGAAATCAAACTTGTCATTCAGCTGCTCCGATCCATGCCGGGAGTTCAAAAGCAGGGAATGTGTGCTCAGCGTGCAACTCACTTCGCATACTCCTTTCTTCCGCCTTATCAAATCCACCCATTAACCCAACTGCCTGCCAGTACCCATCTCGAAGGCACTTCTCTTGTTTACCCTCTCGATTTCTCGTGGCTTTTAATTTCAAGCGGTAAGCCTCATGGCGTTTGATATCCCTTTTGCGGATCCTACTAGAAGCTTCACCCTTGCGCCGTGCCTCTGATCTCTCCACTTTTTCGTGTTCTTTCCACGAGTGCTCCTCTTGCTTCTTTATTGCGCTTAGAAAGCGAATAGGGACGACTTCCATTGGCCATACGCCCGCGTCACCTCCAAATTTTACATCCCCCCACATCATGTTTTGAAGCCCAAGCTCGAGTTCGAGATCCTGAATTCCAAATTTGGAACCATCGTTTGGATGAGGGTAAAGTGAATTGCGAGGCGATGTAGGCATCGGAAAACTTAGAATTTTGCCACCTTCGTGCTCGATAAGTCTGCCCCTGGTATACGTGCTTATCAAATGTTTGAGATTCGGCATAAATTGCCTCAGACTTTCCTGTCGAGTCTGCGGTGTCGAAATTCCAGCCCAAAACATATCGCCCTCATAGGTGCTCATATGTGGTTGACGGTCAAGAGCGAGAGTCCGTAACTGTTTAGTAACCAATAGCGAGTTCTTTCCAAAGAGCTTTGTGAAAACAAATGGGAGACAGGTGTCTTGTCGTTCTGGTATTCCTGTGTTCCAGACTCCAGCTAAGAAAAGAATATCTGTTGTAGGATTGATAACCAAACCGGCAACAGACCTTCCAAGAGGTGTGTATGTATTCTCTAGTAAGAAGGGGGTCACGTATTGCGGCATGAGTTCATAACGAGATTCGCGGTTAATTTGAAGCAGTGTTGGATGAGAGCGGACTTGAACCTTGTACAGGTTGGAACATTGAGGAGTTAGTCGGGAACGCTTTTGGACGACTTGAATAATGCGAGAGAATGACTCATCCTCTTGAGCTAAGTGCCAGACTTGGAGACGAAGTTCCTTTGGAAGCTGCTGAAACAGGAGGAAATTGGTGCTCGCTGGAGGAGAAACTTGAGCGCCGGAAACATCCAGACAAGTGGGAGTAAGATGTGCTTCACCGTCTTTTTGCTTTTGCTTGAAGATCTTGGCCCGACAATCATCGCAAAAACTGTGGAGATAAGAGTCGCAGGGGAACTCACGACTGCGGTGACTTGTATCGCAGCGATTTTGATTAAGCCAGCCCAGTACTGGCAAAAAACCATTTGTTTGTCTTCTTACAACAAGTCCTTCCTTGCATGTGTGACACATCTTGAAAGTAGGTGAGGTTTTAAGGGCTGTGTCTTTCTGGTTTTAAGTTTATTATTGACTGTTGGCAATAAGAACAGCGTGAGTGGGTCGTTCGTTTTCAAGTTTTGACAACCGTGTAGGTTTGTTAGTTAGGTGTTTTGTCCTCTTGGGTTGTTTTGATGGAAATAAGACAGAGGGGTTGGAAGAGAAGGAGAGAACTTAAATAGTTTCATACCGACTAGTGCACGGCCTGTTTATTACTATTACTTATGACTTGTACTCTTAGACTTTACAATAATACACTAAACGGCTATAGACAAGGAGAACATTCACGAGTTCTCGGGATCTGCAGGGTATTGACTCCTCTTTCATCAATCATCAATCCTAGCCAGAAAATAGCAATTAGTCAAAACGGCTCCCCCCAACTCTCCTCGCCCTTCTGCAATGTACCTAAGTATATTAATACAAGAGACCCTGTACAGGCTCAAAGTCTCGTCCCCACGGACAGCGGGCACCGCGATAGTTCACTTCCATCTGATATGTTTTCCAATCAAAGCATCGTCTTCCAGGTTGTGAATCTTGACATAATTGGGGAATTTCTACGTTAACTTGCTCACAGAAAGGACAGGTCGTATATTCATAGGAACGCAAACTCGATCACTTAGTCTGAGTTGGCACTCGGTGGTATAGTTTAATGCTGGAAGCTGCGGTGTTTGTTGTTTTGGAGAGTTTAAAGGGGCTTGGGTATGGTGTTGTACTTTGTGGCTTGGGAGGAAAGTGATCGTTTTTGCAAAGGCTGAACCAGTTCAAGGACTTGGTGGGGAACAGCTTCAGTGTTTGTTGAAGGGAAGGGGGGGGGAAACTCAATTTAGTAGGACTCTTAGTTGAATTTCACGATGCCTTTGAAGAGAAGTTTCTAGACGTAGATGGAGGTCCAGAAGATACTCCAGAGGAGAGGGGTGGTTTTTCAATAGTAATGCTTTTTGTGAATTACGTGAATAATGATTTTTAAGTTCACTCTCCTTTCTTTGGATCTTCTAAATTACAACGTGATAGCAAACCTCATATTCGAGTAGTAGAAGCTTCAATCACTTTCCAATTGTTCTTATTTCCTAGAAATCTAAATCGTCTTACGAAGAGCGCACTTACTTTCCGTATACTCTATGAAAGTAAGTAAGGTGTTAAATAACACTCTATAGAAGTTTCTTTTATACTCTAATTAGAGTTTAAACTCTGATTAGTAGGCTAGATAGTGATTAAAGATAGATTTAGAGAATAGTACTCGATAATTCAGAAGCCGGCTTTATAGCTTTAAGTACTATAAGCTACTATAAGAGTTAATAAATAGAAATAATCGTTATTACCTTTAGAGAATTAGACTACGTGCTCTCTTTTAACAAACTATTAGTATATAATTTACTAGAAATAGTCTTAGAGTTATATAATTAACTAATTATATTATAAGAGCCTATTTAGCTAGTATATTTTTTAGATAATTTAGTATATATACTACTAAAAAGGCATTATAATAATAACGGATAATTTGATATATTTAACACTTTAATATATACTGAATCGTTTAGTCTATATATTTTTTAAGCCGGATTATTTAGCTAAATAATCTAATTTTTATTTAAAAGATTATTCTTATTAAAAAAAGCAATTATTCTATTATTATTAAAACTATAATAATTAGAATATTTTCTAGTATATATTTTATTCTTCTACTCTTAATACTAGTACTATAGGCTATTTTTAATCTTACTAATAATTGTAATAAAGAGCCTAACGATTATAGAATTTATTATTAGATAATTAGATAATTAAATAAATATATACTAAGCCACTTTTAAAAGATCCCGGTATATTTATTAGATAATTTAATATTATCTTATAATAAGCTAAATAGGCTCTAAGTTCTTCGCTTATTTTCTACTTTTATAGAAGTACTATACTTTTCTTATAGAAGTAAGTAACGAAATTAAGTAGTTTAGTTAATTTACTCTTTTATATACTAACGTCTACTCGCGTTTATAAGTATTTTACTTAATACTCTAAGAAAAGAGCTTTTCTAAGTAAAAGAAAAGAGAGAAAAGAAGAGAGAAGAGCTAGTAGTATAGAAAGAATAAAAGTTAAATATTTAAAAGAGTTCTTGTTTTAGTTATCTTAATAAACCGCTTTTTATTAATTATAAACTCTTTATTTTTATAGAATATATAATATATTATATATTTTTAGCTCAGAGTAGCTACTAGTGTAAATTTATAACCAAGGCCTCGATTAGGCTATATTCTACGTGGCATGGAACGCTCTAAACAGGGGGGGCCTTGCTTTCGTAGGTAGGGATAAGAGACTTCAACTCTGGAGCTAGCTCAATTTGGGAAACGAGCTGCATTCCTCTAACCATAAAAGCGGCAGCTGGTAACGCAGGAACCTCGTAATTGTCCTAACTGTCGGGAAGAAACTAATTTAAGCTAGAGGTTAAATATTACTCCCCCCCCCCCCTAAATAAAATGTAAGCGCACGGCCGCTGTGCCATACTAAATATCTGTGCACTCTATATTTCATTTAGGGGGGGGAGAGTATTTATTTGGGTCCTTTCCACCTTGGGGTTGAATCACGTGCCCGTTATTTTCCAAAACACCTGCGGCTCTTCGCGAGATGTTCAGAAATATTTTCCACGAATGTTCTCATTCCTTTTTCTCGTCTTGCCACAACTCCAATTGAATACAACAGAAGCCGTTTTTATTTATTATTGTTTATACTCACGTGATTCACCCAAATCACCTCGGTGATTTCCCCGGAGAATCCACTATTTTGGCTCTTTATATTACCCCGCATTACATTGTCAGGTTGATCATGGGTCTGCATGACAGGATTCCCAGCAAAGAGAAGTCGAATTTGCCGCGACAATGCAGCTCATCCCATCGTTTTAATTTGATCTCCCCGTTTTCCGGAACCGCGAGCTGGCAAGCTACTCGAGTATCCGCAGCAATACCGCAAACATGCTTCTTTACACTCGACGCGCCGCTCCCAAAGAGCCAAAGAAGAGATCGAGAGCTGGTAAGACGCGAAATTATCCTTTACTGGTGGCATTGTGCTGACGGAGTTGGGTTTGGAGGTTGTATATCATGGTGAGCTCCCTTGCGCAGATGTTGGTTTTTCCGTGTACTAATTTTTGCTGCTAGTAAAGAGAAGGTATGCCAGACATCACCCCCACGATCGACTCAATGGGCATTCTAACTGGGATCGTAGAAGAAGAAATGCAACGAGAATCGACCTTGCGATCGGTGTACGGAACGCGGCTTGAAATGTGAATACGAGGCGGTAAAGCCACGAAAGCGAAGGCGGTCTTCCTTTGCAGGTTCTGCGCTTTCAGCAGACAACAAATCTCCCACCTTCTGCGACGAGCGATGGCCTGGACGATTCGAACCTTATAAAACACGAGACGGTGATCATGGGGATGTACATAAGTGGGAGGTAGATTCGGAATATCAGCATTTTGAGGGCGAATTGCCGGTATATGAATGGGAGGCCTCTTGGGACCATCGAGAGGATGCAGAATACATCAACCGTATAGAATCACCGGGTACGTTACCGCCGTCAGGGTGCTTGGTACGGTCACGAAGTCAATACCCGGATCTTGCAATGATTGCTCCTTCGCCCGTTGCCTCACCACTTTTGGAATTTAATGCGCCTCTATATATGGAATTCTCAGATAAATCGAATCGTAGGGCGTTGGTTGATCATTTTTGCAATGTTTTGTCGCATTTAATTGTTTTCAAGGAAGATAATGGGAATCCCTTCCGGCAATTGGTATTGCCATTGTCGCATGGCTGCTCCCCCGTTATGAACGCCATTTTCGCCTTGTCTAGTGCCCATCTAGAATACGGGGGAGTGGAAAACGAGGAAAAGTCTTTGACTTTTCATAATCTGGCACTGCAAGGGGTTGCTCAGCTCATTGAGCAGAATGACCAAATGCACAGGGAAGAGGTTTTGGCAGCAATTATGATATTAGTATATTACGAAGTGGTGAGCAGCATTCAATCGTTTATTTGATTTTTCACTAACAGAATTTAGCTGGTCCAAAAAGGTACTTCGAATATTGTTAATGGCCATCTAAAAGGCGCATTAACTATTATGAAATCCGGACCTCGAATCTGTACACCTGCTGGTTTATTCTTGGAACGTGTAGGTATCTTTTCAAACCATATACTTGACAACTACTGATCCTTTCAGGCATTCCGATTTTACGACGTTATCGCAGCACTCTCCTTCGGTACCTCTCCCAACAATGTTACACAGCCCACACCCGCTCCATTCCCAGCCCCGCAATTCCCAGATCAATCATTCTACCATTCCCCATTGAACTCCGTAGACACCCTCCTGGGGCTCGTCACCGATCTCTGGCCCATCATCCATCGCCTCTCCCACCTCCTATCCTTCAAAAACGCTCTCGAAGAAGCCGTAGCCGCGAGAGAAACGACAAAAGCCACAGTCCTCCGAACAGAACTTGAAAGCACATCTCAAGCCATAGAAGATGCCCTCACCGATTGGAAACCAACCGTATCTTCCAACCCCTCATCTCCCGACAGCGATGACATCTTGGATTCTCGGGAACAGCAGGTCAACACGTCAGATGCGCGAATACAAAGTATCCTCAACAACGCCGAAGCATACCGTAACTCCGCCTTCGTCTACCTCTACCACACAATCCATTCCCACCCGAGATCTCACATCTTAGTCCAACGACACGCACATCTTTCACTCATCGCTTGTTCGAATGTTGTTCGGAATGCGGAACAATGCTTTGATGGTCCAATGTCGGCGCTGCTTTGGCCCCTGTTTGTGGCGGCTTGTGTTGCTACTACGGAAGAAGATAGGGAGTTGGCGCTTGATGCTTTTGGTGGGACGGAAAGGAGGCAGAAGATGAACAATATCATGAGGGCGAGGGAGGTGGTGAGGGAGGTTTGGAGGAGGGCGGATGGGGGAGAGGATGGTGTTGATTGGAGGGGGGTTGGGGAGGGGAGGGGGTGGAATATTGTTTTTGGATGAGGGGGGAGAGATTCTATAGGGGGATGCTCCTAAATACAACAAAATAGTTCGCAATCAAATACTTGTATATACCTATACCAAATGGGGACTTGTGAGCGTTCTGACACTGTGAGCTTATAAATTTTCTCAAGGCTTTCTTCTCTTTGTTGTTGGGGACCTGTTCTTTGTCTCGGAGTCTTCATATTTCCTTGCGGAATCTGGAGCAGTGTACTTTTTACAAAAATGAAGAAGCAAGAACTCTCAATCTCTTTCCTATCCGCTCCCAACTGCCACCCGCTTATGATAAGCTACAAGAACAACCTTGCTTGCCCTGGCTTCATCGCCATTTCAATATCCACGAGTTTTTTTTCTGATAGGAAAGTCTATAGAGAGGTGGAGTTCGAGAGAGCGCCGAGGGGGAGGTATGAAGGGGGATTTAGACGTGTTAAATCGCTTTAATCCAACTCGGTCTAGCCTTACAGTGCCTTAAGGTTAGTTTTACTTCCCGTCGGAAAGAAGGATAAAGATTTGCTATTGAACCTAACTATCCTCCAAGTTCAGCACGAGTTACGGGTTTTTTAGCTTTTAGGAAGAGTGCTAACCAAGCCTATATAGCATACTATATACTTGTTCTTCGTCAATTGAGGCACTACTATTATGAAACTCTATTATGCCTACGCGCTAAAATAATCTCTGTTCGGAACTTAAATGTTACTATCTTTCTAAGTAAATAATAAATTTATAGATAAATATATATACTAATTTTAATATAATTAGCTTACTTTTTTAGTTACTACTATAAACTATAAGAAAGAGGTTTTGAAAAAAATATTATCTTCTACTTACTCTTCAAAGACGTAGGTATTATTATAGTAAATATAATAACTCTTTTAGAAGAATTAGAGCGATTTCTCTTTTATAGAGAGTTAAGAGAAGTGTTCTCTCTAGGTTATATTATTATTTAAGTAAATTTATAATTTAATTATTTATATTAAAGAGTTGAATTAGAAATAGCTTTACTTATTATACTCTATTAGAGTACTTTAACTATATAATTAGTAACTAGTAAAGCTATTAGAGCTAAGAATAAGTAGAATTATAATAATACGAAACATACTCTAAAGAGACTTATAAGAGTATATTTAAGAGAGTAAATACTAGGTACTAATATAGGAGAAAAGAATAAATTAAGCCTTTTCTAACTATAGAAGAGTAGACAGCTATATATAAGAGATTAGATAGTACTAAAAGATCTAAAACCCGATGCTTATAATCTTTCTAAATTAGATAATATAAAACAATAAAAGCTAAAAGCTAATATAAGAGCTAAAAGCTAATATCTAACTACTAAAACCTTATATATATAGGAAGTAAACTTAGCTATTTAAGATAGCTAGCTATTATCTCTCTCTTTCTTAAAAAAGACTTTTCTTAAGTCTTTATATTATTCTTATTATAGCTAAATTAGACTACTATATAGTATTATATTTATTAACTTTATTAAAATCGTTTAATAAGATATTAGTTAAGATCTAAATTATAACTAATCTAATTTATAATTACTTATAAATAAGGACTTTGTTCGAGTTATTTAATATTAAAATAAGTATTCGTATTTACTAAAAGAGTATAGTCTATCTTATCTAGACTATCTTATAGATTAGAGAGTATTTAGAGTAAAGTTAGAGATAAACGTTAAAAGATAATAGTAAAGTTAATAGTAATATCTTAGCTAAGAGTTTACTTTAAAGATATACTAATTTATATCTAATTTAATTCTTTTTAGATAAATTAACTTCTAGTCTAATTTATAAAGACTTATTATAAAGAACTTTATATTAGATTAATTTATTTTATAACTTTAAAGTAGTATAAGATCTAGTTTATTAAAGCTAGACTAGTATTTTAAAGAAGCTTTAGATTAAAGTTAGAGATAGAAATGTTAAAAGATAATATTATAAATAAAAGTTATAACTTAGCTAAAAGTTTACTATTTAGTTATTTTATCTATTAATATATTATATATTCTCTTTAATTTATATCTAACTAGTAATTTAAATTAAGCTTCTAGTTCTATTTAAAAGCTAAAGAAAGTAAGATCTTTCTACTAAAGTAGAGAGTTAATAGATATTTAACTAGCTAAGTAAGTTATTTTTATAATAAGTTAAAGAGAATCTTATAATATTTTAATTACTTATTATTAATACTTAAATCTTATTATCTAAGATCTAGAATAATAAAAGAGTAGTTATAAATATAATATTTATTTAAGTTTAAATATAGTTATATAAACTATATTATCTTACTTTTAATACTATATCTATATATACTAAGAGTAGTATTTATAAGAAACTCTTTTTCTCTTATAAGTTTAAAAATATTAAGATTTAATAAATTATATTTATATAAACTTAGAAAGGAATTTTTATCTAAGCTTCTTTATTTTCCTACTAACTTAGATTAAAGTTAGAGTATTCTTTCAAAAAATATAAGTCTTTATATTAGTTATCTTTTAAAACTATCTTTTTAATATTAGATAGCTAAGAGTAGTTAATCTTATAAGACTTAGACTTACTATAATAGTAAGATATTATATTAATTAAAACTTAGTCTATAACTATAGTCTTTAGTCTTTTACTAGTAGATAAAAATTTAAAAGTATAGAAAGCGTTTTAAATAGTAGAGAAAAGTCTATATATAAGTAGTAGAGGTTTTAGTATTAAGCTAGATAAAAATTTTAAAAAAATATCTTTTTAAATAAAGAACTTATTCTAACTAGCTTAGCATAGCTATATATAGCTTAGTATCTTAGTATTATTTCTTATCTAAAGCTAAAAAATTTATACCTATTTTAATAAAGTTATAATTCTAATATCTCTTATTTATAATAGTAAAGCTTTAAAACTAAGATATAATCTTCTTTTATATAGAAAAGAATCTTTCTAACTCTTATATCTCTTTAAATATAGTTATACTTAAAAAACAACTTTTAAAGTTAGAAAAAGTCTCTTTAGTATAATTCTTTTCTTTTATTTATAAAGCTTAAAGATTATTTTAATTATTTTTTATCTTATAACTAATTAATAAATATAAATCTAAAAGTTTCAATATATCTTAAGAATTTTTAAATACTATATAACTTATCTGAGACTTATATTAGAGCTCTAAGTAGTTTTTAGTAAGTGTTATAGTTATTCTCTAAATAAAAGCTTTAGAAGTTAAAAGTATATAATAATAATTAGTATTTACTAGAAGGTAATTATATACTAATATCTTTTATTATTTATAAGTAAGTAATATACTACTATTTAAAGATTTAATTTTTTTTATAATCTTAATTTTTACTAGTAAGTAGGTTTTTAAAGTACTTTTAGATTATAAATAGATTAATTATTATTAAGAAAAGAAAATATTAAAAGTAGAGTTTTTTAATAAAAAAGAGTTACGAGTAAAAGATAGAAGAGAAGAAGAATTATTAATAGATTAAGAGAGAGTTAGAGTCTAACTATTTCTTAGTAAACATCTCTAGAATTCTTTTATTATAGCTTCTAGTTATATAATTCTATTCTTACTTTCTTAGCTTTTAGCTTTTATAGCTTATACTATACTTTAAATCTTATCTATATTAGAGAAGTCTTACTAGTCTTTCTAGAATTAAGAAGCTATACTCTTATTTTTATTATTATAAGACTTTTAGTTTCTAAGTATTTAGTTAGAAGTTATAGACTCTTTAGAGAGTAGTTTACTAGTTTCTCTAAAAAGATACTTAAAATTTTAAAATAGAGCTTAGAAGAGATATAGAGTTACTTCTAGTTCTAATATATTAAAATTAATAAAAGAGAGAGAAAAGAGATTAATTTAAAAGTCTTTTAATAACTTATTTATTATTAACTATCCAAATTATATATAACGTTCTTTATATAAAAAGAGTTATTAGAAGTCTTAGAAATACTTAGTATTTTCTACTTTCTTTAATATATTAAAAATATAATTTTACTAGCTAACTAATAGATACTAAACTTTAATATTACTAGCTATTTATAAAGTCTCTAGTATTATAGCTATTTAAGCTTAAAGTTAGTTTATTCTAAGTCTAAGCTAAATTAAATTTAAATTAAAAGTAATAATATATTTAAGTAAGATATTATAATAAGCTTTCTTTAGTAAAAAAGAATTTAAGCTTTTTATATAATAATATAAAAGATAGTTAACTATAGAAGAGAGTTATCAAAGTATATTTTATAGAATAAAGTATATAAATACTAAGCTTTAAGATAGAAGAAAAGACTAAATTAGTCTTCTACTATTTTAAATAGAAGTATTTATATATAAGAGAGTAGATAATATAAAAGTCTAATAATAATAAGAATTAAGACCTATCTAATATAGTTAATACTAAATAATAAGAGCTAAAAGCTAAATATATTATATTTAAATCTTATTAGCTTCTATATATAAATATTATATATTAAAATCTTTAGTAAATAAGTATTAGTAATTTAAACTCTTAATATATAAGTATTAGTAATTTTACGAATATTAGTTATTTAAGATAATAGGCTATTATATAGTTAAGTATTTAAAGTACTAAGAAATCGTAGTTTATTCTATAATTGAAATAATAAGAAGAAGAATATATTTATATAAGGAAACTCGACTAAATTATATTTTATTTATATTAAAAATAACAAGAGTATATTTTTATAACTAAAAGAGTTTTAATCTTCTTTCTTCTTCGTTTCTAAAGATAATTAATATAGTTAAGCTTCTATTAATTATCTTTACTATAGACTTTATAATTAAAATATCTTATTATAAAAGTAATAGAGAAAGAAAAAAGAAGATAAATTATTAACTTATCTACTAAATATAGTTCTAATTGAATTATTAAAGTTAGAGAATTTTAAGTTACTAGTAGAAGTTAAGTATTATAGTTAGTATAAAATAGAGTTTAGAATACTAATAGAGTTACGATTATTTTAGACTTATATTATATTATTTATATTAGAACTATTATAATAAATAGAGTTTTAAAAGATTATATAGAGTTATAAAAGTATAAGAAGAGATTTTTATATACTTAAGTTTTAATTATATAGAAATAGAGTTATATAATCTCTTATTTCCTCTATATATATAATAGAGTTTTTATCTCTAAATATAAGACTTCTTAGAGCCTTTTTAACCTAAAAATACGTTATAGTTATAAGTCTAGTTTATACTTATAGTATACTCTATAACTTCTACTTATATATTTAATATATTATTATATATTTAGAACGCTTTTTACTATTAATTAATATAATTAACTCCTTCTTAATACTCGCTCTTAGTAAGCACTCTCTAAAGACTTATAAAGCTTAGTTAGTATTATACTAGCTACTCTAAGAGGTGTCTTATTCTTTAGTAGCTTACTCTTTTAAAGAGCTTATAGAAGCTCTTTATAGAAGATATAAGTCTAGCTACGAAGCTAGTATATCTTAATTCAGTAGCTTACTCTCTCGACGAGCTTATATAAAGCTCTTTATAGAAGATATAAGCCTAGCTACGAAGCTAGCTACTACTACTCTTAGAAATATCTTTTTAAACTAGAAACTTTAAGAGATAATCGATTAAAATAATCTGAAAAGCTTAGTATTCTATAAAGCTAGTATAAATAAATATAATACTAACTATAAGCTAGTATATCTTATAAGTACTATCTACTCTTTACTAACGCTAGAGCTAATAAAGTACTAGAGTATAAGAGAGAAAGTTAGATAGAATCTAGAAGTAGGAACTTACTCTTAAGAATATATAGAACTCTCTAGAGTAGAAATAGACGACGATATAGTTAAGAAGTTCTTTTATAATCTAGTTTTATTATAAGCCTAGAAATTTATCTCTCTTAGATCTAAGAGATATAGTATACGGAAATAGAGTTATATAATATCTTATTTTCTCTCTATATATAGTAGAGTTTTCACCTTTGAATATAAGACTTCTTAGAGTGTTTTTAACTTAAAAATACGTTATAGTTTTAATAATAGAGTAAAAGAGAAAATAAATAATATCTCGAATATAATATAAGTTAGAAACTACTAAGTTTTAAATTATAACTCGTAAATCGTAAAACTTAGATATTTATAGCTAGAGTAATAGAACTATTATCTAAAGCTTTTTATAAATCGTTATATTTCTTAATACTTATTCTCTTACTCTCTTATTCTCTAGCTTTATAGCTCTTTACTTATCTCTCTCTCTTTCTCTTAGTTGAATTATTAAAGAAAGAAAATAAGAAGAGAGAGATAATAAAGTAAAAGTTTTAGAAAACTTACTTTCTAGTATATATAAATAGAAGTTTAACTAAAGACTCTAACTCTTTTCTCTCTCTCTCTCTCTCTCGCGCTCTTAATTATTTAAGAATAATTATAAGAAAGTAATATAATAGTTAGAATATAATAATAAATATATTAATAATATTCTTTTAAATCGACTTTTAAAAAGCTCTCTATTTAATATCTACTAATATTATGTCTTTTATTAGCTAGCTAAGAAGCTAGGAATAAACTTATAATAGAAGTAATAAATCAACTACTTTATAGTCTTAATCTAGCTAGCTTTATAAAGATAAAATATTATTATAATATAAGAAAGAGCTTTTAACTTAAATCTAAGTTATTTTTTACTTATAGAAAGTCTTACTTTATAACTTCTTCTTCTTTAGTAAAGCTTTAGCTTTAGATTTATCTTATTATTACTTATTACTTTTAAGAAGTAGAGCGATAATTATAGTAGTAGTAAGAGTTTCTTAATATCTTAATAAAGCTTCTATATTAAGTTAAGAAGACTTAGATTTAACTAACTTATATAAAATAGTAAGATTATTAGTAAAAACTAAATTAGAAGAACTCTTATATAAAGCTATAATAAGCTTATACTCTAGCTCTAGCTCTCGAGTCTTTAGTAGAGATAATAATAAAAATAAAGTTAGATCTCTAAGAGAAGAGAATTATAGAAATAGTAGTAGAGATAATAGTAGATCTCTAGAGAGAGAGAGAACTATAAGAGTAATAGTAGAGAGAGATTAAGAGATAATACTATACTATTCTTTCTCTAAAAAGAATAAGAATTAGTATACTAAAGAACTAGAAATAAAGAGATTTTAAATAAAGCTATAATTAAGCTTAAATCAAAAGTAAGCTCTAAATACTAGTACTTATCTTTAGATTAAGTAGTAAATAGATATTATATAAGCTTAGTTAAATTACTAGTCTTTCTTTTTCTAGTAGCTATAATAGTAATAGTTCTTATAATATTATATTCTTTAGTTTCTTTCTTTTCTATACTAGTAGTAGTAGTAAAAGTAGTTATAACGTTACTTAAAAAGCTTAAAGATTAAACTTATAATACTAATATAAAAGTTATATACTTTATAAATAAGTACTTAATTTAATTAAGACTAGTATATCTAAAAGATATATTATCTTTTATTATATACTTCTACTAAGCTTAGAGTTTTAAAGAGAGATAGTTTAGATATACTAGTATATAAGGTCTTATTTTTACTTTCTTTAAATAATAAAATTTTACTACTTAATTAATACTTTAATACTCTTTTATCTACTTAAACGTAGCTATCTTATGCTCTATACCTTACGTGACAAAATGACTATGTTTAAGAGAGAAGAAGGAATTCGCTTACTCTAGATAATTAGAGAAACATAGAAAGAAGAAGACTTTTATAACTTTTTTTTCTAAGGAAACAGTTTATGCGCGTTTTGTTATACATCGGACTTTCGCTCATAGAGTGCTACTATCACATGGTTTTTATTGTATGCTGCAGTTCTGAACACTCCAGCTGAAAAAGTTGTATTCTCTAGCTTTAATTACTCCCTCGATCAAGTAGGACATATTGATGAACGAGAATCATTGTGTCATACAAAAGGATTCATGGAATCTTGAATACACCTCTTCAACCGCTCAACCTTCCCGTTTTGCTTTCATTGCAAGTACATCCCTGAGAACTCTTTCCGTCCGCAGTTTGTACACCTTTGGTCCAGGCTTGAGCTTCTCAGAGGCAAGTGGTACGTGCAACTGCGTTGGTCCGTAATCTTCATCCAAACACCGAAGCCATACGTTAACCCGAGCTAATTTTTTCAATCTTTCCAAATCGCCAGCCTCATCGTCTTCATCATACAGCGAAAAATGATGTTCCAGTGTATTTTCCTCACCAGGGTTGTCTTTACAATCTTCCCAGGCGTCAGAGATCATAGAGAAAACTTCCAGTGAGAAGACAATTGTGTGAACATTAGGCAGTAGAGATAGGGCATCGTCGATTCTCACATTGATTACGTCCCAGGCTGCGCTACCAAGACTGAGTAGAAAAACGATCTCGACTTCGCGGATAGCTAGGCGGGATGAGTAATCCAGTCGGGAAAAAGAATCCCAGAATGTTCCGTTTCTTTTGCTAACATAGGGATCCGATTGAATATAGCAAGTGTCGCGAGAGGCATCGATCCAGATTGGCGCAGTCTTCGAGCGCAAGAAACTAGCGTATTTGGGGATGTCAAGGTAGTGCTGTCGTGGTGGGTCCATTATTTGAAAATGATTGAGTGTTTCTAGACGACTCTCGCGGTTGACGTGTAGACCGGTTGGGAAGTGCGCTTTCAAGGTTGCGAACTTTCGGTAAAGCGGCTCGGTGAAGGTTTTGTATTTGGCTTTATCTAAATGTCTTATGCGTCTCACTTGCCAGGCTTTGATCATCCGCAATTCTCCGTTGAGACATACGTGGCGAGGTGGTGGGAAGTGATCTCTCCAGATCTTCAATCGCAACCTGTTTCCGAGATCAAGAAGTTAGCTTAGCTTGTTTGAAAACATCTGAAATTTGCAAAACGGGCCGCAGCAGTGGGCGAACACGCTGTACGACCCTGGGAATGAGTAAAATATGAAGAGATGCGCGAAAGATCCGACTTACTCAACAGGAAGGCTTGGGAACAACGTGAACGACTCGAGGACAGTCAGTTGTGGGAATAGCTCTTCTTGGTTGTCCGGAAGCTCGATTAGGAAGGTCTGAAAGTTGAGGGCCTGGTTGATTGGATTGGTTGCCGTCATTGAGGATCCTGGGGGTATGGGTAGTTGGATCAAGCTCAAACATTGCTCTTGTGAACTGAAGAGGAGGTAGTCGCTCGAGTTGGGGGCAGATGGAATCGTAGACATGATTGTATCGCAAGACTGGATGGCAAACAGGTTCAGGTAGGACGAGTTCGTGAGAGACGCGACCAAGATTCAGGCTGGCGCGATCTCGATATAGGAGTATGCGACCTGGTTTGGAGAAGTCTTTGGCTGTTAGCTCTCTTGCAAAGGCACCGCGGTGGAGTCTTTCTTACCTGCAATCATTGAAGGGCGATGCGACGACCTCCCCAGATCGAAGTCGAGAAGGTGAGGAGATGTATTGAAGAGGTCAGTCTGGGTTGAATTGTTATCAAAATCTCAGTGGGGCCTTCGCTTAGCGCGAATCGGAGTTTACCAAAACAGTCAACGCCGACTTGACAACCACGCCCGTTTACATTCATTCACCTTGCTCAAAGGCTTCTTTTTATTGTTTTATTAAAGAAACAACGATCGCTGTACGCCTATGTGTATTGTCATTCAACGTGTGGTGCTTGCGGTGTATTGCTTAAAAACTAACATGATATTTTGAACCCTAAAGAGGATGAGGTGGATCTGAAAAATGAGCGATGCCCCTTTTGTACTCTTGCAGAGAAAAAATCTGTCTATACGTCTTCACAGATCCCTCATGGTGATTTTGAAACAGGTGGGAGCCTGAATATCATTGTCTCCCCAAAGCTTCACCATCGCCAGATCCATCTGCCCAAGGTTTCATTTCCTCATATTGAGCGTCTCCACGTCGATTCTATGTTTCTTCTTCTACTGTTCTAGGTGAATGGTACAACTTAACACTGCCAAGCTTGTATCTGCAACTATAGCGGTCAGGTTGAGCAACAATGTAACTTAACATAAACTTGTAGTTAGCAAAGCTTTCTCTTCTTTACCTGAATATTTTTCCAGCGAAAAAAACCAAGTAGGGAAATTAGTATAAGATATCTTCCTCTTATAAAAGGCGATTATAAAGTTATCTAATAATATAATTCTTTTATCTATCTTTCTGAAAGTATCGCTACTTTTACTAAAGAAGAGCTTAAAAGTATATATAAGTTCTTAGAGCTATATGCTAATATACCTGGTATATTCTAGACCGTTCTATAACTATTGTAAAGCAGTCTAGAATTTCCAAATCTTAAATTATAAATCAAAAGAATTATATATTTTAGCTATATAGTTCTCTAATTATCTCTTTTGACTATCTAACTATTTTACTCTAAAGAGAGTTCTTATAAATTCTAGCTTAGTGTCACTTGTATCTTTCTAAGTTATTAGACTTTTTACCTAAAACCACGTTATCTTCTAAGGATTTTAACAACGGCGAGAGCTTTGATCGCTTTACACTTGCCTCTGAGGTTTCTGATTATCTCCGTGATCTAATCCCATTTTCTGAGAATCTCAAGGCAACTACACTATGAACTATACTCGTAATTATTGCTAGATATAGCGGCCCATGCTTATATTCGGCATTCGATTCTGTTTACTAGATCTATTATACATTTTACCTAGAACGGTGGGTTTCAGCTATTTCAAGCTTATATCTCTAGCAGAGCAATGTTATTAACGATCATGAAATTCAAATAGCAAAATTTAGGCTTCTTTCCACTTGTAGCGCTTCAAATTAACATGCGCTTTTTTTTCTTAAAGATGACAAGACCCAGTGGTATAGCTCTAATTACCTATGAACCTAATTACCCACTAGCCTAGAAGCTTAATAACTTATATCTCCTTACAGCCTTCATAATAGCCATTCACACAGGTCATCGACAACCTGAGAATAGTATTTTTCCCGCCAGCCTAGGTTAAGCCCGTATTTCTTTCCTTTCACATATATAATAAGATAAACTAAGTCAAAAGCTTTATCTATTTATTAGAAGAAAGAAGGCAACCAAGAGATGAAGATCTCTTTCTCTTATAAAATTATATCACGTCTATATTTTATAATTAAGTTCTAAAAACCTAATTAGCATAGCCTCGACTAACCTCTAGGCTAGGCAAGGCGAGGCGAATAAAAACATTACTTGAAAAGAGCTTCGACTTCAAGGTAGATTAACATCCCTAGCTTATATAGCTTTATTCTAATAGAGTTTATAAATTATAAGAACAGAATTAGACTACATCCTAGGCTATGAAGTTGAACTAGAGACTTTATCTCTCCTCGACCAGTTACGACACCTAAATATAGTGAAACTCGTAGCATCGTAGACTTATTAGAGAAGTATATCTAATCTCGTCTACAGTGAATTGGCTTTCCCCGCCTCTTGGCACTTTCTGGATATTTTCCTTTAGCCTAGGTGAACTTCGTGTTTTTTTACTTATAAGTATATAATAAGTAACGCTAGTTATAAATGACTTGTTTATTAGATAAAAGAGGGTTAAGTACTACTAGAATACGGTCTATGGTTCTTTTTAGTATTTTATTTACTATATATTTATTAATTTATTAATAAAGGTTTACTTAGCCTATCCTAGCCTGACCTCTAGGCTAGGCTAGGATGGGAAACCAAAAACACTGCTCGTCTATTCGTTTATAGATAATCGTTTACTTCTAGAAATCCCGCCGGGAGAGCGTGAATAAATGGAGTTTACATCTGAAAAGAACCTTTTCACTGCTCATGTTAGCTGAGCTCAGCTATTGAATTATCCACCATTTGCTGAAGAATTAGGTGATCACGGTTGTCACCATGACGCACGGCCTGGCAGAAAATCATTACCTGACCTGGAGGTACTTTTATTCTTGCTAATTTTATGTAATCCCAGGTGAAGCCAACTTCTGGGAGATTCAAGAGCGTTTTCCAAAAACGAGAATAGCTATTACAAATGTTAGTCGACAGACAAGAGCGAAGCAAAAGTCACAGACACCTGCCAGAACGCCAGGAAAGCGAAGTTGTCACGTGACATTGAAATGTCTTCCGCACCTGCATCTTACCATAGGTCTCTTAGAGGAATTTATTCCGAAACTTATGTGTTCTCATTCATGGAGCAGTTGCCAAACAGAAAGAATACTTATTTACAGCCACCCTGACTGCTTTGGGAATACGTCTCCCAAAAAAAAAAAAAAAAAAATTGGAATGACGTAGCTAGTCATTTATCCGGAAGTTTTGAATAATTTTCAGGAGAATGGCCTATTCACTCAAGCTTTGAAACTTTGCTGAAACCACACTCTATAAGTTCCTAGTGTGACGGTTCTGGAAAATAACGGTTGCCCACCCACCAACCGCTCCGCAATGTCGACTCCACATTCTCTCTCCCGACCTCTCTTCTTTGCACTCGCCGCTGGATGTCTTTGTTACTTCTCATCCTGGTCACGGCGCTGGTTCATCTCAGGGGCTCCACCTCTTCAGTTCTTCGTCCTGCTTGGACAGGTCCAAGGTCATCGTGTTTTCCCGGATCTTCACCTATGGACGCTATTCGCAACATTGAATCTCGCCTATGCCGTTTGTTCCACATCATGGCTTCTCTACTTGGTATTCTCGGCTCTTTGCTACCCTGCTATCTTTCTTGTTTGCCTCTTCCAATTTCACCTTGTGAGCAGCATTGCGAGGGGGGGTTTACGAGTGATTTTGCGAGAGCTGCAGTTCGTTGATGATAAAGTCGCTTTCTTCAATATCCCCGCCTTGGAGATCGACACAGATGTTGATGGGCTTATGGTTTTGCGCGGTGTTACGTTCTCGCTTTCGACACTTAGTTTTGTGGTTCATGGTGTGGAGGTTGGGATTAAGTTGAGTGATGACATGGAACTAGCGATTCAGACGGAGGAAGTCACGGTCAATTTGTTCCGAGGTATAACGGTGGGGGATTGTTATGCTAATTTGAAGGGTGGGGAGTTTGAGATGACCTTTGGAAGGATTGCGAGTGACAGTCATGATCTTGTGGGGGATTCTGTGTTCATTGAGGGCACACCTCTTTTAAAGGCAGCGTTGAAAGAGGCGGATACGAGATCAATCGCTACTTCTGATACATCAATCGATCAGAGTACACCCGGAGAATCGGAGGCGAGCACCAAGAGTGATGCTGCCTCTACACCGGTCGAAAATGTGGTCAAAATGACGGAGGAAATGACTGATGGAAATGCGCCAA
The DNA here is from genome assembly GCA_001414345.1 of Hymenoscyphus infarciens. NCBI lineage: Eukaryota > Fungi > Ascomycota > Leotiomycetes > Helotiales > Helotiaceae > Hymenoscyphus > Hymenoscyphus infarciens. The sequence goes on along the minus strand of LLCB01000198.1, from coordinate 8,708 downwards.
ATGATTCTTCCCCAAAGGATGGTCTTGGAGATGTCAAGAAGATATTACCCGACCGCGAAGATGCCAACCAACGCTACGAAAACACTTTGAGGTTTATTCGGGAGACAAATGCAATCCACGAAGCGACGGAATGCATAAAGAGACTCAACAAACTAGCAGTAAAGAAGGACGAGCACAGTTTTGATCACGATGACTTGAACGGTCTCCGAGCAGCTGTTTGCTCCCAAGTACATCAAACGCCTTCAGTTCCCCATCCACCCCAGAAGTCAATCAAAGTAACGACACTTCAAAAGCTCATGCCTCCATACCTACGGAAACTCATGCATCGTCTCCCGATGCTGTTAAGACTTCTACTAAATCTCATCAGCTATTTCCACCCAGTCCATATAGCCTCCATAACCGCCACCGCCTCTGGAAAATGGATGGAACACATGCTAGTAGAAAACATCTTCAAAGACTACGCCAAATCCGATACCGAACTCGCAGCTCTCAAAGGGAAGATCTCCAAATGGCTCGCCGATGCAAACTTCGCCGTCGAACTCGCAGGCATCACAGGGCTGGCACAAGTCCCATTCATCCCCACAAACGACATAACCTCCTCGATCAGCGTCCAAGATTTCATGGCCTACCGCACCATCCCAGAAACCGTTCAATTGAAACAAGTAATTCGTCTCGGAGGAGCCGATGCTCGCTTCACCCTCCCTTCCTTCCTCCTCCCGCACCACGAACATCTCCTCCCACCTCGACCAACCCATGAGAAGAAACAGGATTTGGAAAAAGAGATCAACACGGCGGATGGAAAACCGCAAGAAATGCAAGCAGAGCGTCGCCTCTCTCTAGCAGTCAAAGATGAGACCGATATCAAAGCCTCTGTCCACGCCCGCCTACCAGTTTGTTTCGACCAAGAACTTCTCGATTTCATCGCTGCGCTTGTGAAGGCTAGTAAGGTTGTAGAGATCGAGAAAGCGGGAAGTATGATGGATGACGAAGTTCATGGGTTCAAGGAGTTCTCCAGAGCATTGAAAGGAGGTTTGAAGGAGGGGGTTAAGAAGGTGGTTGTTGATGGGGTTGTTAATGAGAGGTGGATTGCTAAGATGGTGGGAAAGGTTACGAAGAGGTGTGAGAGCGCGAGGGGGGAGGTGGGGTACGAGTGGGGGGTTCCTGTCCATCTAGGAGCCTATAGGACGGGGGAGGTGGAGAGGGATGGGGAGAAGTTGTTACCGTAGGGATTTTGGGAGGATGCGACAGTGGGGGGCCTTAGACACACTGATAGAGAAAGCAAGTATGAGAAACGAGATATCACTTTCTGAAAGTTGCTCTGGGGATTTACAATTTGCTTTTCAATCTGTAGTACCTAGTACTACGAAGTGAAAGTACATTGAAAACCCCAATGAAAGGGTTTTAGTTTTCATAACTTTTAAATACTAGCTCAGATCCCCGATTTATGAGTACTTAAACATTCTCTTCTCGTTGTTAGTTATTGTTCGTTAATTGAGAAGACCTCGCGTTCCGCAGTCTCCTTAAAAATGTGCCCAGCCCGGTCACGTGGCGAGTACCAATTCGTCTTGTTCCCAAGTCATCCATTCAAGTCAATGCACTACTCTAATTAGCGATTCAAAGGTCGCTTTCTGCTGGCTTTTAATACTGGAGCAATTCCCTGCACTATATATACACTTTGCCTGTTTTGGGTTCCGCCATGGCACGTGATATACTTCAAGCGACGATTCCAGGTTTCAATCTGGAACTTATGTAACAATAATGTAGGCTACAGGTTTTGATGGCGTAAGATATGAGCTTATGGGGCTCGTTTTCACTATGTATGGGTATAAGTGAACACCAGAAGGTTGGTCGTCGGGAAGGAGGTGGTCACTGGCCATTCGCACCTTCCTTCGATGTATTAAACTATTCACCCAGACCAACGGCCTCGGAAAAATCCTCTCTTCCTTCCTCCATCATGTACCTCCAAAGATAGACTCTCACCTCTCGCACCACAATCGTTTACCTGCATCCCTAGCCTAGCCATCATCTCGCAATCCTCTTGCAGTCTCTTGCAGTCGTACACTTGCAACAAAGCCACGCCGGTTCGCACCCAGAATGAATCCTAAGAAACGCAAGGTACCAAATGGGGGTTTACCAATCAGACCACTTCCTCTGCCACCCAGAACATATGGGTTGCCACTCGATGCGACCAAAACTCGACACCACGAACTTCACCGCCGCGAGGTTGACGCGGGACTGAAACGAGAGACGGAGAATCAAATGAAAATGCTTGAACAACAGCATCTTCTCCGGCGCAAAGAAATGAAAAAGGCGCCTGCAGTTGAAAGGGAGACCTCCCTCGAACTCATGGAAGTCCGCTATGAGTTCGAGTGCCGGATAATGAAAGATCGTATTTGGATGATGGTGGTGCATAGCTCGGATACCGATCGTACGATAAGACTTGACAGTGAACTTGGTGGGTTTTTGATTTCATTTCCCTTTTTTTTTCCTCTGCTGATAATGAAAGCCGTCCCTCAGGTTTCCACTCTGGCAGAGCTGTGCTATCGTTCGCGAAGATTTGAAGTCGAGGGATGGCCACCCACTACTCTCGTGTTGAAAGAGGGGCAACTCGAGGGTATGAAGAAATGGGTGCAGGATATTCCACCTGAAGGGTATCTGACGGCGACTGTATGGACCGGAACTACTAGCCCAGGAGAACCCGAAGGATTGAAGCGGACGAGGGAGGAGTCAGAGGATGGAGTGGTGGATTCGATCGAGCTGAAAGAAAAGCGAGTGAGGATAAAGAGAAACGGCTCTTGATTGGGATGCCGAAGTGAGTTTGAGAGCAGCGAAAGCGTAAATTGGCGTCGTTTAGCCTATAAATAAATTTAATAAATGCAACTTATTTGGGTGAAGTTACTGAGATATAAGATCAAAGCATAAGTAAACCTGTCTTTACTGAGGTTGTATTTATCACTTGAGCATTTGCTCAAAGTAGATGTTGTTGCTTGGAATCTGACTGACGGAAGTACCAAACGCTGAGCCCGCTACACTCCCGTCGACCTATCTATCACCAACTCCTTTACGGTTGAGTGCCTCTGATCCAGGAGCCAGCGCCCCTTGGACGGATTACAAACGTAACTCGCTGGCAGCAAGAGACATCGAGCTCTTTGAATCCAGCTAGGTATTTCTCAAGGTTTTTTGCCCTTTCTTTTTTGATGGAGGCAAAAAAAAGGTTTGCGAAGTGAAATGTGGTGTGGTTTCCCAGCGCGAGCCTCTTTCACGGTCCGAATGTTGCCAGGTCGTGCCTTCCTCCAAAACCATCGGCTCGACCTTCCCTAAATTCAGCCGCTTGCCGCAACCCAACAAACCGAGACGAGACTACGATCGCCCCTTATCTCGTTGGTAAGTCCCGTCGACGTCAGCCTACTTCGACAAGTGAAGGTGCGATTGCAGAGTACAACTCCAATGGAGGTAAAGGGGTGAGAAAGCGCGAGTCCGCGACCACCCAGGCGTATTCACAATCTGTCCGTTTCCAACAAAAACACCCCAAAAACCTTCACTGCGAAGTGCTATTCTCTAAGGCACTCCATATGCCTTTAAATCTTTCACCCACGAAGCTACTTCCTTGAAAACCTAAAACGATAACTTCGAGGCACCTTTCGTTAGCATGCGATTAGCCGAGGTTGGCCCTTCCGCTCCAAACTCCACTCTTCGCGGTTATTCAGGTAGCCCAAAAGAACAACTAGAAATCTGCAGATAAGAGTATAAGCAACTCCTAGGTCTTGATAGCTTGAAGATCAGGCAACTTCAAAACAAAAACACACTTGAATCTGCCATTTGGTATACTGAACAATGGCGAACTGCTTTAGATAATCATGGCCAACAGCCAGCCTTGCTGCTCGCCAAAAGCAATAGGCCATGGTAAAGGGAGGGGGATTGCTGGTACCCCTCCATATCTCTGGATGACCCTACCTGATTGGTGAGTATCTGTTCATATTAAAGCTGTATACTAGCTGAGATCAACAAAATCATTCGTTTGGAAGAAGCAGAAATCTTCTTGGAGCATTTCAAGCGCATCAGTCAAGCAGAGGAATTTCTCGCCATCCTATTATATAGATGTAGCCTCGCTATAGACGTATTCAGTCATCCGACCGTCAGCCAGAATGCTGCCAATCCCCAAGGAGTTCAAGCAGATAGAACTGGCAGTCAGCAAGACATATACTTGGCACCAAACTTGGCGCTCATAAAGCGCACCACCATTGGTCTCAGTAGTCCAACCAGTGCTAGAATCTTTTACATCCGAGAAAGGTCTTGTATAACAAACTCTCAAGATTGTCGTCTTTGATCACCAAACTCACTACCAGCCTATCCAACCGAACCATGCCAGCTTGCAATTGCCAACAATTGCCAACTTATCCCCCGCGACCCCGGAATACACATCCTCCACACAAGCGATGCAGACGTCGGCAATCCAGGATGAAACCTAGTCCTTATCCTTATGGGCGAAAATTCAAGGCGTCAGACTTGACCCTCTATTCGGAGCGGCAAGACCGTCCACGTTGGAGCTGAAGGTATCGGTTTAGGATTGGCCAGAGAGACCAGCGAAGGGGGTTTGAAGCGGGGTTTTGAGCGGATGGTGGCTTCGCTTCCAGGCAAATCGGTGATATGACAGGATGGCACGTAGGAGGCACCTGGCGAAGGTATTATAAATGATACGTGGGATAACCGCAAGGCGAGAGGTTGTGGGTTATTTAAAAAGCCTGTCGCAGTGACTTACCTACATCAAGGATTTAGCTTTGTACTTTAGAATCATGTCACTTACAAAGATAATCTGCTGAGCAACTCTTCATTGACGCAGCATAGTACGCTCTTCTATTCTCGTCCTCCGCCTCCACATTTGCAGCTTTCTGCTCTAACTTTATTTTTGTTGTATATAATGGTTGCCGATATTCTTTTCCATCCTACCTATCTTTCAGCAAAATGTATGCAAGCTTAATCTTCTCCAGTTACGTCCCCCCAATCCTCTTCATTCTCATCTAAAGTGCCTTGGTCTCCATCCTTCTCATTCTCGCAATCTGAACTAGAGGTTTCATTAACTAGAGCTTCCTTGGTACTACCTTCGTATAAATCCGCACAGTAAGGCGCGAGCCTGCATCATGGGCAAGCAGAACGAGGTTCGCAGCGCCTACAACTGTCGCGCTGCCTTGATGGCCATGTATTTTGTTCGATATAATGGTTGGATCCCAACTCAAGGTGAAGCTGGCAACGGCACCCAACCCCAACTCATCAATGGCAGACCATTTCGGACCGCGGATGAGCGATATACCTCCTGGGAAGGTTGCCGCCGGGAGGAACCATAGATCTTAATGCGGTTCCTATCCCAAACCATCGGACCTGTGGTCAATATTGGCTGGTACTTAGGCCAGTATTTTCTGAGCGTCCTCAGCTAATTTTCAGCTCAGTTTCTTGCTTAAACATAACCCCTTTTTTTTACCTCTACTACATATATATTATATAAAATTAAGTGTTATTATATAAAAAGTAATCTAAATAAATACTCTATTTATAGAAATCATTATCTCTTCCATAATCTATAACCTTTTTAAAAGTCTTCCTTAACTTTACTATAATATTATCTATTATACTCTAAAGTATCTAGTTCTACTCCTCTACCTATATATACTTTAAATCTACCTTATTCCTAGGTTATACTCTTCTCTTATATAGCTACCTTTGTATATATAACTATATCTACTCTATTAGATTTATATCTAGTAACTAGGAAGGATAAAGAAGCTACTAAATAGAATAATAGTATAAAACCTCTTTAGTTACCCTACGTCCTTTACTAGCTTAGTACCTCTTCTTTTCTCTTTCTTACTAATTAAATTTAGCCTTTATAAGGTATAGCTATACTATATTAGCTTTAGCTAAATACGCCTCTATATCCTTAATCTCTTATATTATTTCTAAGTCGTATATATAATACGGACCTTAGTAAAAACCTAGGTAAATAGCACTAAAGAACTATTTATTAGAATACCTCTTAACTATCTTAGATTATACATCTTTATAGTAGTATTTGTCTGTCTTTTGCTAACACTGATCGACCCCCTTATCTAGTTCTATACGTATTACTACAGCGTTTATAAATATAACTTTTAAGAGGTCTTTATCTAAAAGACACTTTACTAATTTAACGTATTATATCATGATTTCAGGCATAAGTTTAGGTTTTAATCCTTCTCTTATAAAGGAGTAACTAGTATTATATAAGACTTATTAAAATAATAATTTAGATAGGTTTTTACTCTTATCTCAGTTACTCTAAAGTCCTAGCTTATAAAGGTATATAATATTCGACTTTTAGTAAGACTCTTATAAATCAGTAACCTTTGTAATAATCCTCCTTTATAGCTTAGAGGTGAGTTTAATATACTAGCTAGAATAAGGCTTATTTTAAACATTCGCCTTTATTTTAAGTCTTTAACCCCTTATATTACTATTCTAAGTATAGGTAGCATTATTTTTAGCCCTCTTTCTAATGTCTCTAACACTACTCTCTAAAATAGATACGTAATCTAGGTCATCTTGTGCCTAAAGGAGTAACTCTTCTTTATTAGTATTCTATCCACTTCTACTAATAATAACAGTATACTGCTAAACTAAGACCTTATGTCAAGAAGTCTTTTACTTTAGGGCCTAGCGACCTTTAGATCTCTAGTGTTTTTTTGCTATTATATATTATAGTTGTTAATTAATTGTAAGAATAAAAGTAGGTATGCGAGTGGTTTTGGCTTAGTTTTGGTACTAAAAGCGTACTAAAAAGTGGTGACGAGCTGAGGGACGTTCAGAAAATACTACGCCTAGTACTTTAGTACCACCAATAAAAACATGGCCGTAAACGGCAGAGTCCATCGAAGCGAGCAATGAAGCATTGGTCTTGTCGAGTATGGTAGCCGAGAAGCCGAGCATCCACATAGTAGTGATGATCGAGTTGTCTAACTTCAGCACATGCCGAGCCTGGGTTGCGGAAACAGCAGCGATTGCTCGCAATGTTTTGTCACCCTTGTCATTTATTTCTGTCGCAAAGGCCAGAAGTTTTCTCCCGTTTTTAGCCAAGTCGCTGAGCCGGAAGTCATGGCGTGGCGATAACGTGGGTAATAGACTGAGAAATTGTATGGCTGTTTTTGTACCTTGAAGAATTGCAAACGAAAACTCGAGAATGCCCCCTGCAGTAAGAGTTCTCTGGTCCAATTTGATGGTGTGCTAAGCCTGAGTTGCAATAAGTGTGCCAACAGCTTGAGACATGGTATGGCTCCCTTGAAGGATCGCACCCGAAAACTCAAGGAGATCTCTTGCAGTAAGCAGCATCTTGCTTGCTAAAAATCGCTACGAAGTAAGCCAGCAGATCCAACGCGGTGGTCTGAGTATTCCCCATTTTTGTCCCTTGCAGGAGTTGATTTTCGATGACTGAACCCAGTTGATCGAAATTATTCGTGAAGAACACTAACAAATCTTCCAAGCTAGAAGTCTGAAGGAATTAGTTTTCGACTAACTGATCAGCTTTCATTACATAAGGCGATGTGAGTGCATGGCTGTTGGTGCTACTGCCGAAATATCAGAGAGCATTGTCGAATTTCTGGTAGAAATGTGTGAATCTCTTGCGCGAGCGCCAATATGATGGCGTTGTTGTCACCCAATCGATCCACATTATTACCTGAACCTTGAAAAAATGGCCATAACTCGACAATGTAAATGAAGGCTGTGGACTCTGTTGTCCAGAAAAGCCACCTGCGAAAAGGCCTCCATCCGTTTCAGGCGATATTTGCTCTCTTATTGTCTGAATTGTAGTCCTATCTCCTCCCTTCGCCTATCCGTTTGTATGTTTGTGATCTAGGGAAGGGGTTAGTACATGAAGAACATAATTGATAACAAGTGAAGGAATGTAACTGGTCTGAAACGCCTCCGAGTATTTGGTTTTGTTAGATAAAGCTTCGAAGAACCGCGTTGAATCTAGAGTTGACGGCTCTCTGTATGCCTGGTCTAATTGTAAGAGCTAACCAATACCTGGAAGCACCTCGTCTTGGACCTTATCCTTCAGGGCAGTGATGTCTGGGACCAACAAGTTCCCAACCTTGTCTTTGAAGGTGCCAATAGCTGGGACTAACTTCTCCTAGACGAACATTCCCAAGGTCGTGATGGATGGATGAACTCTTTGTCGAACTTTGTGTTGATGTTATTGATAGCTGGGACTAGGCTATCGGCGAGCTTGGTGTTGAGGGTGGTGATGGCTGGGACCAAATCATCGTCCACCTTGGAATTAGGTCACAGGAGGGTGTGCCTGTTGCGAAGGGAGGGTCGTCGTTAAAGATAGCCTTCTTGAGCGCCAGTTTCGCGAGCCAATTTCTTGGTACACGAGTTGAGACGGCGGATGTTGACCAGTTCGTGCCTTCCTCCAATACCATGGGTTGGTTGCTCGACCTTCCCTAGGTAATTTGCGAGGCGAGACTACATTCTCTCCTTCCTTCGTAACGTGACCTCGCGACAACTCTCCTCGCCCGCCAGAGCAAATCGCGTTTCAGTGGTGGAAATCTTAGACAGAGTTCAAGAGGCAATTAGAAAAGGGGGCACGTTGTAAATACTCGGCCTCCTGGAAGGCGCGAACTTGAGGAGACGAGACTTGAGGTCGCTTCCTCATTCACTTCAGCCTCCCCCCACAGCCC
>LLCB01000197.1:0-111828 GCA_001414345.1 Hymenoscyphus infarciens | reverse complement strand
GATCCGAAGATGCTAGATAGGGGTTAGATACTAGAAGGAGGGGATCCGAAGCTAGAGGGGGGTCCGCAGCTTAGTGTCGATTCAGGGGTCGCTAGCGAGGGGTCTAGGAAGCTGTTTTTAAAGGGGTTCGCAGAGTCAGCAGCAGGGAGGCTAGAATAGAAGTCCGCAGACGCCAGAGGGGGGGGTCTTAAGCTAGGTATCGATTCGAGAGTCGCTAGCAAGGGGTCTAGGAAGCTGTTTTTAAAGGGGTTCGCAGAGTCGGCGGCAGGGAGGCTAGAATAGAAGTAAGGTTAAGAAGCCTAATAAGAAGAGTAACCTTTAGTTTAATATAACAATAAGACAGGAGTAGAGTAGAGAAGTAGTCTATTCGTAGTTATTAACACGAAAACTAAAGGTAAAGAGCGAAGACAGCTCTAAACGATGCTAATATACAAGAGGTACGAAACCGAACAACGATATACGTCAGCTAATATAAAAGCCTAAACCTACGAAGTACGTCCGAAAGCCTAGACGTACGTAACCTTCCTAAAACAGACAATATAAGATAACAACTACCGAAACACGGCATATGCTATGTAATCTCGGCTATATAGAACGGCATGCCGTCACAATAATATCTAGGCTAGCTAGGGATTACCTTAAGCCTAGATACTAGTCTAAATTAGAATCGAACCTTACTTTCTATAACTCTTAAGATATAGTTACTCTTTTAAATACCTACTTTTTAACTAGTTATAAGAAAGAGAATACTTAGAACGCTTTTAGATTCTTACGAATAATATAAAATAACGCTAAAGAAACTTTTACTAATTTTAAGAGTCGTTTTTCAAGTATAGCTATACTTAGAGATATACTAGAATTAGAATAGTTTTTTTAAATATAGAATAAGATTATACTATAGCTCTGAAACTTAGCTACTTTAAGAAAGAGATAATAGAATTATAACTTTATTAAAATAGTATCTAATATTTTAGCTATAAATAAGAAGTAACGTTAAAATACTAAGTTACGTGTTATTAGTACTTCGGTTTAAAATACCTCTCTATTCTTATCTAATTTAGCTCTAAACTCTCTATAATCCGATAACGAATCTTCTACTACTTCTAAAGTAGAATCGGAATCAGAAGATAATAAATAAGTTCTTAAGTACTCTAATTTAGACCTAAATCGCTAAAGAGAATAAGATAATATAATAACTTTAGTATTAAGTTTATTTAACTAGCTGAAACTACTTCTTTTATTATTCTAAACTTCGGATAGTATTTTTAATATTTAGTAATAACTCTTTTAACTAGCTAAAACTCTACTAACTCTAGTAAGAAGTCTTTCTTATCTTCTTTTACTTCTAGCTAAGCTAGAAGTTTCTTTTTTATTTAAATTCTTTGAATTAGATATAAATTAGTATACTCTCGAAGTAAGCTCTTAACTAAGTTATTACTATTAATCCCGACTAAACACTATCTAATTCTACTCTAAACTTTTTCTAATTTTAATTTAAACTTTAAACTTTAAACTTTTTCTAACCTACTAGACAGATTAGACTATACTCTTTTAGTAAATACGAATACGAATACTTACTTTTAATATAGAAGAATTAGAAACAAAGTCTCTTTTATAAGTATCTATATATAATTTAGAACTAATATTTTAATATCTCGTTTATAATAAAGTTTAATAAACAAAGTATCTTTAAACTTAGATTAGCTACGATTTAGACTCTAATCTACCTTTTCGCTTATAATAAATATAATAAATATAACACTTATACTATTCCGATTCAATTCTAAATAATAAGATAGATAGACTCGAGAACGAGTCTTTTTTAAAGAAGAGAGATATAATAGTATACTATTCTATATAGCTGAGATAATATAGTATATACTATATATATAAGGTTTTAGCTATATTATTTTATATTATCTAATTTAGAAAGATTATATACGTTCTTACGTCTATCTAAGCTTTTAGATATACTTCGTAGAGTTTAGGCTTTTATATTAGCTAATATATAACGTTATTTAGTTTTAGACCTCTTTTATATTATCCAAATCTCTTATATATAGCAGCCTACTCTCCTAGAGTTAGAAAAGGCTAGTTTAGCCTTTTCTTCTATACTAGAGCCTAGTATTTATATATATTATTCTATTTTAAACACACTTCTATATATCTCTTTAGTAGTAGTATATATCTCGTACTATTATAAATATAGTATATAAGTGCTTAAAAAGTAATAATAGCTATATATACTACTACTCTTTTAAGATATTAGTAAAAGAATAAGATATATAAAGATAAGACTTAAGCTTTTTATATCTATACTTTTATATAAATTAATATAATAAATAGAAGCCTCTACTCTCTCTTTTCTAAAGTTCTAGCTCTTCTTATATATTCTTTATACTAAAGTATATTATAATTATAAAGAAGACTTTAAGCTCTAAAACTAATATATTTTTCTAGAGACGTATACTAGAGTAATTTAGTATAAAGACTGTTATATATGTCTTTATATTATTATATATTATATAAAAGACTCTAGTAGTAAAAAAGAGACTAAAAAAATTAATTAGTTTCGTATAATTTAAAAGTAAAAGTAAGGAAGATAGATATAGAGAAGTATTTTAATATAATAGTATAAACCTAAGAAAATTAACTATTATAAATATATTCTTATATAATCAACCTAGCTTATCTCTAAGTAGTTCTTTATATACTTATATATATTTAGAAGTTAATATATATAAGATACTCTTAGAAAGCACTTTTATATATATAATATTTAGTATAAGTAATAATACTAAGCTATCTTCTATAAGATTCTCTATCTCTTTACTATTATTACTATTAGTATTATTTATATATATAAGATCGACTTTCTTCTTAAGAAGCTCGGGATTCTACTTATTATTAAGAAATATATCTACGAGACGTACTTAAGAGACCTTCTTTTTAGAAGCTTTTTTAGTAGCTTTTAGAGCTCTTTTAGTAGACTTTTTAGTACTAGAAGTAGTATTAGTCTTACGCTATTCTAGAGAGAGTATAATAAGTAAAAAGAGAGATAAAAGAGTATAAAAGTAATAGTAGAAGTAGTAGAAGTAGATAAGAGATACTTAGCTTATATACTTAAATTATAAACTAACTTATATTAACGAGATTACTATCGCTATGTTAAAATCTTTATAGTCGGCTCTATATAAGCTACGAGGACTGTTTTAGATTTTATAGTAACCTTCGTCTAAGATCGTAAGTATATTAATCTTTTTAGCTTATTACTACGCTAATCTATAGCTCTCTATAAGCTATAAAGTGAATTCTAGACCTCTAAGTAATATTATTTATTTTTATCTATATAATAGTCTATAACTAATTATCGCTATATAACTAGAAACTATATATATCTATATCTCTTAATTTAATATCTCTTCTTTAACTTCTATTCGCTTATAAGATTACTCTACGTCTATAAAAGCTCTTATAAATAAATAATTATCTAAAAGAAGAGAGTAAGCGAATCTAAGTATAACTAGAGTAGTAATAGACTATATCGTCGTCTAAAAAGGTTTCGTACTTAAGAGAAGAGTTTAAAAAGTAGTTTAGAAGATAGTTTAATCAGAGATAGCTATTATATTTTCTAGAGCTCTCTAGCTATCTACTATCTATTATATCTCTTTCTCTTTTATAAGTCTATAAGAGTCTTTTATAGTTATTCGTCTTCTATAAAGCTATTAGCCTCTTTCTAATTACTACTAGTCTTCTTACTCTTTATAGATTACTTCTTAGCTTATACGCTCTTCTAGTATATAAACCTCTTACTTTTATCTTTAAAGCTTTATATTTTATTCTTAGTAAACGCTATAATTATATCTTTCTTAAATAAACTCGCTTTTAGTCTCTTAGTATTAATCGCGTTTCTATTTTTAATATATATAATACGTAGATAATTAATATCTATTATCTTATTAAAGATAATCTATATAATAGCGCGCTATTCTAAATTGTTATATAATAGCACGTTATTCTAAATTATTAGTATTCGTGAAACTACCGATACCTCTAAGCACTGCTAATATCTCTAGGCTGAGATTACGAATAACTAATACTTATATAATCGAAGTGTTAAAGATATTAATATCTAATATTCATATATAGAAGAGATTAAGGTTTAGATATTATATATTTAGCTTTTCAGCTCTTATTATTTAGTATTAGCTATATTAGATAAGGCTCGGTTATTATTATTATTAGAACTTAGTAGCTTCTAACCTCTTATATATAGACGTTTATGTTTAGTATAGAAGAGAGATAGTTTATCCTTTTCTTCTATATTAGAGCCTAGTATTTATATACGTTATTCTACTAAACGTACTCCTATATACCTCTTCTATAGTTATATGTATTTCGTGCTATTATAATCTATAATCTACTAATAGGATTTATAGCGAGAGTAGTAAAGATAATTTATAAAGAGATTAGATTATATTTTATATAAGATATAAATCTATAAAGTAGAAGTATTAAGAGACTAAAGAGAATAACTATAAAGAAAGAAGATTATAAAGTTATAAGTATATAAACTCTTATATATAATAGCGTTCTTTTTCTCTAGAAATATTAGATAATATAAGATCGGAAATAATTATTTTTTTAGTAAAGCTTTTTAAATATAAGATTATAAGTAAATTATTATTAAGTTTCTATATTATTATATACTTTAGTAGAGTTTAAAGAATAAGATAATAATTTAATTATTTAGTTATATTAGAGCTAGAAATATAGAATCGATTATTTAAGCTATAACTTATTAAATATTTAACTTATATATAAGAACTACTCTTAACTTATTATAATCTATTATAATCTTATAAATTACTATAGTCGCTATTATAATACTACGGTTAATAAAGCTCTATATACTAAGTTAGACTTATATTTATTATAATATCTATATATAACTTAATCTAATTCTAACTCTAGTAAATAATAACGCTTTATAATTTTTAAAAGAGATAATATATCGTAATATATAGTCTTTATAGATATATTATATTAATTAATAAAAATAAAAAGTTATTATTTTATAGAGTTATAATAACTTCTCTATAGAGTTATAGCTATATAGTTAGTAGAGCGAGATATCGTAGCTAGCTTACTTTATCTATAGCCTCTACTAACTAGAAAACGTAGCCTAAATAATCGTACCTAGAAATATAAGGTTAGAACCGCGTTCTACTAAATCACGTAAAGTGCAAGGATAACTGATAGAGATAATTCCTCAGCGGCTTCAAGTATAGCATGTCGGCAGCCTCGGTTGTAGCGCTTAGGCGCTTACTCAAAGCGCTCAAGGCCACCGACGCATGGGCCTGCTTCGGCGTCTTTTATGCCCTGTAGTTTCTATTCCTTTTCACATCAAGATCAATCTATATGTACAATCCTTACTATAGCTATGTCCACATTGTTTCAAATAACCGCTGAAGGTATAGGGTCTAACGCTACGTTTGCCCAGCCCTAATTGTTCACATACATCACAGGTCTCGTTTACTCGTGTCCAAGTCGGAGAGTTGAAATAGCTGCAGCCACCGAGCTCTTCTCCAGGCTTTTAAAAGGCAGGAAAAAAGGTAGATTATGCGAACCCCCCGATTGTTATTGAAGCTAATCAAGAGCAGCGGCGACTTTCAATGCCTTAAATCAAGGCATCCGTGCCAACTGGAGTCTAAAGGACGACGTAGTGGTACCGTTTGGCGATAAGCGCTCAACCTGGTCAATAACCTACACATTCGACCTTGATGCGGATATGCTTCATATCTTAGAGCCCTCCCGTGGCCTGGAGCTACCGTTGGAGAGCTTCAGACACCAAAATTTCGTGGCCATCGACAATTTCACGCCATTCGAATTACCATTGACACCAACTCTAAACTCCCTGGCGTTCCCTCGGCCACATTGGACACCAGGCCATCCAGTGTCCTTACGAACAGCGGCTTTTGTAACACGCATTCTATCAGATCTCAACCACGAATGGCGCCACATTTTGAGACGACCCTACGCCACCATAATTTTGCAGAAATTCTTCCGTGCCGTTATAAGTATTGCGATGCTGGATTTCGCCGTTGTTGAGCAGGCATCGCGTTGGCTACACTTGTCACAAACTGGGCAAAGTGGACAAGGAGCCTTCGTTGACATAGATGATTTGCCGCCCTGGGAGCCGTTCCAGAACAGTTGGACCCGATTAGGACGTATCACAGTCGTTTTAGATGAAAATTTAGAACATGCCTTGACAATGGTAAGGAAGGTGCTTGTGGACCACAAACAGGAAGGCGTCCAGACAGGACTCCGCAACACTTATCTACTCTTTTCTGGACGAGATATTGTGTTATGTCGCAGTGATGGTCACGGCAAGCTCGAGCACACTGCGCCAGCCCCGCTCTTGAACGGTGTCGATGCTCCGCCGTTGTCTGCCATAGAATTACTTCTCCAGGCTTTAGCATTTGCATACCCTCCTCCGCCACCTACTCGGCTTCAAAGGCTTCCAGTCGAGCTTCAAGACCGAATCTTAGTATACGTCTCCGAAGGCCCCATTGAAGCTGCCAGGTTAGGTTGCTTGCTTGAAATAGGCTCGCCTTTCGCTTGGGTACGAACGGATAAGACAAGAAGCGGCGGTAAGATTGAAAAATACCGGTCTCTGACTCACCGCGCTCCGGCAACGCCGGTGGACTCATATATATGGGTGGCTGGGACATTCTGCGGGCTTGCGTACAGATGAAAACCCTTTCATATCAGCTTATGGCCTCTTATCAAACAAGGAGCCGAAAGCTGCGACAATGGTGGCGCTTTCCAAATTTGAGCCGAAGAGACGAAAGAGAGAGTAGCTGATTCTAAGGCAACGGTGGGGTAGATTAATTGATGGTTATGCGGTAGATGGTGAGGCGGTAGTTCGCGAGGCGTGGCGATAAGGATCTGAATGTTTGTCCCTTTATTATACACCCCGCAAATATCACCAGCCCTACGAAAGCAAAGCTCCCCTCTGTTCAGATGGTTCCGTACTACACGGAATATAGCCTAAACGGGGCCCTGGCCAGAGTTTTACAAAGAAGTTTTAAGTAGCTAATTAGTATCAAAAAGTAATAATATTCTACTAGAGTAAAGAGAGTAAAGAGCCTATAACCTATAAAAAGCTTAGAGTTTTAGTCTTTTAGAGTAATTAAAATAAGAATTGTTTTAAATTTCAAATTTCAAATTCCTACTTTTTATTACTCTCTTCTTCTTTCTTCTTTCTTCTAAATAGATAGAGTAGATAGGTTCTTCTTAAATCTTCTTAAGAATAAAGAATTAAGGAATATTTAAACGAGTATATATAGAGATATATATATAAGAGAGTAAACTTTTTCTAATTTAGCTGATTTTATTACTTATCTTTAAAAGAGAGCTGATTTTATAGAAGTATAAGAATAGCGAAGAGTAAAGAAAGAAACTAGGTTATTCTATAATATAAGACTATTCCTAGATTTAGAGAGTACTAACTATTCCTTAAAAGAGAATATATAATAACTTATTAATCTTTATAACTTTTTAAAGTAATAAAGCTTACTCTCGTACTATTCTCTAAATCCACTTTTGATCTCTACCTAGCTTACTAGTTAGGTTTTAAACTCTTATTAGAGTATTTAGAACACTTAGCTTACTTTCGTAGAGCAGGGACCTCTCTAGTTATACTCTGTTTTCACTCTATAAATATTGATTATTACAGCACCTCTAGGTTTGTCAAGAACCCATCAGCAATTCCAAATTCGCCATACTAGGTTGTATTTCACTCCTAAAGGAACATAGATAAGGGAACGGACAGGGCCGATTAGCTGAACCATGCTTCTATATTATTATCATCCCAAGTGCTACAAGTATTGAGCGGTACAAGTGACGGAACGAGGATACAAGTCTAATCTTTATTACTCATTCAAATCTCAAATATTCCAAAGAGTCGTACTTTCAAACCAACGTACATCTAATAAGTGCTCGCCAACCCCTTCTTATCCTTCGGTTCTTATACTATGGTTCGCTTCAGTGTCCTTGCCCCTTGTTCCAATTGTGCCTTTTGCTTTTTCCACTACTCTATCTAATATTATGTCGCTAGAATCAACCGGCCTTTCTAAAGCATCTTTGATTCCTATTCGTCGAAAGTGCTTTCTTCTTGTCGAGCCACTCTCGAACTTGATCGATCTAGGACTATCCTCTTGAAAATCTTTCTCTAAGCTCTAATAGTATTCTAGGGCAAGTTATAAGTAGAGGTTATAGTAAACCTTCGCGATTCAAAAACACAGTTCTCTATAAAGTTATTTATACGTTAAGGTTATACTTAAAGCGGATTACGATTTTAGTTTCGAGTATAGTCGCTTCTTCGATATAAACAGCTGAATCTTATAGAACTATTTCTTTTCCTTTAGAAGTATATTACTTATAAGTTTTTATTATTATTACTAGATCTTTAGATTATTTATCTGGTGTATATATACCAAGTCTTTATAGCAAGGAAGGAACTCGATTCCTTCCCATTTAATCTCTTATTAAATTAGTAGCTCTTCGCAAAAGCACCTAGGGAATTTTAAATGCTTACTTCGTTTTGCTTACTCATCTAATATAAAAGGGGTTTAATTAAAGAACCTTCTTTCTTTAGACCTCCTCTGTTATCATAACTATCAACTCTCAACTGCGTTCTCAATTCTCCTCTCTCTTTTATCAATCTATCTCTTATCTTCTTCTCTCTCTTCAGTACCCCTTTCCATAAAATCCTTCTCAAGAAAAATCCCATGGTCGCTTATATCAATCACCAGCCTTCCAATCCCATCCTGAAGCCCCCTCGCCTTCTCCATGGAAGCTCACTCATCTGATAGAACTTCGGAGAAATAGGAGGTTTGACCTCCAGGCTCCAGCTTATGTTTTCCAATTTCCAAAGTCGTAGAACCATTGTCTATTAAGTCTCCCCACGGCCACTCACTCATAAGGTCTCATTTCAAACCCGTGGGCTTCTCAAGAATCAAACCCTCAGCAGGATACAAAAAGTAACATTTCATGATAATCTCACTTGGATAATATACCAAGCCAATGGCCTGAAACTTTCGATCTCTTCCCACCCTGAAGTTCCCTAAGGTTATTCTTCAACGCCTTACTTAGATTAGAAACTTTTCTTCTTTGTTCACTCTCGTCATCCAGTCTCTACCAAGAAACAACTCCCCTTTGGTTACAGATGAGGAAGTAGATGGAATAGAAGAAGTTATGATTCAAATAAAGTTCCGAGGAGGATCACCTCTGCTGGATTTTGTTTGATTTTTCGTGTACTCTCCAGGAACTGATCTACCATTTGAAGAACTGACAGCCATATAATCCTCTCATGTACCCACCCATCAATAATCCTTGACAGCTAGTAGTGTAGTCTCGTCAATGTTAGACGAGCTTTCCGCATCGATAGCACAATATAATATCAGGATGTCGTGCCCAATCGCTTCCACAAACGCGAGTAAGTAACTTTTAGACAAGTAGCACCTATAAGTAGGCTATGCCCATTTCCCTATCTCCTTAGGAAGGTTGTTCCAATGTTTGTTATGGCTCTAAAAAATATACTGAACAGCCTCGAACAAACAAATTGATTCCAGGCTGTCCAGTATATTTGAGATTCAATAACCCAAGTCCCCTGAAACAATAACTTAATTGATCAGGCAATCTAGCACAATTTCTCTAAATGGGTGTACAGAGAACGTACAGCAGGTAGCAAAAAGGTGTGATTGAAAGTTCAATGGCTGGAGGGTGTTCAATCTTCATCGAAAATTACAACATGAGAATAACAAGGGCAATGGAGATCAATTATGTGAAGAGTTTGGGAGGATGAAAAGGGTTTTGCTGGCACAATTCAGGGTTGAAAGGTTTTTAGACTTGATGGGAGAACTGAAGGCATACGCAGAGTGATTTGTGAACAAATCAAGAAATGATAGCAGGTAAAAATGATATTGAAAACTCGAAATTGAAAAGAGGAGGTAAATAGCCCTCGATGGCTTCTTGTATGGCAAGGGATCGCTTGATCTACAGTTCAATCTAGGTTTTGCTAACTTGCAATGACGAAAAATCGAAACTCCCCGTTTCTCAAAACCAAGAACCCCCACGGGTACTTTCGAGGGCTTGGCGTTCCCTGTGAATATGGGCAATACCCAGAAGCGATATCATATCCAAAAAACACAAATTGGACTGGGGAAAAAAGTCATCATTAGAATTTTGACATTCGGTATCTCGTCACAAACAGCAAAATAATCTTTTGGTGGTGAATTCAGCTCTCATTTTCCTTGAGAATAATGCACAAAGTCCGAATGTATCATGCAATGCTAAAACCTCCATCCATCATGATCAATATTCCCCAACCCCAAAGAAACCCAAGCAAATCCCCCATGTCGAAAGCTTAGATGGTGGTCTCGTATGCGATTGGTACGACGGTCTCTGGTACGTTGTCCTTCATGGAGATGGTTCTCGACTCTCGTGGCATGGCTGGTTGTCTCTTCAAGTGGATGTGTGTACCCTCGGTCTTTGCCTTCTTCTTCAACTCGGCGTTTGCCTTGACTCGTCGGACGAACTCCTCTCGCGATCGGGAAAGGGAAACGTGCTCGACACGGAGGTTGACGCGCTTCTCGATGTAACGGTGCTTGACCTTCTTGTAGATGATGACGCCGACTGCGCTCTTGGTGACGTTGTAGACGACTCCAGTCTTTCCGTGGTAAACCTTGTGTGGCATACTATATTCAATATCAGCCCCATTCCCTATATCCATCTACCAGCCCTCAATTCTTTCGCATCGTTCGTATAATTGCGGTCGGCGGTTGGGAATTGACTCACCCCTTTTGGACGGCACCGTTTGCCTTGATATCAACAATGTCTCCAACCCTATGCGATATTAGCGCCTGCTTTCGAGGTTTGCGCATTCGTGGTGCTTACTTGTATTGTCTGAGGTAGGTTGACAAGTTGATCATACCCTTCTTACGGAAATCCCGAGAGAAGGCATACTATCAATCGATTAGTATGGGCCATATGAATAGGCATTTTGCGACCTTCAAGAAGGTATTCGCAGATAACGTACCCGAGTACCGGCGCGAAGACCCTAGATTTTGTTAGCTATGGTTCAGAAAATTTCGGCATAGCTTTGAGTAGATTTAGAAGCTTACTGCGGGGTGACCCATGACTAGTAAATGGCGCGGAGAACCCTTAAAAACGAGTTTGTCGAGAGGGTGGTTGTCGAAGGTTGAAAGTTGAGGCTTTTGATAGTCTTTTGACCTTAATTTTCTCTGGCAAACTTGTGCGGAGGATATTCCTATCCCACGTGACTTGCGAGCCCTAATCGCTTCTTTTTACTTTTTACAAAGCGGCACTAGATCCGTATGGAAACAAGACCCTACGAGGGCTGCAGGATTTCCGTTCTATAATTGTTACAACACTTCTGGGAGAACGAACTTGACACTTTTTCAATTATCCTATTCGTATAGGACAATTGAGCCAATTCTCTCAATTTTGCTCGAACGTTTAGGGGAGAAAAGTGTGCATGCTACTTACGAAACCCTCAATCTAGGCAAATGGGACATCCAACCGGTGGCCTCCTGAACCTCTGCAAAAAATTTAAATCATACTATGCCTTTCTTCTGGAATGAATAAAAAACATTAAGCATCCACGCTTGCAAGGTTGAATTCATTATTTATAGCTCTTGAGAAATAAAGCCTTGTAACTGTTCTATTGGAGCTGAGGCAAGTCTGGATTGCCGCTTTTCCAGCCGAGCTACTGCCAAGGCTTTTTCCACTCCGTACCCGCACCACAATTGAATATCCCAAACTTTTCAAGACTTGACCTCTTGATCTCAACAACAACCTTCGACAACCTCGCCCATACCTCAACATGGCTCCGAGATCATACTCCAAGACCTACAAGGTCCCAAGAAGACGTGAGTTATAGCGACTCCCTTTGTGCCATCTCAATGGAGGCCAAATTCTGCTATGCGCCGAATTTCCACTTATCGCGATCGAATTATGCTAACTTCTCGTAGCATTCGAGAGTGCTCGTTTGTAAGTGGACCACTGTATATGAGCTTGTCTCTGTTCATGTCACTGATTATACCCTTACAGGGACTCCGAATTGAAGCTCGTTGGAGAGTACGGTCTCCGCAACAAGCGTGAGGTCTGGAGAGTCCAGCTTACCCTCTCTAAGATTCGTCGTGCCGCCCGGTATGTACACACAAGGGGGATATAACATGGAGGAGATTGGAGATCAGGAAGCTGATGTAATGGCAGTCAACTTCTTACCCTCGACGAGAAGGACCCAAAGAGACTCTTCGAAGGAAATGCGCTCATTCGTCGTCTCGTCCGTGTCGGTGTCCTTGACGAGTCCCGCATGAAGCTCGATTACGTCTTGGCCTTGAAGATTGAGGATTTCTTGGAGCGTCGTCTACAAACTTGTGTCTACAAGCTCGGTCTCGCCAAGTCTATCCACCACGCCCGTGTTCTCATCCGTCAAAGACATATCCGTGTTGGAAAGCAGATTGTCAACGTCCCATCTTTCGTCGTACGTCTCGATTCCCAAAAGCACATCGATTTCGCCCTTAGCTCGCCATTCGGAGGTGGACGTCCTGGTCGTGTTCGCCGCAAGAAGGCCAAGGCCGCTGAGAAGAAGGATGGTGGTGATGATGAGGAAGAAGATGACGAGTAAATGCATTGAAACGGCAATGTAATTAAGGTTATGGCGTGCAAATGTTTTTCTGGGGGTTATGACTGGACATCGAGTGTAAAATAAACCTCGAGGCGTTACAGATATGCATTGCATTCATGAAGGACAGCAATCTACAATTTCAAACTACCAGAAACCATTAACCTTGATATTTCCATGAAATCATGTGATGATTAAAAGATGTTGCTCCACCGCTCATGCCGATTTTTTCAACGATTGGAGGAAATGGCAGGTGAATTTATTCTGCTCAAGTTGTGATTGCCTCCCAGGAGGGCTTCACCATATTCCTGGTTTGGGCGC
Organism: Hymenoscyphus infarciens; assembly: GCA_001414345.1. Lineage (NCBI taxonomy): Eukaryota > Fungi > Ascomycota > Leotiomycetes > Helotiales > Helotiaceae > Hymenoscyphus > Hymenoscyphus infarciens. Next base: position 98,792 of record LLCB01000197.1, on the reverse strand, counting down.
TTAATCCTGGCCATGGTTTTCTGAATTAAAAAGATAGACTTAATAATGAAGACTATTCTTTAGGCGGCTATTGAGAAAAATCTGTACCTTCCACAATTCTCTCGAGATAAATTTGATTTTGAGGCAACAAGGCTCGCGTTCTGATTGGTCACTTCCTGCACAAGGCTGAATTTTAGCTTGACTCGATATTCTGGAGCGATTGCGCATCAACCCTCACCCCTCGTTCTTCTCAACCTAATACCCATCATGGCTCCATCAGCTACAAATGGCGACGTCGCCATGGGAGGCCTTGAAGAGATCAAGGCACCCCAGGGTGTTGTGCTTCCGCCAAAAGAAATCAAAGGTACGTCGCATCCAGCCTTTTTGTTGACCATCACAGATTAGCTAACATCTCCCCAGCCATTCTAGAGAAAACCGCAGGTTATGTTGCGCGAAACGGAATAGTATTCGAAGGTAGATACGCGCCTTTCCCCACCTAGGCGCAAAGTAGCTAATATCCATAGACCGTATCCGCGAGAAAGAAAAACACAACCCCAAATTCTCCTTCCTCAGCCCGAACGATTCATATAATGCATACTATCTATGGCGACTCAGTGAGATCAAGGAAGGAAGAGGTACAGCTGTAGCAGCTGGTCGAGCAGGAGAGGTTGAAGCGGAGGCAGAGAAGCCAAAAGGTCCACCTGAGCCCCCAGAGTTCCATTTCTCTGCACGAATGCCGAACATCAGCGCGCAAGATTTAGAGGTTGTTCGATTGACGGCACTATTTGTGGCGAAGAATGGAAGACAGTTTATGACTGCCCTCTCACAGAGGGAGACGGGGAATTACCAATTCGACTTCTTACGACCAAATCACAGTTTACACAATTTCTTCCAGAGATTGATCGACCAATACACCGCGCTATTACGGGCCGGTGGTATTGATGGCGAAGGAGGGAAAGCACAGCAGGAGAGGATGAGAGAGTTACAGGCCAATGTGGGCGACAAATTCAATTGTTTGGCCAGGGCGAAGCAACGGGCGGAATGGTTCAAATTTCAAGATGAGCAGAAGCAAAAGAAGGAGGAGGAAGCAGAAAAGGAGAAATTGTCATATGCGCAAATCGATTGGCATGACTTTGTGGTTGTGGAGACGGTTTTGTTCACAGAAGCTGATGATCAGACGAATCTTCCACCTCCCACATCGTTGTCCGAGTTGCAATTTGCTTCCTTGGACCAGAAGGCTATGATGTCTATCAATTCCCACAATATGCGAATCGAGGAAGCCATGCCAGAAGATACAGATTACTATGGATCATACCCACAACAGCCACAGCAAATGGCACCTCCTCCAGTACCAACACCGCAACCCGCCTATCAGAACTCGCGTGCGAGAAACGCCGAAGATGAGGAAGAAGAGGAGCGTATCCGGGAACGAACTGAAGCTCGAAAACGTACACAAGCAGCACAGGCAGAAGCAAAGGGAGGAGCAGCTCCAATGAAGATCAAGGAGAATTACGTACCTAGGGCAGCAGCCCGTGCCGCCAACAAGCAGAATATGGTGTTGTGTCCAAATTGTAAACAGCAAATGCCAGCCGACGAGCTGGGAGAGCATATGCGAAGTAGGCATTCCCCCCTGAAAGTGTACGAACACAACCAGCTAACATTTTCCACCACTAGTCGAACTTCTCGACCCTCGTTGGAAAGAACAAAAGGCGAAAGCCGATTCGCGTTACGCAACAACCAACTTATCCACTCAGGATGTTGCTAATAACCTTAAGCGGTTGGCATCCCAGCGTTCTGATTTGTTTGATGGCGTCACCGGACAATATGTTTCCGAAGAGGAGGTAGCGAGGAGGAAGAAAGCTGCTACGGGATATGACGGTACTCCGGTTGAGAAGGGAGATCGAAGATTGGATATGATGCAAAATGTTAATGTGGAGGAGCAGATTAGGGCCATTCATCAGAAGTTTGGGGATAAGAAATAGGAGCCTTACCTTCCACCACTACTTCGTGGGTGTACTTTTTTTTTGGAATGTATGGCTGCTGGCGTTGAGGCCGGATGGGATGTGTTTTCTGTAGGTTTATATAGTTTGGTGCTTGAGGAAGCTGGCTAATGAAAAGCTTTATCTTTCTACAATTTTATTCTGTCATGTTTTTTGTGACCAAAGCTAATTTGCTAATTTGTTTATAGCTGCAACTTTCTGCTTGCTGGAAAGAGAGCTAGAGGAGGGTGGAGCTTTATCCTAGGTTGATGATTCGCATTTTTCCCGTAGCAAAGCATCCTGTCCCCAGGTGCGCAGATAGCTGAGACCTTTCTTGTAAAGGCCATTGTAGCACACTCTTAGCTTCATGGATCGCTTAGGTGGTGATGAAAATGAGGGAAACACTAGGCAGCGAGTTATTCATTTGAATATTCCCAAATTTTGAATGCTTCTGAGATACTGGAATGAATTAAGTAAAGTTAAGTAAAGTTAGGGAAAGACAAGTTTCGAATTCCAGGTTATTACTATCCTTGGCCAGGGTGAAAAACCATCAGTTGTCGTTATTCACCAAAGGGGTTGGACAATAAGAAACCTCGACTGAAGAAATACGCAGTGGTGCAAGTTTCTCACTCATCTCTACATCAGAAATGCAACTTTAACCCAGATTCTTAGTAGGCATTCCTATGACCAAGGGGGCATTTGTATGTTCACAAGCTTGTAGCGAGAGGTGCGGCAGCTAAGACTAGGGAACAAGAGACCCTGGTGGCCCGGGCAAGAGATTCAAGAGACTAGCTACGCTTCCGGTTTTTTTTATATTTTATTTTTATATTTTTGGAAAGCCACCAAGTGAGAGGCCACTCCTCAGAGAAATCACCAACTCTTGTTGTGGCGCTGAAGAAACCAACAGCAGCCAGCTGCAGGTTTATAGTCGCGCTAATGCATGTCGACAACGAAGTGGGCCAACATCCCCAAGTCAACCCCGCAATCTTTCCTTCCCCAACGGCAATTACAAATTACAAAGTGACCCCTCCACGTCGACACTGGTCTGGACCAAGGTCGAGGTGGAGAGGTCGCAAAGGGTCGACCTGTTTCGAGGTTTTGGGAGTTGAGTTGAGTTGAGATGGAGAGGGGAGGCCATTCGAGTTAACCTGGAGTGTCTCCCGTCACTTCCTCTCATCCACATGAACTAAGCACTCTAGTGAGGATACTCGAGAGAGACATTCAGAACCACACCTGAGCACACTTGAGGGGGCTTCTTCTTTGCCGCTTGTCTCTATTAGGGAATGTTTTCCCGTCCTTAAACCCTCTTCAAGGTTTCGGGCTGTCAATTTTCTGTAATGAAACCAGATGAATACCGTTTGAAACCCTCGGAAATACTTCACAAGACTGAACGACTCCTGCCAGGTCATCTGCCAAGCTATTACGTTACCGATAATAATTAGACTAGAGAAAGAGCTTCTTAATCGAGGAACAAGCTTCGCATGCTTTGTCTGAAGACTTCAGGCTTTAGACTTGGACTTGGACTTGGACTTGGACGGTTTTCCTCAACAGCTTGACCAACAGGACCTCCTCCATCAATGTGGAAAGCCATGCAAACTAAGAACATTAAATAATAAGCTCTAAGCTCCAATGAATAATGAATAATGATTATCAATTGAAGGTATTTCATGAGTTATGATAAATATTTGAGCATCACATTAGAATTGGTGCTCAACACATATTAGGGCGAAGAAAAGAACCTTGAAAAAGACACTACAAGTCGTTTCCAAGGAACTTTGAAGTAGTAACCCTAAGCTCGTGGAGATGGAGCAAAGCTGGATTCGAGGTACGAAATCTCTAGGTAGTGGAAGCCGAAACGAAGGCTTTGAACAATATAGCTTGTTCGTAACACAAGAAACACTGTGAATATACATTAAAAAAGGAAATAGTAATGTCGCTCAAGATTACCAAGTTCTCCAAAAGGAAAGTATTGCATGTACAGACCCTACACCCGAGCAGAACTCTTATGTAGAAGCCCAAATCTATTCTCAATTAAGAACTACAAAAATAACTACAAGACCAACCAGTTCATCAAACCCCAACACATTCCAAACCCAATTGCCCAAAAAAAAGAAAATAATACCACCCAATTCGTCCGGCTCCCAAACCCACATTCAGCTCTTAAAACACCACATGTCAAATGTAGTACCACACACCCTCAAAAAATTCAACCTATAGCCTAACCCTACCCAACAGCAACCACCACGAATACCCCCGGGCGCTACACACAGATGAGGAAAAATCCTTTACCTCATCCCAAATCTCCGCACACAAACCGAATATTTTCAGAAAAATCAATATTTCGCCTCGACCTTCCCCAACTTCTCGACTCTCAGCTTACGCAAAACGAAAATCATGATACGGGGAATGAAACTCTGACCATACACATACGAAATAATTGAAACCACGATTCCGAGGAAAAAGACAAAAAATAACATCCGCGACACATTGCCAATCATCACAAATCCGTAAAATCCATGGAGGAGAGAGCTGAAAAAAGTAAAAAAGAAGGAAAGCGTAAGCGCGGAGTGTGGTGTGGAGAGACTCGGTACGTAGTATCGCGTGCTCTACACGCGCGGTGGAACTCCATAGTAAGCACCTAAATGCTCCTCTTCCTTTCTATGCAAACCTCCGTGCCTCCGGATTCCCAATCCTTCTCCAGAGATCTTAAGATTAAACAAGGCAGCAAGAAGAAATGTTGAAAGCCTAGTGAATAGGAGTATGTCAGTCACGTGGCTACTCACTAGCGTAGGCACTAGCGTCATCCCAGGGCATAAATAGTCGGCTTAGGCCACACTTAGCAAATTGAAGAGTTTCCGCCATACATTTACAACAAGAAACAAAACCAGGAAATCGGGTTGCGGAAGATTCGAAGAAGACTCCTGTATAGATCCGGTGTTTCGGTGTACTACTCGGCAGACGAATGAAATGATATCGAAGTCTAAGCCCCCTTGATATCTGGAAAGCTGGAAAGGAAATCGTGGCAAAAAGAAAAGCAAAAGGAAAGGTGGGACATCATCTCCTTCTCCATACTGAATGCCGGTCGCCTTGTCAGAACCTAAACGCTCCATGTTGGCATCAGATGAAATTGGGGGCCCAACTTTGGACACTCACTGATCCTTTTGACCCGAGTTTCAAACACGTAGTAAAAACCAACCACGTCTTCCTACGCATAAGAAATAGAGAGGTTATCTCCGTCAGCATCTCAATCCAACCTCTTCCACGGGTCGCTCAAAGTTGATCAAAAGATGGGATGCCTACTCAGCCTCACTCAGGAGGCAGACCGAAGCTACAGATGCGAAAGTACTCGGCCGGCCCTCATCCCTCGAGAGGCATGCTAACCAGACTGCTGGGACGATGTGAGTGGGATATGAGGGGACCAGATAATATATCGGATTTCTGGGCATCTCACACAAGAGGTGACCCTATTCCCAACTGCAGTCAGCACTCAAAGTAGAAGGCCTCGATCGACGAAATAACCCTATTATCCACTCCGTAGACCGAAGAACCGGAAAAGGATACGCCACTCGGCAAGGGACTCAAGTTGCTTCTTTTCCCCGCCTGCCCACAATTCACATCTCGGCCTCTCCCGCTGAATCATGTACGAGTAAATCATGGTGGGATGATAAGTATGATATTTCGCCTTCAAGTCAGACTTGGACGCCAGTTGGTGGTCCGCAACGCCTTACACGCCGCAGTACGGAGTAACCAACATCTCTGGCCTGCTAGCCTTCCATTTCCCGACCCATTACGCGACCCCTGGATCCACCATCACTTTTACCCCACGAATCAGGGCAGTAGTAAATCTGCAGCCTCAACGCACCCGCGTCTGTAAAACCACTTAGAAAATGCCCTCATGCAGCTAATCGGGGGTGCCTTTGAGGGAAAACGTCGCTCCGTGATTGGCGACTGGTACGAAAATGGCTTTCTACACCGCATGGTTGGCGCCGTCGGCATAGCAAATTGGGACAGCTTGCAGCGGTGGTTATTGTACTCGGTCTTGTCTAATAGGTCAATAGTAATGCATGTGACGCTGCAGTATGCGGCTCGATGCCAGCAATGCATTGGTCTGTCGGTGCATAGTGGCTCGGCGAGTTAATTCATAAAGGTCCTCGCCGTCAGACCGTCAGATTCAGGTTGTCATCCCGTAAGCGCCAACAAAACAACTTCGCGACCAACGACACGGACGAAACCAAAGGGGGAACGATGATTCCGTAAAGGGTGCTGCTTTGGAGACCGAGACCGCTTCGTTTGATGAGACGAGAAGAACAAGCAGCCGACCTTGAAAATAATGCGACAAGCACCGGTGGGCATGGTCGAGGTCAGGACCACGCCTTATCAGGCCAAGGCGACCGGATGGCCACAATTACAGCCAGCGAGGAGGGCGAGGAAGCGCAGAGATTCGAAGGTAATTTACCACAACAATAATTCGAGATGTTCGCCACCGAGATATGTGCCTGTGACGTCCAAGGCAGCGATTTTCTCGAATCCAGCATATGCTTTCGATCAAATGTCTTTACGACCGACCGAAGAAATGTCTTCCCGACAGGAGATGCAGCAACAATGCTACGATCAAAACAGTTTGGGGTATCGCAACGTTCGGGAGGGAATTGATGGAAGTTACGAGTTGAATCCGGTGTCTCAACAAGTGAGCCAAGCTGGGCCTCCGTTGCAATCTTCTCTGGTATCTTACACGTTAGCCTCTGGCCCACCAGCATCTCCGCCATTCTACACCTGCCATGATTTGCCACCAGCACAGGATGGGTTTTACTTACATGTTGCGAATGAGGTGGGTGAGGGGTGGAGTGATGTGGGGTTAAGCAACAATATCAATCCCGACCAGAGTGGGATTTCTGCATTGGATATTCCTTTTGGCAGTTTTGGAAGCATGGATAGTTTGCCCGGTTCCACGCCAACAAGCCCCGACTCAGATGGGTACATCTATCCTTTGATGACAACTGGAATTGAACCAAGTCGAGAATTGAATCCCGTATCCAATTTTGACCTCTCTGGTAAGCTTCTATATTTTTTCGGGACGTCCCTATTGTTCAGGCGAATGTAGAGATGTGTTTATTTCCAATCAACCAAGCTGACTTTTATTTGTAGACGCGTATTTTCAAATTGGGCAGTCGATTTATCCTCCATCGTCTGGTCAACAGGATCCAAATTCCCTGTATCAAGACGCAATATACCTTGGAAATGATGGACTGCAAGTTCAGATGGATATAAACCTCGCAAACAGTGCATTCTCAGACAGTCAATGGTCTTTGATAGACGACAATATGGCAAAGCAAAACTATAACATGCAGCCAGTCCCAATCTCACACATTCCCTGGACCCCAGAGCAACTACCACTTAGTAGAACTCAATCTGAAGAAGATTCCGAAACCTCCACTTTTGATCTGCAACAAATCGCTGCACAACAAAGCACAGCTTGCGAATCAAACAACACAAAAGAAAAATATGCAGATAATTATGCACTCAAAAATGAGTTTGTTTGCCATGAAACACCGGCTACTCCGCCTGGGGAGAGTGATAACGACAGCTGGATAATTCCTTTTGACCCGAAAAACTACACCCCAACACATAGCTCTCCGGGTTCGTCAAGATCAGTGCGATCACAAACATCGTCGCCCCGGCAAAACGAAGTGGATAACCATGGCCATGTTTTTACTTCCTTCGCTGGAATCTCGAAGCCCAAAATATCAAAAGGACGTCAACGTAATCTAACACAACTCGAGAAGAGGCAAGCACGAGAAGTTCGCGATGCCAAAGCATGCTGGGCGTGCCATATATCAAAAACAAAGGTATGTGCAATCCAAATTTAAAAGATGAAGGTCTGGTTTTAACATTATATATAGTGTTCTCCGTGTTCCCCTGGTAGCCCCTGTGAACAATGTGCGAGACTGGTGGGAAAAAGGAGGTTTTGCAAGTTTGACTGTTTCAATGACCCACTTGAATCATTGTACATCTTCCTCGTGCCTGGTATGACTCTTTTGAGCCCCCCTAATGAACTATTGCTAACAGTAAATAGACTATTTAAATAGCCATTTTACTCGGCAAGACGTCGAATCTTTTATTGCTAGAAATGCAAAAGGCTGGGGAAATAAAAGGTTTTTTGTTCGAATGGATTGGGGACATCGGCGCTATCTGGAAGCTGAAGTAGTAGCTCTCGAACTGCGGAGTGAGAGATCAGAGATGGCATTTCACCACTCAACCAAACGAGATGGACTTGGCAGACCCTTACCTACACTAGTCAAACAGCAAAGTCCGCCTCTTGGGATTCCGTTGGCTGCCATGGATGACCTGGAAGACACATACAGCAAATATGTTCGGGACATTGTCCAGAGCGACCTAGCTCATTACGTCCCAGTTGGATACTTTGCTGATGACTCGGCGCTTGCAAAGAGACTCCTCCAAGTCGTCTCTTCTTTCTATGCGATGGGCGTAGAGGCCGATTTGGAAGTAAGTGCTCTATCAATCTACCCGCTGTATGGTTTACTGACTTCTCAGTGTGAAATTCTTCGCCAGGCAATCGAAATGCACGTAACTTCGATGATTTTGGAAAAGAGTCTTTCCCTCGATCGAGATTCCACAAACAGGGTCGAAAACTACCTCCAGCAAAGATATTCCGGGAAGCCCGTAGCAAGATGTGCGCAGCGACAGATCAAGCTCGCACTTTTTCAAAGTCAACAAAAGCGTATCAATAAAGTACTCAAGGACTGGGGAAATATGATGTGGACAATCGGTAATGCTGCTGGCAACGACAACAAATGGGCTGTCAGCTTTAGTGTATTCTTGATTCTGACCCTCGTGATGGACAAAATCTCAGCAGCAGCTCAGATCTTCAGTGAAGACCAAATCCGGTATTATGGCGCTGAACCCGAATCGGAGAGGGCCAAATTTAGGGAGCTCGTGAAAGTGACGGAAACACAGCTCTTTGACCGCTGCAAAGAGATCTTTCACTGGAAGTTTAAGACCAGAAAAGGAGGCAAGGAAGCCTGCAACCCCATCCGGGACGGTATGGAAGCTTTCAAGGGGAGGCCCGTGAGCAGGGAGATCACAAAGTTGACCTTTGCTCTACAATCTGTGATTCGAGAATTTGGTAAGCGAATATTTCATCCTGTGTTTCTCAGATTGCTTACAATTCGTCAGGAAAAGAAATTAGATCCCATAGCTCCTTGGGGAGAGACCAAGAAGCCCCGCCATATACAGATGTCGGTCGTTTGGCAAGTATATTTTTGGATGATTTCCTAGATCATTGAAGCAAGAATGCCCTGCCATACACTTAAAAAACATGCTTCAGGCAAGCTTTTGGGTCCGCAGAGGACCGAGTAGGCCGTTTGGAAGGGCCTATCCACCTGGATTTGGCCCCATGATACGTACAGTACGTGATGAAATCGGCCACAGTGATGCCCCAGGAACGGTCGCATATCCCAAGACAAGATCAACTCTTGACAGAATTCCAAAAAGGATCTCTTGGTCGACGTGCGGGTAGTGCGAATCATCTGGCAATGCCAGGCCAGGGGCCAGGATACGTGGATGCCAGGTATAAAGATGAACCCAGTTGACTTGTCATTTTGCTGTCAGTCATAGTTGAGAGTTTCGTGACTGCGGTAATCCAGTCGTCTTGGGCTCCCCGACGGTGGTGTATTCCACGATCAGCACAGTGGATTAGGTAGATAGAATAGGCAAGTTATGCCGCAAATTCTTCATGGGAGGGAGGATGAATGAATGACTCTTGGGATAAATGAAGGGCGATCGGGCATCCAGTGTTGGGTTTTGACTTTCAGTGGGATCCGGATGTCCTTGGAATTGTTGAGTCTTAGAATAGACGTAGTAGGATAAAATAAGCAAGGAAAATTTGTGAAACTTGAAAAGGTTTTCACTAGGTATGAGTGACGACGTAGAGTGTACGTATTTTTGTGCTGGATTTGGGCCGTATTCAAAGGTGTTACCCCGGATCTGCAGCCGGAGTTTCCAGCGATCCACGTTGCGCCAGGTACGGAGTATGACACGGTAAGGTATGCTTGATTATGTTGTGTAAAAATCTGTAACAAGGATGATGGAGACTTTGCCAATTCCCGTATGTTCGCTCAATCGGAGAGTTCGGGGCCACACAGATGCCGTGCGAAGTGCTCTTTACCAGTAACCATCTGCATGGAATCAATCCGAAATTCGAGGATTTTTCGGGTGGAAGAGGAGCCATAGGGGAGGTGGTGGTCGGCCATGTATGTTTCCTGCAGGTACCAAAGGTAAAGTCCTTCATCCGACCTTGGTTGACAGAGTTTGCTTGCATTCGTGGCGCCCAAGCAGGCTCTGCCACACGACACGAGCCTCGCCGTAGAGAAGAGATGCAGGAGAGCCTCGATGGGTGGAACATATCCACTGCTGGGACGGATCACTGGTTGTTGGAATGGCCTCCAGGTTGTTGGAGGAATTGGGTGTAATTGCAGGTGATGGAGGGATTTTGGAAAGGCGAGTGACTAGACCGGCGAAAAGCATGTCCATTGAGGACCGTTTGGGAGGCCGCGGAGCCTATGGTTATGGCGCAGGTGGTTGAGGACCAGAAGATGTTGTGCTGTGCTGCGCTTCTGAGCATGAGCGCTTAAAATAAGCGGGACTAGGTATCTCGAGCCTAGGTTTGTAGGATAGCGAGAGGAATCAGGACTTGTAGGTTGTATAGGATGTTATTGTAGGCGGTGGTAAGGTGTGAGTGAGGTGCTGCGGGTTTGGAGTTGTGGTTGTCGTAGCAATAGAAATCTTTGAATCGTACTGCCTACTATCATTCTAGGGTGACCAACATTAGCGATAGAAGCGGATGAGGGAGAGTATTGGAAGATGAGAAGACGAGTGTGAATCATTGCGACCAGACCACTTTTCCCCTACTAACCTTGGTTAATTTACCATACCAGCCAGCGATCGTAAGGCAGAGTAGGGTAGGCGTAGAGTAGGTTTGTAAACGCGTAGCTACTGTGTACTTAGACTTTAGCTGTGGTTGGGGTCCCTGGCGGCAAGGGCGTCTGTCGTGACCTTGTGGAAGTCGGGCAAACGACGACCAGGGCAACACGACCACATCGATCAACCACGCTCCTCGCTGTCGCGTCGCTCATCAGTTACCCCCATTACTAGGCGAGCGGGCGTTTGATAAGCAAAAACAACGACGAGTGCTCATTTCTGCGAGAGATTCAGGGGTCAGGACTCAGGGGCGGGTTGTCACTAGTTATTACTAGTGGTCCGGAGTTGGTTCAGATTGACGCGGTGACCCAGAGTCAACATCATCCATGCGTTGGCCAGGTCGGTGGACTCATCTCTCCTTTGCACTCCCAACCGTTCGTCACAGAATTCGATCGGTCCAGTCCCTCGAAAGATCTAGGAAACGCAGCTAAGGTACCACTGCCGTCCCCGTCCCGGAGGTCCTTCGCTTCGTATCCCCGTCGACTGGAATCGTTCTCTCGTTCTCTCGCTCCGAGTCGCCCGTTCATCCCTCCACCGGGAGTTCGCAATACATCCGTCATCTGTCTCTAGGGAAGTCCTTGGGGTCGATATCCTACAGTAAGTCCCGAGCCTGATTGCGTCGAGTATATCTGATACGGCAAAGGTCAATTTGTGGGTGGTATTACACCGCACTATTGCAGCGTCTTCGTCATCGGCATCGGAGCCCAAAAATCGCCTTCTATTCCCTCCTTTGGAACCCTTCTGCGCTGCGCTGCACTGCACTGCACCGCGTGAAAGCCCCCACGGCCCGTTTGCTGATGACGGATGATTCCCTCGTATAGTTTTCCGTGGTGCTATTTGCCATCGTTCAAGATGATGATACTGACGATCCAGAACGGCGAGCGAGCACAGTACTCCGTAAGGTGGAAGACGACTTGAATTCTTGCGCCTACAACATTCTTCTGGAAGCCCTTTGGAAGGTCGTCACCCCCAGCCAGTCAACTGTCAGCTCCCTTGAAGTCCTTCAACAGCGTGGGTCCGAGGCAAACGCTCCGTAGCCCGTCCAAGGGTCGTCTGTTGGTCATTTCCAGGCCATATGAAACAACCAATGTCCAAACTACCCGACCTCGAACACCCTACTCCTCGTGGGCTGTACAGTGCCGTAGAGATGGGAGACACCCACATCTCAACCCAAACTCCAGTGGGCTCTTGCTTTTGGTTGCTTCCATTGGTGCTACCAGAAATGGACTTTTTCTCAACTGATCGAGTGAGTCGATTGTAGGGCGCAGGTCGTCCCGCAACGGAGACGTATGCAAGAAAGAGGATGGTATTCTTCCTACTGTACGTTATTGAAGCCTGATTAAGCCTGGGTCCAACAACTGTAGGTCCACTTGTTCGGTAGTGCAACCAGGTTCTTCCCTTTCAGATCTCTACTCCATTAAAAATGTCTGCCTCCAAGATGTCACCATGGATCTTGGGCCGGGACCTACTGAAGAATAATGTGCGACGAGGCATAACTTGGGGCTGTCTAAATTAAGCGCCTGAATGCCCAGTTCACATTCATACCCTTTGCTACTACTGTATCTCCAGGAAACCAGTTCATGGACCGGGCCACCTTGATAGTCTTAGCCACTTTCTTCTTGGGTTTCCCTGGGCTTTTCACAGTCATACTTTGACTGCGACTTGTACAAAGGATCTTTGGTTCCTCAGGACTACCTTTTCTTTCCATCCCATGTCCAAATAAAGCATCGTCACTTAATATATAACTCCTCTCCACCCTCAAGACTTTCATAATTATCCCTCACAACATCTTCACACATCACTACGATATCAATACTCTCTGCCTCTTCTATATCTCCAGATTATCTCTCACAACAACTCAAAATCACCAACTCGACATCCACCAAAATGTCTTCTTATACCACTTTACTATCAACATCCACCTCTTCATCAACTTCAACACTCAACATGTCTCGCAACTACTGTTCAACAACCACATCTGGTAAGTCGGAAAGTCGATTTCCCTTCACATTTTCACCTTTGGCTTGTCAATTCTTGAGAATTCTCCGTGCTAATTTTTCTTCCAGGCACAGATAATTTACGGCGTGGTGATGATGATGGTCGGGACTCAGGTAGGCCTCCAACCAACAATTTCCCCATTTGGCTCCACATGCTAATTAAAGATAGGCTACGGCAATTGAAAAGTGTCTACCTATTCAAAAGTTAGTTCCAACACATCTGCAAGGGTACGTTGGAGTCATTTCTGTTTCCTTTATTTGGGCTTGCCTGATTGGAGCGGGCATTGTTGTTGGATCATGTCTTATCCTTATCGGAAATTTGGGACGTTTTGGCTGTCACCTGATCTTAGCGAGCTGTAGTCTTCATTTCATCCCTGCCAGCTATTTGCTAACATTCATCCTTGCAGATTCTTCAATCCTTCCAGATTGTGATACAGCCATGGAGCATCAAAGCCGTTGATGAGCCACAATCCTGCTCGCGAGGACTTTAAAAGAAGACCATCGACATCAACGATACCTGGCTGGATCACAAAATTCAGCCTTGCATCAGCCTGCGGATCTCTTCGCTAGACTTTACCTCTCCTTCTTCGAGATCACGAACTCGGGATGGATTACGTATATTACCAATCTAGTCTGGAAAATCCGGGACCTTGGAGCATGAACCAGATGAATGACATCGTCTTTTTACCATTGAATCTTCACTACACTTGGTGGAGATTCATGGGAAGGAATACGAGATTCAACTCCGGCAAGGCACTTTTGTGGAAGACTTTGTGGAGGACTTCTTGTATACCACCTATGTTTGTTTTGTTTTCTCTGCCTTTTGTTTTCGTTTTCGTCTCTGCTTTTCCTCTCTTTCTAGACTTTGTTGCTTTTAGATGGTTACTCTCGCGGGTTCTTGCTTTTTTTGCTCTACAATACATTTAGAACGTTTTGCTTTTTGGTCCTGTATCGATTACGCGTGGAGGCATTTACATCATAGATCTGGTTTTTCTCTTTCATTTTAGCGGGTGTTGGTGTTTGCGTTGAACAAGATACACATTAGATTAGAAGGCGCAAGCCGGTGCTGCAATTTCCTTTTAGACATGTAGACAAATTACAATCTCACACTTTACATTGTTTTATGGAGCTGTTTTAGATTTTTAGTAGAGGGAATATAGCTACTTTACAAAAGATGATATCATATTACAATTAGAATCAAATATCCAAATCACACTGTTTTCCTCTTCTCTCACTGCGAATTTTACGTTTCTATTTATTACAGATAACCAAGCATTTATTTTCGATGAATCTTTTACAGAATCACAAGAAAATTCTTCTCTACTGGATCTGTGATCAGTGTGAATGAAAAGTCCCATCTTCTTGTACGACAAATCCAAGATTATTGCCCTCCTTAACTAATTTGCCACCGCGTCTATAAAAACATATCATCCAACAACCTCCAAGCCATATCTTACGCATACACGCACGTAGCACCATGCTAGAAAAAAAAATCCCGCACATCTCACCTGCAGCACATCCCCCAACCTCCACGTGTGCCACTCCCGCGGCACCATTCGGAAAGCAGGCACCCAGAACCTGTTCAAAAGATGTCTACAACACTGTTCGCAAAATTCCCCATTCGTACAATACTACTCTCACAGTCCCCTCCAATACGAGTGAGGCTCAAGGGCTTACATCAAGAAAGTTCAACGGTGCAACGGTGCAACGGTCTCTTTCTACCCTGGCCTGTGCTGCTGTGATTTGCGCAACAACCACGTAATATTCGTGTCATATGTTTAAATCTACCGGCTTTCTCATCGGTACTGCACAGCATTTCCTCATGTTGTACACCACGGGTGTGTTTCGTGTTACGATTTGGGGGAGGGTGTGGAGTGTGGTTATTGGTTGTTTTTGATATAGGGCTGAGTTTGTATTGCTGGGATTGGGGATCTCAAAACAGTGTTGTGAGATGTTTCCCATGGGATTGTATCTTACTTCAAGTGGCTGGTAATGTGGCGATGTATACCCCAAAGGGGCCTTTTGATTCGTTGTAGGGGGTATTCTGGAGGTGACCTTCTCTCTTGGTTTTACTTCTACGCCCCGTTTTTTTTTACTGTGCATTTTAAATTCTTGGTGATGGTGTTGTTGGGTGGGAGGTGTTTTTGGGGAGGTGTTGTGACTGGGGCAGGATTTATTTTTAGAATTCTTGGGGGTTTGGGATTGGTTGGCAGGGGGCTGAGGCTCGTTGCTGCATGCCCTGGCGAAATGTCGCGCAGCAGTCAGTGAGATCGGAAGAAGTGGTCGCAGCGTCGAATCCTGGTGATATATGAGGAACTGGGGCGAGTGGCTCTGTTTTGTATTCCATTTTGGGATTGCTTTGCTATCTACGGTATGTTGGTTTTTGTTGGTGTTGGTTGATGGAGAGAAGGTTACATGTAGAAAGGTTCATCGCATACATTTGCCGCAGTGTGAAACCGTCGGGCAGGTTTTCTATTTCTGGTTTGACTTGGCTATTTTGGTATTTAAAACCGTCCATTACTTATTTTGAAACGAGATGGAAAAATGCTATTTTGTTTTGCTTGATGACATGAGAGTTAGAACTATATTGCCCTGTCTCCTTTCTCAGGGAGTACAAAACAAATCTCAATCTCAAAATTCATCTCACCTGTAATCAAGGACCCATGGACCGAGTCCTTTACTTTCGCTCATTTCATCTTTCATTCTTTGAAATCCGCATACGTGTTTCTATTTCTATTATAGATACTTAGTCTTGTGATTTGTAAACTGATCTACGGACGTACTAGTACAACGGAACATGCCTTGTCCGTGTACCCCATGAGATGCAAGTCATACGCCGAAGACCACCAAAGTCGGTCGCAAAAAGACTGCCAATATATCCCGGAACGTCGGAAGGTTATAGAATCCGCGTAAACAGGCAAACGTGGGAAAGAAGGTTCTTATTCTCCGTTACGTTACTTACGTGCTTCAGCCTCATGAATGGCGCGGTAAGTGAGCCGAATAAGGAAAGCAAGGCATCAACGTGGAGGGATCTTCGGAGGAGAGAGAAGAACCTAAGGTGGAAACGAAACCCGAGGGGAAGAATTCAAAACTAGGCAGCTTGTCTCATATTTCGTCCCATTGCTGTAGCCAAGAAGTAAGGCTCTCTCGGAAACTGAAATACATCAAAACGACTGATTAGTTTCTGGTGTATTAGTAGATTTGTGTAACTTTTTAAGTAGCAAAGTAAGCTAATCGCTGGCTCGTAAGCTATCAGGTAACCTCGAACGATTCGAATCTATGATCTCTTTTAAGTTTTGGATAGGGATATTTAAAGCAGGTGCCCCTTTTTGGATAGCACAGGAGTGTTTACTAAGAGGGCAAGTTACAACGATTTTTCTAGTAGTTCTAGTCTTGGAGGTATACCACAATATAGGATTCAACGTGGTTTACTTCATCAGGATTGAAATTAGTCGAGAACTTTATGTTCGGTCTTCAGAGTGGGCCTCTAGAAGTAGGAGCATAGGATTTTCTCGGATATCGGGGTTTCCAAACTTCCAGGTGTTGAAAATAATAGAAAGAGTAGCAAGTAGAGAGACTAAGCAGACGTTTTAGGCCATACCAGTGTGTAAGGTATTGTCCCATCTATTTAGAATAACTTAAAAGGTTATGCTTAGAAGACTTGATTTCGATTATCCTAAAACATCTAGCATAATACTTCACACTGGAACAAAGTTAGAATAACGAGTGAAGGTTATATATGTATATACTGCCGCTTTTCTTACTTATAGAATAATCATACCTGAGCCAAACTCCCAACCTAAGATAATTCTCTAAACTCGGTTACCTCGATTAGATACCTCCTAAATCCCGAATTAATGCCACGACGCACTTACAGAAGTTCCCTCTCCTGTCCTTAGAAAGGGCTAAAGACTAATTAGAATTGATTAATGAACGTTCTTCTAAAACAGAGGTTTATACCGAGGCACTCTTCACGTCCCAAGGTCTCGCTTAGCGAATTCTGAGTTCTCGTTTCAAAACAAAAGGCGAACTCCGTGGGCCAGAGACACGAAAACCCAATCACTTAAAGTAGACGCGAACGGGCTGAAGAAATTCTCGAAAGAAGGTTGTTGGCTACCTCGTATATATTTCGTAAAACACTCACGTCAACAGGAACAAAGCCATGTTGTGGAGAAAAAATGCTTATTTCATAGCCTATATCTTTACGTTTGATATTCTTATCTCGGCTCGTTGGATAGTAGTTTGGTAGTTTATATAAGATGGGGGTAGGTTGTTGGGATATACGTAGTTGTTTCTGGACCAACCTCGTCAATTATGTCAAGAGCGCGGAAAGTTTAAACCATAGGTTACGAGAAGGTAGCATAGACTAAGGGTTAAAACAATAAAGACTACAAACGAAATATCATTCAATATATAATCTCCATGCCCTAGATCATATCATATGTCGGCTTTGGCCCCATCAAGTCCTCTAACTTCCGATACCGACCACTAGTAGTCTTCTCGCCCACATAACCTCTTGCCGTCGCCTCAATCTTCTTCCAGTCCAGCTCCGATGTACCAACCGCCTTCCCATCCTCGGCTATCAACTCTAGAGCATGTACAACCCACGAACAGCATCTCCAATTTAAGTCATTCTGCACAATAGGTATACTACGGAAGACTTTGATAAGGCGCTCCTCATCTTCCACCTTTGCAATCAAGATCCTCGCGAGAAGGGAAGTTGTAGTCCGGACGTCTAGCAATGATATCTCTTCGTATACCCAGCCATCCACGGGTCGGTTTTTAACGTGGTAACGCTTACCGGGCACGTTTAAGCCCTTTTCTGCCTTCGGGCCAATGAGAAACCCCCAGTGATATCTACTCTAATTATTACCTAGCATGCTTAGACGAGTAGGGAGTTGGACAATAATACTGACTTCCTCTCTTCATTATTCACCACTCTACTAGGATAGAGCGCGACGTATAATCTATTCTTGTTGGAACTCATATTTATGAATTCAAGGAACCGCGGTTAGGGATCACTATTTGCGGAATCCCTGGCTCCGATTTACAATTTAGCGCCGGGCAGGCGCTTCGCAAAATCCGCCGTCTCACAATTTGATCAAACATTTGAAACTCAGGCCGTACTCAATATTTTGAACTGTATGGGAAAGCCATCGGGGGTAAATGTAACATCAACAATAATTACTTTTCATTGACACTATAGCGCCAGGAAAATAAATGATTCAGCCTTATATCAGCGAAGGAAAATCTCCGGAGAGAGAGCCTATCGACGGCTCCTGGTCTCATGTGATTGAGCAAATCGGTCAACAATAGCAGCCGGACATTCCAGAATGATCTTTCGATAAATTGGCTACCATTCTCCCCACCATTTGTTACGCACCCTTTCCATCTCCAACTCCGCAGAAAACGGATCCAAAAACTTGCTCAGAGCCTCCTGCCATTCCGTTCTCGTCAGATTGCCGTACCATGCAGAAGTGTACTCCCAGTAATTTGGAAACCACCCTGCACACTCCCAGTCTATGATAGCAGCCACCTCGTCTCCACGCACAAGAATGTTGAATGGATTGAGATCGCCATGAGTGAAAACTGTGTCCGGCCACGGCCCATCTTGCTTGGTGGCCATTTCAACAATGTGCTGCCAGTCCTCGTCCTCTTTCTTGTCTTTGACCTCTTCGGGCCGAAAATTATCTCTAAGGAAAAGATGAAACTCTTGGATACTTTTAAAGGGTCCCATACGTGGAAATGGCCGATGAATTCGAGCCTCACGAACCGAACCGCCAACACAGCTTACAACACTTGTCCCGTCCGTCGGTTTCAGTGCTCGAAGTTCTTGAAACAAGGCTTTCAATTGACTGAATATTTTCTCGCGAGATTCCCCAGATAGGTTTTTCCAGGCTGTTGGTATGGCTTCGCCTTGAACCCTCTCCATGACGATGTAAGCGCGGTTCTTGTGGAGGAAAGAGCAAAAGACGTTTGGAACGGGTAGTGAGGTGTTATCCGCCACAAATCTCATCGCTGCAGCTTCTTCGAGATGAACGTAGGGCCCGGTTTTGACGATAAGATGTTTGGATATTGGAATGCAGGTCCCATTGCGTTTAAACAAGCGAGCCGTGGTTTTCAGCGCAACAAGTGTGTAGATGCGACGGATGAAGGTGTTCTTGATTGCCAAACTTTCTGTTCCTTCATGCTGAGCTTTGAGGGTTTGAATGACGGTCGACTTGTCCAGCAGGACCATATTAAAGAATGATGCCGTTTGGAAAGCAAGTATGTTGAAAAAGGCTGGGGATTTGCTTCATTTGGCAGAAGCAGATGGATAGGTAGGCAGACAGGTGTATGTGTGCCTAACCAACAGATCCTCGGCACGTAGGGAGAGACGTTTTATTATGAAAAATGCTGGTGTAAGAAATAGGCTTCACGTGGTGAATGTCTTCTCGCATCCCGAGTAGCATCTATTCATTTTTGTGGTGCTGGTGCTGGTGTCGGTGTTGGTGTTGGTGGAAGGAAGTGGAAGTGCAAGTGCAAATGCCAGCGCTAGCGTCCGTACGGTTAACGTGGCTACGCTGCTACACCGCCAACCGCAAATTGTATCGCCTAACTTCGGCCGGGCGCCATCTTGCCTAACTAATACTATACTATAACGTATAGCATAGCCGATTTGGCTAAAGGAGCCCATTTTCGGGACCTTTAGAGGAACCCATACCAGAGCATTCGTAGCACAAACTCCGCCCAATCAAAAGCCGCCGACAGCTCTGTTGGCGCATCGTGATTGGTGCTGTGGTCTGAACGAGTGCGGAGTGCCCAGTTCTGGACCACAATCTAAGTTCAGAAATTGTAGAAAGAAAGAATGGTATGATTATCCGTCTCCATTTTTCCGCGTCCATTTGGCTTGCAAAATCGGCTTCCGGAACCTGCATCGCTCGTATATATAGAGAGACGCTAGATTCCTTTGAAGGGGCAAAAAAGCTTCAACCTGATCCCACAGAATGGAGAAAATAATAAGTGCCAATTGACATCGTATGGAGTAGCCTATTCACGATTTTTCTCTCGACCTGGACCGCACTCCATCCCAATGTACCTTCGCCCCACGACAGCCCTGTCAAGATCCTTTTCCGAAAAGTCAAATGGATGATTCTCACAGCTTTGATACCGGAGATGACGATTATGTTCGCACTTGCGCAACGTGTTCAAGCAAGAAAGACTGCAGAGTTTTTTTACCCAAGAGTTTGGGTATCAAGATTGGACGATCGGTCAAGGGTTCTATGTTGAGATGGGTGGACTCTTGTTGGGGGATAATACGATTCCGGTTGGGGTTATTCGTCTCAAATGGCTGGTCGCGAAAGATTACCTTGAGAGAAGAGACCATGTAAGTATCTCTTTTACATATGAATTCATTCTATAGTCATGTGTGCCCTAACCAAAATTTTGGTCATGTGCTAACTCACATTGCCATCGCAGGAGGGAAAAGTGCAAGGTTATGACATAGTTGAAGTCCATAGAGGCGTGAACAAAGTAACCATTCCATGCATTCCCGACATTAATCACACCAGACTACGAGAAGTCAGCCGTTTGGACTTTGTTCTCAGGATGGTCTGGGGTTTTCAAGTCTCCTAGTACCTCCTCCAATACACCGTCAGAGCAACCCAACACCTTTCCTTTTCACTCCTGGAATTGAGCACAGTTGAACTCATCATCTGCGCAATTATACTTTAGGTGTTTTGGTGGTCTAAGCCTTTAGATGTCCAATGTCCTAAACCTATCCCGATTAAGCGGTTTATAAGGGAGGAGGCGCAAGAATATCGCTTTGCATGTTTCAAAGAGCAATTCAAATACAGGAGAGGATCCGTTAGACTCACCCCGTTGCAGAGCGAAGCTGCAGCACCTCTCAAAGTGCGTGTCAATAATGACACAACGACCTCAAATAAGGCCGTTCTCGCCCTTCCGATAGTGGGTAGCGTTTTTGGATCTACTTGCATGGCACTTCTACTTCCCACAGGCCCGCGAGCAGTTTCTTCGCTGTCCTGGTTGCTGGGACTCCTATGGCACTAGCTGGCGTAGAAAGACTTGGATATTGGTTGGACGTGGAGAGTGTGAACTCCTCAAGGTGGAATAGTCTGGTGGTTGAAGGCAATATTGATGCTGGTGTATGCGGTCTCGAGAGTATACCTTATAGCAATGTCTTTCATAAGCTTGAGGCATCTTCCTGAGTCTGCGTATCAGACAGTCCAATGGACAGACTACCTTTTTCATTTGTAAATCGACATGCTGGATTTGAACATGACTGAAGTAGTAGAGAAGAGAACTTAGCTTATGTTGGAACAACGAAAATGGATACTGGTCATATTAAAATTTCCAATGTGAGACAGACAGATACAATGAACAAACTCATAACATTTCTTTAACCTCCAAAAACTCCACGCGGACTCGAAATCGAGGATCCCACGTTCCCACATGCCAACGCCAGGAAAGCATCCCAGAACAAACAAATGGCCATGCACGCCCTCGAAATCCCCCCGATCTTGCGTGCGCTATTAAGGAATAATCATACATGAGACTCTTGTTGAAGAATACGAGCCATTACCATCAAGTAATACACTTCCCCTGGAACTCCAAAGATGCAAAGAGAAGACCACAAGGGGTAAGCATCCCGAAATACACGATAACCACCTTTCCTATCTATTCCTCGTCATCATCTTCATCGTCATCCTCGTCCGCGTCCTCACCATCATCGCTAGCACTGACAACTCGAATGGATTTGCTGGCATTTCGAGATGGTGAGCCCTGGTCGGCAATATATGCACCTCTGGCAACGCTCTTCTTCAATGATCGCTTTCCAACGGAAGACATCTTTTCAGGCGTACCTAGGTTGCTCTCGCTCTCGGTAGCGACCACTGTTAGGCTTGAGTTCCGTGAAGGACCTTTGGCTTTACCATAAGTTCTCAGAGAGCTTGCCTTAAAGTTCCTCTTGGTTGCTGGAGATTGTGGGCGACCGACAGCCTGGCGAGCATTGAGGATTTGGGTGGAGGCACTTCGTCTGACAGCTTTCACGGCGCCTTTGACTGCCATCATACTTGCCGAAGATGCAGATCGTTTGAGTCCTCTGTGAGCCTTGATGATTCTCTTCTTTGGGCTTCGAGTGTCCTCGGTATCCTCTCCATTGGCACCCAAGATTTCTTTAAGCTTACGCTTACCGGCTTTGACACCGGCCTTGAAAGCATCTTTGATGGTCTCCTTGACAGGCTTTGGGTCCTTTGGCTTAGGTCCAAGTACACCACGGCAATTTTCGCTGCCACATCTGCACTCTTGGACATTCTTGGCGGAAAACGGATCAAAGTTATAATCGTACGTCAATTCATCTCCAGTCATGATGGGATTGTCGCCTGCAAAGAGAGCCATTCGGGGCTTGCCTGCAACGAGCCATTTGACCATTTTGCAGTTTGGCTTGCAGGAGTGATTGATGAATCGAGCAATGCTACCTTTGGTACCATCAAGAATCATGTTTTGGTCAAAGGACATGAGATAGTAACACTTGAAGATTTCATTAGTTTGTACTCCTGCAATCAATAATCATGTGACATACCTCGTTGTTTTTGTAATCCTCATTCATACGTCTGTCGCATTCTTCCTCTGTGATAATCTCTCCGGTGTACTCGACAATTATTTGGTTGGCGTCAAAACAGCGATTGCTTCTCACACCATAACCTCGATCAGCAGTTTTGAGTACCTCGACTCCGACTCTGTACTTTCCACCAGACTTGCGGCGTTCTGTAAGTTCTGCAAAGGCACGATTACCGCAGTAATTGCGACCAACCTTGCAATTGGTTTCATCACACTCGTAAAACATGAGTCGGTTTTGGCAACGTTCATCACATCCATGTTCTTTTGTGCAGACACATTTTGACGAGAAGCTGTCAAACTTTTCAGTTTTCTTCCATGAAGCAGAAGCGTTACCAATGAAGCGATCTTGAAGATTGAGTTAGTTATGATTAAATTAACGTGTGAATATTGGAACTTACTGCTAGATGTCTTGCGCCATTCGTCTGGTTTTGGTTGTCCTGGTGGCAGTGGGGAGCAGATATCAAATGGAAGCTTGAAATCTCTACCAAGCTCTACCATCCGTTCTCCGTGAAACAATGGCATTGGCAAAATTGATCTGGGCTTTTCTTCTGGGGTGTCCACATTTGAGCTGTAAGGCGACTTGTAGACTTTGGGAGGGACCTTAGCAGGAGCCAACTGTCCTGCGTACAATCCTTTGGGAAGCCAGGTTTTATCTCTCTTGCCTAC
The DNA here is from genome assembly GCA_001414345.1 of Hymenoscyphus infarciens. Taxonomy (NCBI): domain Eukaryota; kingdom Fungi; phylum Ascomycota; class Leotiomycetes; order Helotiales; family Helotiaceae; genus Hymenoscyphus; species Hymenoscyphus infarciens. The sequence goes on along the minus strand of LLCB01000197.1, from coordinate 75,556 downwards.
AATCTTCTTCGTTTCCAGTGGCGCAGGCTCCTCTACTTTGGCAGCTGGTTGCTTTACAGCGGCAACTTCCACGGCCTTCTTCTTCTTGTTTGGTCGCTCTTCTGTAACCAATTTGCCATTGCTCCAAACCTCGTGAATTACCGGTTTAGTCTCTATCTTTGCGAACTCAGGAGTGTCTTGTAATTTCCTAAGCTCACGAGAGACCTTTGGGAGGTTTGAGAAGCTATCGTCCAACGTTTGCCGACTGCGCTTTCCCAACACACTGATTTTTTTGACCACCTTGTCGCTTGTAGAGAGCATTGATTTGCGCCGACTGATGAATGGCTTCACGGGGCTCTTTTTCGCAACCAGACCAATCTGGCTCTTGGACCTAGAGAGATTCGTAACAGACCAATCAGGGTTAAAGGCCTCCTCAGCAACCTGTATGAGTTGGTCTGCCTCTATCAATGTGTCGCCAGTGATGGTTCGTCGGCGCGGCTTGGGTGGGAGAGGAGTGCCATCTGGATTCTTGAGATATTTCCTGGGTGCATGAATAGCTGTGCCGCTCAAGACCTTTACGTTGTATGTGCCGACACTGGCGCGAGCGCGACGACTGCGACCTGAGGATTCGACTTGAGGATCTGGTGTCGCTGATGCTGGAGAGGGCGCAACGGCTGCTACTGTCGTTTCAAGCTTGAGGGAGGTAGAGGAGATGCTCGCGCCATCGCCAATGCTGGTGGGAGGTGTGGAGGACGAGGAGGATGATTGTGGGTCGGAAGCGACATCAACGTCGACGGTGATGGTGCTAACGGTGGAGGTTGATGGAGACGCACGCGTCTCATCAGGATGAGTCGGCTCCAGAGGAGTCGCTGCCACTCTTTCCAGAAGTGCTGAAAGCATGGTCGTGTTGCGGTGGAAGGCAAAGGTCGCGTTGCGATGTTGTGAGGAAACGCGAGTGACCGAAGGTGAAGGTCGACCACGGCGGTTTGCTTTCTTGAAAGAGTTAGCTCCAACGCAGCCAGCGGAGACCGTAGTGGAGCTGACAAGTTTGAGGGTCGTCAGGAGAAGCAGGATAGAGGGTCCGGCGAGCAGCTCCTCGTCCTCTGTCTCTTAGACAACACTCGCAATGGAGTGGAGGGTCAATTGAGAGGTGTTTGTTGCGGTGTTGGTGAGGTTGTTGTGTTGCGGGGGGAGGGAGGATTTTAGTTGAAAGAGGCGGCTGGGGCGCCGGTCCAGGAACATTTAATCGGCCACCTGCACACTACCAATCAAAAACCACCAATTTCAGATTACGTGCCTTCAGGAATCTAGAGTTCTTACTGGAACAACAGGTCATGAGTTTATGCAGAAACTGAATTATTGAATTAACACATAATAAAGAAATCCGCCTATTGTTGCCCCTTGTTTCGTTAAACCCAACACTGGATTGTTGTAGACCTAGGAGAAATATAGCAATCAGGGCTCTTTTCCTGATATAATCTGGACATGTGTCCTTGGATCTGCAAAGGCGGAGTTGTGTGGAGGCAATTCCTCGCTTCCCTAGTCCCACAAGAAGATCTAATGTTCTGCAAAACACCAGCTCTTTAAGGCGGAAAGTGCACTTTACTTCAAAAGGTCTATGTCAATAACCCCTGAGGCATTGGCAACATGTAGAGGAGTAAGAGGAACCCGACTTTCATATACACATATTGCTTTGCGCTGAAGTGCACACCAGATTCTGTACGCACAGATGAAGACACTGACGACACTTCGTGAGAATTGAAGCTGGGTGGATGGACTTCACCCAAAAATCTGAAATTTGAATAGCACCTGTAATCTCACACCTCTGGGTACGAAGTAACTGCGTGGCACAACTTATATTTCCTTTCAGGAGGTGGGATTTTCAGGTCATTAGTAAGGTTTGAAGGTTTCATGCCACACCTGAAGGTTCAGAACTCGCACCCTGCCTGTAGTCAAATTACGACACTTCAAAGAAGCGGCACAAAAATAGCGACTGAACTTCTTCATGAATACACTAAAGCTTATGCAACACAATCAGGGGGTTGGTGTATCTTTATCAAGTCAAATATCTCGTTTCTTTCCTGAAAGTTGTCCCTTTGGTCAACTTTGCGACAAAAGCCCCGCCAACCATGGCGCAACTCAAAAAGTGACAGAATTGAACACTGGCTTCAACGACTCTTTGCTGTTCTTCAATGAAGTTGAATATATCATTATGTCTCCCAATTTTCGAAGCGACTACAATTTCTACCTTCATTCTTCTATTTTTGCATTAGGGTGACACCCACTCCAACCCTCCTGCAGCAAGCCTCCCCATTCAATTTTGGGCACGAGATTGTGAAAGATTCATTGCAATGAGAATCATTTTGAACATACAGCTTTCCATTGTAATGGTAGACTAAGAGCAAAGGCAACTTACATAACAAAGTGGAGTGATAGGAGAAAAACAGGGTGAATCTGAATAATGTGCCAGACTTACGACGACTTTAGACACCTGTGATTAAACATAATAGGATCTTGTTCCTACAACTGGTTCTTAGCAATTCAGGTACACTGTGCCTAGTAGTCATTAACTCGACTTGACCATCGTTCTATGCACCACCATGAAAGGCTAGAAACCTTAAAATAAGAGTGCCAAAAGGTAAGGCGAAGTAAAAGTGCACCATTCTTTTAAGTGCGAGCTGACCTCTCGCAGTGTCTTTCTCCCCTTAAGCTAGCAAGCAATAGACAGTCAAGGAAAGGGTGATAGCGATTTTTTGTTGATAGTCACGGTAATGGAAGAGTCTTCAGAAATGATGTAGCATGCCAGTCTCTTATCCAGAATCTCATACATATAGGTAATTCTCAACAACGAAACCTCACCCTGCCTCTCAAGAGGAAAGACTTGAGGTTACATAGTGGAATGTTGGGGTCATCAATTCTGCTCTTCAGACGAATGAGCGCTCCCTTGGTAACGAAAAGAAATTCCACTTAGGATTTCGCAGAATTGGTTTCATGGGTTTGAGGTACGTAGGTAAGAGCCTTGGTCATCGTTCTACGGACAGCCGGGTATAGCAACATTCTACCTAGAAGCCTCGAACAATCGACTCAATCATGCGAATGATTTGAAATAATTGAGTTTCGTTGTTTCCCGATATTCTAAGTAGTTAGAAACAATATAGGTATTATTATAGCACTTCTGGGTGTGCGCGAAACGATGATCGAGAATCTTACTGTTGGGTCTACCTAAGGGCCTGTTTGGCTCGCACATATATACACCACCAAAAAAAATATAATATATACATGCACATTATGGGATATACTAACGTTTGGCTAGCATATATTATAGTACGCACTTTTACTTTTACTTCCTTTAAATATATATATTAAGATATACACCATCTACTCTTTTAACCTCTTAACCTTCAACTTTTATATATATACACAGCTTTTCTCTCCTATACGACTATTACTACTACAACTACTAAAGTTAACCAATATACACCGAAATATACAGCTTGTAAGCTAAACGATATAGATTATATTTAAGGTTAAACTTATAATATAACTAGATATATACGAGCACCTTTTAACCCTGTACTCGTGTACAAAGCTTATATATCTAAATTAAATCGTATGCGTGCCAAATAGGTCCTAAAGCGACGCTAGAAATTCTTCTTGTAGATGGCCCTTTTCTTTGTTTTTTGGTCACGTACCTACTGTATCATCGTAGATTCCCGCATTGGGATCACAGTGTCGAGGTGGGATGATTTCGATAGCTTCGGTGGGACAATATTATCCCAGGGCTTTCAGGGCAATGAACGAATTAATTTTGTCATTCTCCTAGAGCTTCTCGAATAAAACCCTCAATTATCCTGATTCGTTTCGTACAATTGTTGTAAAGTAGGTGTTCGCAGAATCATGCCTACTTCAGACAGCAAGTCCTTTTTGCGAGTTTTCAAATCCCACTCCCATTTCTTTTGCAAAGGTTGCAACTGTCTGTGTACTTGGCCCTTGTATGATTTAGGAATAAATCATCGGGAAAGAAAACAGAACACCATTTCTTCAGAGTTAGTGTCCCAGAACTTATCAGATAATTTCATACTAGAATCAAAGTATAGAGATACAAAAATTCATTTTTGTGATTCATTCAGCCTAAAACCCGTTCTTCATAGTTATTGTCTCGGATTTTTTTTAACAGTCTTATGATTTAAAAAGAATTTAGAAAACTTCATCTAGCCTTAATAAACGTAAAATTTTCTTTCTAGAGCCAATGTTATATATCAGACACTTTATAAATTAAGAATAAACATCAGAAATAGCAAACTCCATTGTTTTATAGTATATCAGAGATAAGAAATCTTCAAAGTCAATGTCCCAGGAGTAGTCAGTTAGTACTTTAGAATAACAAACCTTACGACTAAAAGCACTATGTTCTCAATTAACTATCACTTATAAGGAAGTATAATAGACTTAAAACTCCTATAGTCAGAAAAGGCCAGTTTAGTCTTTTCTGACTATAGGAGAGTAGGCAGCTATATATAAGAGGTCGGACAGTACTAAAAGGTCCGAAACCGAACAACAACATACGTCGGCTAATACAAAAGCCCGAAACCTTATATGTACGGCAGGTAAACTCGGTTATTCAGGATGGCAGGCCATCACACCTGTAAACTATTAACACTTTCTAGCCCAAGTACTAAAGACTACTAAACTTGATTATTCTGAAATCCCTAGATTAATAAGCTGAATTTATTCAATTCTTTAGAACAATCACCTTCAACTACCCTAGAAAGCTTGAATAACGGGGGCTAGATAGGTAGATTTGAACCTGAAGCTTTTACTGCCGCTTTCAATGTCTATTATGAGGACTTTTGGAATGTCCCTCGGCTAGAGTGTTGGCCTTAAAGGTGGGGCATAAGCCTCCTTTTGGCAGCACCATTTTGGGCATAGCGCTTCCGGGGTTTCCACGGCTAAACCCGCAGCCTGTGGCTTTGAAATTCTGGGTGCAGGAACCTCGTCGTCATGGGAAGGAAACAATCGTACGCCAACAAACTCTGGCAAACTCCCACAAAAAATCCGGCGATCACCAGGGTAATATTCTACTTCTCAGCATATTATGCAAACCGACTTTGTAATAATCATTTAAATCTTTCTCACACTCGTTTTTCCTCTCCCGAAACCATCGAGAACTCAAGGTTCTCACTCACCCCTACCCCTTCATGAATCCCCAAGCTGCATCTTCAGCCGACCACACCAGACCTCAACTCAAGACATCTCATATCCTACAGTCGCGTGAGCTGGGCGAGCAGGGCGCTCCACAGTCGCAATATGCCCAGTCCATAGCGCTGAAGCCAGCGCCTGTGGCAAAGTCATGGGCGCATTTCGTAGCTGGAGGGTAAGTTTTTATTTATTCTAGCTTGTTCCCTTATTGCGAGGACTTTTAGAAATCTGCAACATCTGCTAACAATCTTTTGTCTACAGAATAGGAGGCATGACCGCAGCAGCCCTAACAGCCCCCCTTGACGTCCTCAAAACCCGTCTCCAATCCGATTTCTACCAGCAACAGCTCTCCCAATCACGTCTAGCAAAAGGCATCTCCCCCCACGCACATCTCTCCGCCTTCCGATCGGGCATCCTTCATTTTCGGGAAACCTTCCAAATCTTGGGCTCCGTCCATCGCGTGGAAGGGTTTCGAGCGCTCTTCAAAGGACTCGGTCCAAACCTCATAGGCGTTGTTCCAGCGAGGAGTATAAATTTCTTCGTTGTAGGAAATGGAAAGCGGATAATTGCAGATTATGGAAATAATGGGAAGGAGAGTGCTTGGGTTGTACTTTGCGCGGCGTCTTTGGCTGGGATTGTTACGTCGACGGTTACGAATCCGATCTGGATGATCAAAACCAGGTTACAGTTGGATAAAAATGTGGTTGAGGAGACGGGTGGTGCTGCGAAGAGGGTATATAAGAATAGTTGGGATTGTATCAAGCAAGTCGTGCGACAGGAGGGAGTTAGAGGCTTGTATAAGGGGATGAGTGCTAGTTACTTGGGGGCTACGGAAACTGCTTTACATTGGGTGTTGTATGAACAGATGAAGAAGTCCCTGGCTAAGCGCGAGGAAAAGCTTGTCGCCAGTGGACGGAAGAGAACTTTATGGGATAATGTTGTGGACTGGACCGGAAGTACTGGCGCAGCAGGTGGTGCAAAGTTGGTGGCGGCATTGGTCACTTATCCACATGAGGTAGGTTATTCTGCTCCCCATATTTAATCTTCACTGACGGTTTTTTTTAGGTCGCTCGAACTCGCCTTCGCCAAGGACCAATGGAAAACGGAGAACTCAAATACACAGGCCTTGTCCAATGCTTTAAGCTAGTATGGAAAGAAGAAGGAATGGTCGCGATGTACGGAGGCCTGACCCCCCACCTCCTACGAACTGTACCTAGCGCGGCGATTATGTTCGGGATGTACGAAGGAATTTTAAAGTTACTGCATGCTGAGCGGTGACAAAACATAACCTTGTCATAAAGACTTGGAATAGCATGAATGGCAAACATATTATGAGCGAAGGAGAAAAATGTAAGAAAGGAAGTGTACAATATATCTGTATACTATGTAAAAAGGAAGGCATTCTTCAGGCGTTGTGTATCATGTACAAAAAGCAAAAAAGGGATATATTTGGGCCCTGGACTTCACTCTTGGTTTCGGGCTTTCGACTAGCAGGTAGATGGATAGATGGAGCTTCGGGTCTGGGTGGTGGAATACTGCTAGATGGGGGATGGGAAAAATCTCCTGTCATGGAGAATACAAATCAATTACAACCATTGCAATCTCCTAGAATACGACCAGGTGTAGTTTTATATCCAAATGTGAAGGTAAAATGGTAACTTGTATAAGACTTGACTTTGGACAGTGCGAGGAACTAATTTTTTGTTATTTTAACAATTAAGAATAATATAATACAGTTTTTTTCTTTTGCAAAGTAATGCTTTAGAGTTTTGATGGAAGGCTTGAAACTATTCCCAGTCAAGATAACGCCGCACTTTCACTGCTTCCTTATCGTTAACAAAGGGAGTAGGAAGGCAAAACAAGGCCACCTATCAAAATACCGAATTTGTGAGATTTAATTGGTTCTCACGTGCAATGACAAGAGCTCTCTTAAGCCCTGCGTTGAGCTGAGAAAGCAGTAAAATCCTCCGAGTGATGCCCTCCCCTCCGTAGAGAAAGGTCTTGGTTTCAAGTTGCTCTCCGTTCAGATAAGCCGCTTAATAAATGAAATTTGGTGTAGTTAATTACTGAATTTCATTGCAATGAGACTCGCAAAACTCTATATATCATTACTCACTCGAAATCCAGTATGTACGGACTCCTTCCTACAAAGCGTTGCGGACTGATAGCTTTTGAAAGCCCAGTAAAACATCCTAAGAATTGTTGCAATTTGTTGAAAAGAAAAATCGTCAGGATCCACAACTCCAATACCTCAACTTACTTCCATTACTCACATATTTCCCATCAAAACACCGCTCACCCATATCACCACAACGCCTTGAACGCAGCACTCATTTTTCCAAATCATCCACTCCGTCCATGTTCTTCGTCCCTCCATTCATTATGGCCTCCCAAAGCAGAAGGTTCAACTCTTGCACCTTGATTTCCGTTACTGGCTGCTGGTGTTGACTCGGCCTCTTCTGGGTTATCACGGTATGGTTCTCCGGCAGCATTCTCCTCGATGAGACGACGGGTGTGTGCTCGGTTGTCTTCTTCGTTGCTACGGCGGTTGGTGAGTCGCTTGATGGGTCGGATCCATTTTGAGTTTGTCCAGTTTGTTGCGGAGAAGAGGGAGATGATTGAGATGAGCTGGGGGAGGGAGGTTAGCTTTCTTGTAAATGGAAGATGTGGTGGGATTGTGGGTGATGGGATTTTGATGGGAGTTGAATGGGATAGGACAAGTATATCCTCCAGACATTTCAACTTGGAAGTTGACCCAAAAAGATGATCCTACCATAGCTCACCAAAATCCAGTTGAAAAACCTCGGATACAAGATTGAGCAGTAGTATTTTTGGCGAACAGGGACAGGACATGGAAACGAGATTCATACCTTGACCACAAAAACCATAATAGCAACAAGTAACAGTAACCCAGCCTGCGTCTGCTCCGCCTTCCTCATAGGACCAAAGCAACTGGAAGTTCTCTTAAATATATTCGAACATGGCGAGGGGTTTCCGAAGGGGAACGCACGATCGACAACGCTATTGAAACCGCAACAATTGAAAGCGTCTTGTATTGTCTTTATAGCGGATTCATCCTTGTCCACGAACAGCCCCTTCCATCTTTCCTCGAGGCCACAGTGTAATGTTGACGGCGGGATCATATATGTCAAGGCCAAAGTTGCAACGATTGTTTCGTAGATCAGCTGGAAGCCTATGACGGCTACGAGGGGGATGGTGAGTTGGTATTGCTCGGTTCGAGAAGCTCGTTGGATCAGGCCGTATACACCTTGCATTGATATGCCCGTGATAATTGGGAGAACGACGGTAAAGAGGGCGAGGGCTTGAGGGATTGGGAGATGGAGGTAGCGGATTTGGGAATATGAATATCTGTGTAGATGCTAGAGTCAGCCAAGGAAAATCCAATGTATAGCAAACGGGCTTCCTCCGCTTGAGTGAAGACAAGTAGCCGTGACAAGCTGGGCGGGAATGGTAGCAGTTCTTTCTGTGGGAATGAACTTCGAACTTGGAGCTCGAGGTGCAGCTTCAACAACAATCGAGTAAACACACCGCAAAAGGAAAACCACTTACCCCGCAATAGCTGTCAGAATAAACAGCAACTAATGCTATTAGCAAACTTATAAACATCAAATTGACTAGCTGATAAAGCTTACAAGCGGTCCTCCCCAAAGGAAGAAGTTTACAATATGGGTCATGATGCCGGTTGAATGGGGAAGATGGTAGAAGCAAGGCTGGGTTGGGAGGAGGAAGAGCTCGCGTGCTCGGCCGACTGCGCTTGAGGAATGAGGGGGGAACAAGTAGGCTTGTGTAGGCAGTTGATGAAGAGAGATAGTTGTCACTAGAAAACAGAAGAATTAAAAGGAGAATTTAAAGGAGAAGAAGAAGAAGAAGAAGAAGAAGACAGCAGATATCAAGAGCAAACGGATCGAGTGTCATGCTGTACCACACCACTAGATGTTACTCGGAACACAAGGCAATGCTCTTTCAGGTTGACTGTGAGAGGGGAACCCGGCTCTCAGGGTAGCTACTCCACGTGATTTTGCCCCGCCAAACAGGCCGGGCATCTTCCGGGCATCTTCCAAGGTCAAACCCGACCTGAAGGGAAGCTATTATCTCTAGGTGATTGGTAAATTGGTAAACACATTCATTCACCTCAGCTGCAACAACAATCACGTTTTCAAGACGAATCATTGTCACACGACCATCTCAAATCGTATAACCTGAGAATCGCACCACCAACCCTCAGAGTACGAACCAGCGAAGCACAATCACAATCTTCGAGCAGAAAGCGCCCGGCAGATTTGCGCCATCACCCCCAAAACATCGCGACGATGCAGGCAATGCCAGATTCGCGCCAGCAGAGCTTCGAGGAGATCTATGGCCCTCCGGAGAACTTCCTAGAGATAGAGGTAAGTGTCTCGTGCCACCATTTCTCCCAGCGCGTTGCGAGCCTCCACCTCATCATTCCACTCTTGCTAACCCCTCCTCTGCAGGTTCGAAATCCCAAAACTCACGGAATGGGTCGCAACATGTACACCGACTACGAGATCGTATGCCGAACCAACATTCCCGCCTTCAAGTTGCGACAAAGCAGTGTGCGCAGACGCTACTCAGACTTCGAATACTTTCGTGATATCTTGGAGCGGGAATCGGCGCGCGTTACTATTCCTCCTTTGCCGGGAAAAGTCTTCACGAATCGCTTTAGTGACGATGTGATTGAGCATCGGAGGGAAGGTTTACAACGGTTCTTGCAGATTGTAGTTGGACATCCTCTTTTGCAGACGGGTAGTAAGGTATTGGCGGGTTTCGTTCAAGGTGAGTTGAGAAGACTATTGCAATTGCCCTCTTCTCGAGAAATAGCAGAATTTCTTATAAACATATTCAGCATTTCAGTAAAGAAGCTAAAGCTAACAAGCATATCCAGATCCAAATTGGGACCGCAACGCTTGGTGAAGATCAGCATATCGCAACAACACCAACCACGAAGAAACGGTGAAACGTAGACCTAGGAAGCTGCAAAAGCCACGACCGAGCACGATGATAATGAACCAGCAACACGACCTTTCTTTCTTGCAAAAAGCACATACCGTTTGAGTCCCAATAGGGTTAAAGGGTTTATTGAGGGGAGGGAAGCCAAATGTTTTTTTCTTTTGCTTTTGTATTGGGAGGGGCATTAGGAAGTCTCCAATGTATCCACAGGCGTTTTAATACCGGGTCATACAGTAGTTTCCTAATATTATTTAGCGTTCTGACACTATTGTATTCTTCCGATTTCGGCGTGGTCCCAAAAGTTCCACTTCACACCAATTTCAGTGCCCCTTTTTGAGAGCGATTGAGGTTGGAGAGCTTGCGGATGATTCGCAGAATTCTTCGAAGCTGGTATTTTCAATTCAAATCACGTATACAGTATAATTTAAGACTGTTTTTTTTTCGATTTTTGAGCACACATGTTGAGAGTTATTATTTCATAGCAGAAAGTAAGTTTTTAATCGTCCTGCGATCTTCTTACAACATATTCCTTACACATAGTGTAGATTTGATTTTTAATAGCTTACTCGTGGGTTACTCCTTGCTTACTCGTTATTTGATAGCTTACTTGCAAACCTGACGTTTGGCCCCAACTTGATATTAGCTTACTTGCTGCTTACTCGTGGCTCACTTGCAGATTACTTATGGGTTACTGGTGGCTTACTCGTTATTATTTGTATTCGATCTTCCTTGTCTTCGCCGAAGGAACTACTTCCCCATCGCAACCAACAATAAATCAACGACAAATCAAACTTTCCATCTTTAAAGGATCTCCAAAATTCAGAAAAACTATACTTGACCATTCTAGGATAGACATAGTAACCCAGGGGGATTTCTTTATGGTTTACGGAAGAGGTGGAGAGACTTGGAGGCCAAGTGGCATTTCTTCCCTTGGTGTTCCAGACGGACCTCTTCCCCAACTGAGGGAGTCTTTGGAGGAAATTCAAGACCATCTGAAGCCCAAAACTGGTCTCAAGGAACTGGGATCCACTGGGGGAGAGGTTCACGTGGAAATTGGATGAGGGGAATTGCAAGGAAGTTCTGCAAAGAATTCACAGAAACAAGTCTACCATCCAATTGGTTTTAGAGTCGGATTCTTTGTGAGAGCCCAAATACACACCGCTATTGCTATGCAAATCACGTCAAACAGCAATCTTACGAAGTGTGTCAGGGAAGATACTGCAGATTTGAAGACTAGCCACGAAAGTAAGTCAAGAGTGTTCCGCTCATCGATGCTTGCTAACATGTGTATTGTAGATAAAATCACAGCGGCCATTATCAAATGGCTGTCAGCATTGAATTTCTTAGAAGTCCAGAACCTAGCTCTAGGTCCTCGTCAAGATGGAACAGGCACTTGGCTTCTTGAGCCAATGACCTTTAAAGAATGGGTAGTCACCCCTGGAGCTGCCTTGTGGTGCCCGGGGAGTTCGCAAGTAGTCAACATTCAAAGGCGAATACGGGCTAATCTTATCTGAGCCGGTGCTGGAAAAACGGTGCTCACGTAGGTGAAAACATTCCCCAATTCTAACTCAGGTTACTTGGAACGATGTGGCTTCATTATCCTAATTATCTAGGTTAGTTTTTGGATTGCTCCAGATAATTGAACAACGAGAACGTGAGATTTATTTGCGCCGGCGGTCTAGTATGCTTTATTCTCTGACCAACTCTGTCTATACATACACTTGATTCCACTACAAATCAACGACTTAGTCTTGAAAATCTATTAGAATCTTCATTTGTCCGAGATTTTCACATATAATCATGTTAAATAAACATTATCTAGGTAACCTTCGCATGTATCTACAGTAAGTTGCGAGTTAAGCTTCCCTTTTAACGATATTTTATAAACCGTGCGTTTTTAGAAAAAAAACTTTTTACCTAGACACTCTTTCTCTCTTTACTTAGGGCCTGTTTGGCTCGCATATATTAGTCCTTTTTTAATATGTGCACCACCAAAGAAAATGTAATATATGCATACATATTATGATATACACGAACGTTTAGCTAGCTTTTACTCGCACATTCTTTAAATATATACATAAGGATATACACCACTAAAATTAAATAATATAGTCTTTTAACCTCTTAACCTTTAACTTTTATATATATATATATCTTTTCTCCTTACACTATAACTACTAGAGACTTAGTCTAGAGTTAACGAAATGTGCACCGAATTATATATACGAGCCAAACGATATAGAATATATTTAAGGTTAAACTTATAATATAAATAGATATATGCGAGCACCTTTTAACCCTGTACTCGTGCACAAATGTCCTATATCTAAATTAAATTATATGCGTGCTAAACAGGCCCTTAATAATAACATATGTTATTATATCCTCGAGAAAAGCTAATAAGAGCTCTATACCCCCTTTCTTACTCTAAAAACTTTTTAGGAAGAAAACAGACACTTAGATATATATATAAGATCTTAGTAGAATTATAGAGGGGTGAAAATCTTTCTTATAAAAAGAGGGGTTTTAAAGAATTAAGCATTTTTAAGTTTATTCTTAGTCTATTTACTTAGATATAGTACTAGATAGAGAGGATGTATAAGAAGATATAGCCGTTCTTTCTAGCTAGGTCTTATATCTTAAAGAATACTTTAGTTCTCTGTTTTCTAAAATAAATCAGAGGGAAATCTTTTTCTAAAAACGTAGAAATCTGGGAACTTTATCTAATTAGCTCAATTCCTCGACCTTTCTCGAACAATCTAATCTGACAGCTTAAATTACTGAACTCACTAAGTAGAATGATAGTCAATCCTTCTAGCGTACATGGAGTATACTAGAACTCGCTTAATTCACTCAACAACTCTACAAGGCTGCAGCCTTGAGACGCAGTCCACGACACTCACCCTCATTCGCAACACCACCAATCTGTCGGCCGAAATCCGACACCCATCAAGATGGATCAACTTCCAGGACCACTGACAGAGCGAGTTCCAACGATGTCTTCCCAGCAATCTATCGAACAAGCAATAGGGGGGGGGGGAAGAATATATGGCGCCGGGCAACCTTGCCGATTACCTCTACGAGCACACCTTCGGGCAATTGAGACCGAAGAAGGAGGTCTTGCCGTGACAGACAGAAGTCAAAAATTCTGCTATCAAAAGATTCATAAAACAGCAGGGCAAGGTACCACTTACTGACCTGTCTGCCGAGAAACAGATGAACTGGAGCGGAAGGCGAAAAGGACGACAAAACATTTGAAAACATACAAAGAAGTGTTCAAAGTCAAGAAAAGATACCATCAGCAGGAAATCCAGCGAGAGAATGGCAAACGATGTAGTGAAAGGGCTTTGGGACAACCGGAGGAGCAGGATTTCAATTACATGCAAGCTTTCAGAGCCTTCGATGAGCAATTGGAGGAGGACGTCAAAGAGAACATGCGATCTTTCAGGAACTTTGATCAACAACAGAAGGATCATGGGCCCGATACTACACGCAATGTCAAAACCTTCGGCGAACAATGTTTGGAGAATATGGAGGCTCGACGGGAGGTTGAGCGCAGAGAACAAATACAATTGGGAAGCGAGGTACAAGGACAAGAACAACAAGCTTTGTGAGGTATCATATGTCAGGGTTGTTGGGGAAAAGTTTCTGCATTGCCGTGCTGAAGTGAGGGGTATTAGGCTCAAGTAAAGGGGCTTATACTTTGTTGCCTGTGACTGTCATCTGTTTGGTTGATGCGAGCATGGGTATTTGGCAGATGGCGGAAAAGAGGCTCAAGCTTCTAAGTTCTTGACCCCTTCAAATAAATTGGACGCACCTGTGTGTAGCACCGGACCAAACTTACTCTGTTTTCGGAACGAAAACCCAAATGCCGAAACTACACAAAACTTCCGCTTCCAGCCGTGAATTAATACTTGCCCTGCCAACGGACGGGAAAAAAGGCCGTAAAAAGCGTAATATTACCCTGAAAACTTTGGAACAATGAAACTTGGTTCTTCTAAAACAACTGGGCATTAATTTAAATTGTTCGAATTTTCTAGGGAAATCACTTCGCATTGCCCCTGGAATGTTGGAATAACGAGCTGAGTAGGCAGGTAGAAACTATACTATGGTTATCTTGGCTGTGGGAACGAGAACTCAGACCATTACTTACCAAACTTTCAAGGAGGCCAACCGCGAGGTCTGGATTCTGGATAAACAACCCGGAAAATTAAGCGAATTATGCTAGAATAATTCCGTGGTGCAACAAAGCATCTCAACGGAGTAGAAGGAGCGTTTCGAATAAAATTATTGTCTTTTATAGGAAATTTCCAATTTGAATGCTCCTAGACTTTCGAAGTCTTTTAGCCATAACACCCACCAATCAAAGACAATACCCGCGCACCTGGACACTGGATTCTGCCATTTTCGAAATGCTGTGATACACTAGAAGCCAAGACAAAATCTAAGACAGCATCATCCTGACGTGTCACGACTCACAGTTTAATCTAGTTTAATCTTTCAACTTGGATACTAAAACAAATTACTCGCTAATTCAACCTGCCGCTCACCTACCTCTTCCAGCGATGTAATCAATTTGAACGCTCCCATGATGTTGGAGAACAGTGTAATGACTGAATTAATACGCCCATGACCTAGAGATGTAATCAATTTAGCGTCCAAGTGACACCAAAAAGAGACAGATTATTCGCTAAACTAGTCACAACCTACGGCCATTTTAATCAAGTAAGTCATCATTGCTACTCAACCAAAAGCTCCTTTCCTCAACCGAACTTCCACTTAATTACTGGCTCCCAGCCGGCGCAATGCAACCCAACCCAACTTCCACCACCAAAATTACACTCAATTAGTTTCAAAAGAATTCCAACAAATTCCAAATGCTGTGCATACCTCTGTCCTCAACACCATTTCAAACCCCCCTCAAAAGAATCAAGAAGTCGTTGCTCAACTCATCTCTCAGCCAGGTACGTGACACAACCGATACCCACCTCCAACGTCGTAATTCCACACCACAAACCGGACTCCCAAAAACCCCCCACATCATCGAAGCCAATCAATATACCAACTACCGACTCCAAACTTGATCTCGTCTCCCCCACAAAAACCCCAGATCCCGCTACAAGCCCTGCACGTAATCAATCATCCTGTTCCGCCCCACCTGAAAAACCACGGAAAATCGTCTTCAGAAGTGGTAACTCCCCTTTTCGTACTTCGCACAGAAATTCCGAATCGCGCATATGGAAGTCGTACACTAATCCCGTAACACAACCTCCGAAAGATTTACCGCCCACAAGATTGTCGGTAAATGCATTCACGTGGTAAACATGCATGATAAGAGTAGAGGGACGGAGGTAACTTCTTACGCCAATCTTCCTGTGAGGGGCTGGGCCGCTCCGAAGATGAGAAATCAAGATGGCGGTTATACTCTGGAGGTTGGACAGAATCGTTCTCTGCGGGTCGAGGTGAGAGGGAAGGCGCAACCTCCTGCCTCCTCCCAAGGTGGGCGAGGGACGGGATTACAATCTTAAACAAAGAACTAAAAAAAAAAAAAACACCAAAAAAACAATAAAACTCTAGCCGCTCTCATACCGGGCGGCCCCTATCTCGAGATAGGTAGGCAGAGAAAGCAGGCTTTCGTAGGCAGCGTGACTATTTTTTTGCAGGCAACAACAGTCAATCATTCTACCCATTAACTGACTTGACGAGACGGCTTAGATCACTTGTGTTATAATTGTGGGTCTAGGTCGCTTACATTGTTGAAATAACTCAAAAACGGTTAGGATACCTACGTTAAATAAATGTTGCTTAGATGGGTAACTAATACTCTCTATACTTTTAAAACATTTGAAACTTTAATTAATTAATCTAATTCCTCTAGACTTTGAGTGCTTTCCTTACAAGACACACTACTAAATAAATAAAGTAGTAACTACTAGTAGCGTAAATGGTCCTTTCCGAAATTGGTGAATAAAGCATAGCAGATAGCGACTAGCGACTGACTGGATAGTACTAGACAGCTACTCCTAAGCGAACCATTCAGACTAAATATTGGGCTCAAGGCGTAATTCTCTGGTCATGTATGGCGTCGGGAGAATAAATGAATGCCATCATACGATTCCTGAACACTTTGTAGTTATCATTACTCAGAAGACATTTCGTCACGAGTCACGATGGAGATATTTAGTGGCATGAAATAATGGTGCTGTAAGTATATTTCATCATGAAAAGCGTAGCGACGCAAGACTTCCTCTTTCGTAGAGGAACAACCTATATACCCGGAGAAAAAAAGTAGTTCTATACAAAGCAAGTCATCATCCAAATGAAGCTCGCACCTTTCCTTTACGCCATCCTGATCCAAGCCTAGACCATACAACAACCCCTTCTAACCCGACCCCATCACAACCCCACCCTACGCTAAAAACAAAAGAGATAATTACATAACATGAAGATTAATTTACCAACCAAAAGATTCAGAATGGAATTCAATGCTGGGTCCAGAAACACTAATAGCCTCAGTGGCCGACTTCCTCAAAACGTTCATCATGCTATCCGGTCCACATCCCGCAATAGCAATTCTCTGACTCTTGTCCGTCTTAGAAACGATATCTTTAATGAGTACATCAATATCCGGTCGTCCATGAACAACAACAAGGACCGAGGAGTCCCATGGGTGGGTATGGTGATGACGAGGGATTCCAAGCTCCATCTCTGCATCTTGTTTCTCGATATCGCCAGTTTTGAATGGAGTTTGGGTACTTGTGTTCACGGACGGGCGGCTCATCGATGGACTGGTGACAGAGGGGCTGCTGATTGAGGGTGGGAAAACGATGGATTTCTCTTCGTCAACTTGCGAAGACGCTGGTGTCTGTGTGCCGCTTGTTTTTCCAGATGATGGTCGAGTTGTGTGAAGGAGGAGGTTGACTCGAGGAGATAGTCTGAGTTCATTGAGTTCTTTCGCGAACCAAGTTATTGCTTCTATGTCATGCTTAATACCAAGCATACACTTATGAATATAGTAGAGTGCTTACCTTCTTCACGAACAGTCCAGATGAAATCAATCTTCATCGTACTCTCCACAGCAAGTCTCTTAATCGTATCCAGCGCCACACCAAAGGTAAAAGAAGCCCCACTCCCACCTGCAATGAGAACAAGTTTATCAGCCGACTTTGAGAAATCCGGGAGTGCACCATAAGGTCCATCAATAGAAGCACGAAGTGCAGTGCCAGGATTTTTTACCGCGTAATCATGAAGATCGCTTGTAAAGCCATCGTAGGCAGAAATGACAAGTTCAAGATTCGGACTCGTGCTAACAATCGTGAAAGGATGTGTCTCGAAATGGCGAATCTTGGGCACCCACAAGAAACAATGTGTCCCAGGGATGGCGCGTGATGGCGAACGTGGCAGCACGATTCGAGTGCCTCCGTGGGGTAAAGGGTAGACAGTGGCTTTGTTGTTCCGGCTATACCAAAGTATTCTGAGGCCTCGGAGGATACGATCCGAACCCCACATCGAAGCCGCAACAAGGACGATAATGATTTCTTTCATATCGAATTCCGGTCGATGCATTGAGAGCATGACGATGATGAGCATAAACATGGTGACATGAATGATGTAGAAGGCTTCATATCTCAACTTCTTCATAGCCATTGCTGTGATGAAAATGGTGACCATGGCGCTGACGGCGACTATGCCGAAAATCTGGTCACGCTCGACCAATTCATGGAGATTGTTGGCTCTCTTGAAGTACGTGGATTCGAGTGTGACGTGGAGAAGCGCCGAGATTATAGTGGTGTAGCCAGCGATTTGATGAAGAGGGTTGAGACTTTCGTAGGAGTATGCTGTCAGGTACGCGAGTGGTGTGTTCTTCAATGCCAAAAAGGTCAGGAATGCGATATTGCAAAATGCGATCCTATAATAAGTGAGCATACGAACTATGAAGGTAGCAAGTTCATTTAATGACTTACCAGCCACATCTCTTCGCAGGGCCAATTAGTGTTTTGAAGTCTACGCGAATTACTGCCAAAGCAATATTGATCCCAAGATAGATCAGAACGACAACGAGATGACCAACAGAACTAAAACCAGGAGCAGGGTGGTTGAGAATCTGTCGTGCCAACCTAAAATTATATGTAAGAAGTCGAAGCAGATTAGAAAAGGGAGATTGCCGACATACCTGGTTGAAGAAACTTGACCCTTCATGATGCTAGATTCCTTGACAGACTTGGAAGCATATCTGCTGTACAAGAGCCGGCTCCAGTGGAAAATCGAGAACAGCAAGATGAAACCCGCCATAGCAGCTGTGAAATATTTGGCTGCGTTCTCATTGTTCTTCTGTGCAATGGCTCTTGCTAACTGTTGCTTCTTGGCCGCGGCAGCGGCAGCAGCATTGGCGGTGGCATTCTTTCCTGTAACAACTGGAGTAAAAAATGCCATTTTGGAGTAGTAAGTTCTGGTCTAGAAACGAGAGAAAACTGGGTAAGGGAGGGGAACATATAAGTCTAGATCAGTGGGTATGGTCAAACTCGTGGCGATTCCCAGAGGCACATCACTCCGTAACCACACCCTTGTCGGCTATATGGATAATGCAACGATATGAATTTTTAACGAGGTGAAGATTTTCAAATACAAAAGAGTAGAATGTACAGGGCACGCCAAGTTTTCTCTTATCAAAAATTGCACTGTACTATGTCACGGGGGACTAAGCGATAGTCTTGCCACTATGCTAGGTAGTTGAGTACAGTGACTAATTTAGAGAAAGCAGTCCGTCTGGTTTTGGTAACAGTTTAGGATGACGAGATACTTACAAAGACTCAGTAATGTTGGAACCTCGAGGGTTTCTAGACAGGGAAAAGTAGGTAAAATAGTAGGTAAGAGGTATCTCCGATTTACAGGCCAGTTTATGCTCTCTCTCGGCAACTGGCTAAATCGACTCTATTAAAAAAACAGACGCCTCGGAGCTAATAGTTGACTCTTCTTTAGTAAAACCAGCACTAGTAATCTACCTTTTATTATATTCTACGAAAGAAGAGTAATATATATCTCTTAATATCTTACCTATACGAACTCTATTACTAGACCTACTTCTAGAGGCCGCGTACTATACTAAGAACTAGCTCCTAGAGTTTTATAAAGTCTACTAAGTAGAGAATACTAGTAAAGAGATATATAAGTATAATAACTAGAATAGTTAAATTCTCTATTAAGTAAAAATTAGTAATAATACTTATATTCTCTACTTAGTAGAGAATATAAGTAAAATAGATATATATATATAGTTAAAATAGCTTAAATAGACTAATTTTTTATAAATTAAGAAATAAGAGTATATAAAATATAAAGCTAGATTTATCTACTTTTTTATAAAATAGAAAATAAGAGTAAAAAATATATATAATAATAATAGTTTAATTCTCTTATTTACTACTAAGTAGAGACTAAGAGTAGAGAAGATAAAAAGCTAGATTAGTCTAATTCTCTACTAAATAGAGAATAAGAATTAAATATAGAAAAATAACTATAGATATTAGAATACTCTACTTCTTTATAAGTAGAAAATAAGATAAAGAATAATATATATAACTATAATAGCTAGAATTGTCTCTTTACTAAGTAGAGATTAAAAGTATAAAAAATATATAACTAGCTTTGTTAAATTCTCTACTAGTAGAGAATAAGAAGTAAAGAATAAATATAAATATAGTCGCTAGTATAGCTTAGTTCTCTATTAAGTAGAGAATAAGAGTAAATATAATATAAAACTATAATAGTTTTAATCTTTAAGTTAATTATATAAGTAAAAGAGATATCTATAGCTAGAATAGTCTCGTTCTCTACTAAGTAGTAAGTAAAAAAAGAATATCTAGTAAGTATAATATAAATTATAGACTTAAAAAGATATTAATTTTGAATTTCAAAAGTTAGTAGATTTATAGATTAAATATTATTTTAGTTCTATTTAATGAATCTTCTTAGTTATATAAAGTTTTTATAATCTAATTCTAATCTACTAGTATTATTATAAGAAAAGCTATATAATCTACTTTAAAGTTAAGTTTCTTTTTAGTTATTATATAAATAAAAAGAGTATTAAAAATAATATCTATTAGATACTAATAACTTAGTATATATATAAAAAGAAATTTTATTTTAAAAGTACTAGAAAATAGGATTTTAAAGTAAATTTATAACTTATAAACCTTTATATTTATATTATATATTAATAATATAGTTTACTAGAATTATAAATTTAAAATTATTTAGAAAATAAAGAAAATAACTTTTAAAAGATATATATATAAAAATAATTAAGTTAAAGACTTTTAACTCTAAAGTATTAGAGTATTAACTAATTTAGATAAATATCTAATAATAAAAATAAAGTAAAAGATTATATAAAAAGTAAAAGCTTAACTAGTTTTTATCTAATAGTAGTAGCTAGATTAGAATCTTAACTTATAAGAAAGAATAGAAGTTTTATTAATTAATTATATTTTAAAAGAAAAGACTAAGACCTTCTTATATAAAGTATATATAGCTTAAATAAAAGTTTATAATATAATTAAAGTTAAAAGACTACTTTTATCTTTTTTAAAAATATTTATATTATAAACTATTCTCTTCTCTCTTATAGTTACTATTATTAAAATACTATTCTATATCTAGTTAATTAATAAGATCTATATAGTCTAGTTAAATCTTATTAACTTCTAACTAGTATTTCAAAAAGCTTAAAACTTTTAAAATAGATTCTTAATTAAAAAAGAGTATTATTAAAATATACTCTTATTCTTTAGTTAGTAGAGATTTAAACTATTCGAGATAGTATAGCTATATATAGCTCTTTTACTTATATTTTCTATTTAGTAGATATTAAAACTATTATTACTTTCTATTTTATCTTCTATTCTCTACTTAGTTAAGAACTAGACTTTTTTAGCTATTCTTATTTTATATATCTCTTTTATATATATTTTCGAATTAATAAAGATTAAAACTATTATAAATTAAAATTTTATTAACTCTTATTCTCTATTTAGTAGATAAGTAATCTATCTTAGCTATTATAACTATATTTCTCTTTTATATATATTCTCTATTTAATAGAGAAATAAACTCTTTTAGATTTTATTTTCTCTATTTCACTACTTATAAGTCTAGTATTATAGATTTATATATATAGAGCTTTTTCTATAAAGAAGTACTAGTAGTAGATTAAATAAGTATTTTATAAATATTAGTACTAATCTACGACTATAGAGAAGATATACTAAGCTTTTATAAAGAAATAGAATATATTACTATAGATATCTACTTCTAATTAAATTATAGACTTTTTTATAAATCTAATAATTTATTATAAAAATACTTTTTACGTATAGACTTATAGTATAAGGCTCTTTAGTTAAGAATACGTTAACTAGACTTTGAAGCTCTCTAAGAGCCGGTTCTTAGTATAGCGCGCGGTCTCTATAAGTGTGTTTTAGAGTACGCCGCGTATACGTAAGATGTATACGTATATCATTCCTTGATCGGACCAATGTCGTTTAGGCCTTGAAAACGGACTCCCGCCTCGGCATTTCAATTGTAGAAAGCCCCGTATGATGGATGCTTCCAACTGCCAGCGCTTGCCAGTGTAATACCGTAAACTCCTATATTACAAAACTTACAGTATATGACATGTGATACGCAACAATCAAAAGAACATGGCGAAATCTGGGGAAATGTGGCATATACAACATTCCAAATACTATCAGGCAATATATTTTTAACCAGCGCATGTTTGCCATTTACTGGTGAAGGAGCTAGGCTATTTGGGAATGACGGAGGAAGATTTGAAGATTCTTAGAGCGGCCTAACAAAATAATTTTTCCTATAGGCTTAGCGTGTGGAAGCGGAGGAATGCGCAAGGCTAGGTACCGACCGTGTGAAGTAAAAAGCCTGCCTAGCAGGACCAAAGTTGGGTGGGGGTGGTAGCAGGACAGGCTCCATCGGCGGGACGATGAGACGTTGATATCGCCGCAATTCTTCAGATTTCGCTGCAGTAGTTCGCCGACGTTGGAAGGAGAGAAGATGATCTGAGGGCAGGTTCTTAAAGTTGTCGATCCCGATACTAGTGATAAGGAGCGACGATAACGGTTGGAATCCAGCTACGAGTATAGCGCGTCTTAACTCTTTTAAGCTTTTAAGACCTAGTTATACTAGTTATAATAGACTTTCCTAAGAGCTATATAACTCGGTTAGAGCGTTATAACTCAGCGAGGTCTAAGCTATTATAATAGAGTATAGAATAATATAATAATACTAAGAGAAGAGCTTTAGCTTATAACATAGTTATAGAATAACTACTAGAGCTACTAATAGTAATATAGTCGCGATATAGTAATATATAGATATATAGATAGCTAGAGCCTAATTATTATTAGAAATATATAAAGAGCTTAATATTTAAAAAGCTATCTAAGCTAACTACTTATAGCTAAGAACGCTAGCTAAGCGAGTAGATATATAACTAGTATATAAGAGACTATTTACTCTTATAATATCTCTCTCTAAGTAATACTACTTTATAACCTTTTATTTCTCTTTCGTTTCTTATCTATTTTCTATAAATTATCTTTAAAAGCGTCTCTTTTAATATAATATTCTATCTTTCTAAAAAAAGTATTATTTCTCTTAAAAAAATATTCTATAAAAAGCAAATCCGAAGATAAACTTAAGTCTTTTAAAAATATTCTAATAACTAAAAGCAAATTCAAGTCTTTTAAAATATTCTAAAAACTAAAGATAGACTTAAGTTCTTTAAAATATCCTAAGAGACTACTCTCTTATTAAGTCTTTTAAGAAGTAGCTAATCTCTTAATAAATCTAAGAACCTCGTTTCTAATATATTATATTATATCGTTTATATTATATAGTTTATTAAGAAAGAGAAGTATAGCTAAAAGCCTTCTCTATTCTATCTAATTCGCTTCTATTCTTCTCTTTATATCTTTTCTTATTCTTATTATTATACTTCTTTATCTTTTTAATATATCTCTTCCTTTTATAATAGTTATAAGTCTTATTAATCTAGTATTTCTTACTTTTATAGCTAGACTTCTTATACTTTATATATTTTAAGAAACTAGAGTTTTAGTAGACTAAAAAAGTACTATCTCTACTAAAACTAGCTTTCTTTTTATATACTATTTCGTCTTAAACTATTTATATTACTTTATTTATAAAAGTAATATTATTAATTTACTAAAGTTATATAATAGATTAGTAAGACTTATAATTATAAAGTCCTAGAGTAAGAGTAAGAATTATATATATATTAGAAGTAAGAACGACGTTAAAGAAGTTAACTCGTTTAATAAGAGTCTTAACTTCTTATAAATACTCTTCTATATTTTTAGTATTATCGTAGTAGTAGATAAGAAGCTAAATAAGAGATTTTATAAAGCTAGTTTAGTTGTCTAGAGTAAGAAGCTAACTATTATTAAAATCTCTATTTTTAAGCTTATAATTAATATTAGATAAGAAATAAAGTATAATAAGATTAACTACTTTAATAAGTTATACTTATTTAGTTTAATATTTAATAAGCTTTTCCTTTTCTAGTTTAGTCTTCTTTTCGTTATTAGAAAGTTAAGCTAGAAGATACTATTCTATAATAATCTTCTATAGCTTATTTTAGTTAAGTAAGATATAAATATCGATTATCTATTTATTAAAGTTCTTCTTTATAAGTAAGAGAATACTAGTACTAGGCTTAGGCTTCTTATTCGAGTCTATTATTATAGTAGATTAAGTAAATTATTATTTTTATAAAGTAGATAAATTAGTTACTTTCGTAAGAGTAGAATAGGTTTATACTATTAAGTAAAAGAAGCTTAAAGCTTTAAAAATAAGGTTTATAAAAAGAGCGTATAGTAGTAACTCTAGTAGATACGTAGAACCGAGTATATTACTACTATATTAGAAATATATAAAGAGCTTAAAATTTAAAAAGCTATCTACTTATAGCTAAGAACGCTAGCTAAGCGAGTATATATATATTAGTATTAGATAATAATTACCTTACTTACTAATAGACTTTAGATTTAAACCTTAGTCTATACTAGTTCTTTCTAGTATTATCTAGAAGGTTTAGTTACGTTCTTAGTTATAGTTAAGTAAATATATAATCTTTAGAATCTTCTAGTAACTTTTTGATTTATAAGCTATAGAAGCTTCTAGTATTTACTCTAGAAGTATATATAGCCTTCTAGTATTCTTATAATTAGAAATTAAGTTAAAAGTTAATTTTAAGTCTTTACTCTTATCTTATACTTCGACTTCTTAGAAACGTGATTTAGCGATTATCTAATCTACTCTATACTAATTTAACTTACGTACTTCTAGTCTACTCTATAGCCTACTCTATACGTACTATAACCTCTTATAGTATATAACTAGTATATAAGAGGCTATTTACTCTTATAATAATTATAAAACGTCTTATTAGCTTATTAAAATCTAAAAAGTCTAGATTTTATATATATAGATTATTTCTTTATATAGTTATTTTAGACTAATTATTTTATTATAAACTTTATTTATTTACTTAATTAATTAAGACTTATTAAACTACTAATATCTAAAATAGCTAATTATCTTAGATTTTTTAGTTTATTAAAAACTAAAAAGTATATATATTAAATATTATTTATATTTATATAATTACTTTAGACTTATTAGTCTATTAAAAACTAAAGAGTATATATATTATAACTTTTTATTTAGTTAGTTTAAGCTTACTAGACTATTAAATACTAAGAGCTATTATTAATATATATAATAAATTAAATAATAAATTAAATATTATAGACTTATTAGCTATTTAAGAGTTTATATAAGATATATAAAATATTAAATATTCTAGATATATTCGTCTATTAGCTATTAAAAGGCATAAATATTCTAATACTATTAGTCTATTAGTTATTAAAAGGTATATATAATCTATATAATAAATTAAATATTCTAGACTTATTAGTCTATTAAAGTCTAGAAAGTAAAGTTTAGA
The DNA here is from genome assembly GCA_001414345.1 of Hymenoscyphus infarciens. Classification (NCBI taxonomy): domain Eukaryota; kingdom Fungi; phylum Ascomycota; class Leotiomycetes; order Helotiales; family Helotiaceae; genus Hymenoscyphus; species Hymenoscyphus infarciens. The sequence continues at coordinate 50,340 of LLCB01000197.1, read as the reverse complement.
CTTCTTCGTCTATTTAAGTTATATTTACTATTACTATTCTAATATTATACTATAGTCTATCTAGATAGCCTATAGCTATGCGCGTGCTATATCGCGTCTTTATCCTCGGGCTTCCTTATTTTAGTTCAGCGTGTAGCTAGCTGCCGCGCGTAGTTGCCGCGTCGCAACGTTTTAACCGAGTTACACGGCTCTTAGGAGGGCTAGTTATAGCCGGTATAAGCAGCCCTGCGGAGGGTCAGGGCTTATTTAAAACCGCGTGCCAGTGGTGCGATCTCCATAGAGGTACCAGTAGTCCTGTAATCGGTGGTGATGCTATCGCCAAGAGGTATGTCTGTGGACATTCTGTCAATATAAGCTTTGTGAGTGTGCCACCCAAAACGTTAACATAACCTCCCCTCTTCTGTCGTTGCGGCATGTCGGTCTCGGCCACCTGGAGTCAATCCTCCTGCCATATCGAAAAAACAGCCCGACATAAACCATGTCCGTATGGCACGAAACCTCGACGCGTTCATGCAAAGGCCTTGTATGTAGTTGGGCATCTTGCAGACTTTTGTGGATCGTTATCCCTCTCCCAAGGACGTGTTTCTCTACTGTGCGATTAGCCCCCAAGGCCTGCCGACCTTGTAACTTGGTCGGTGATGCTGTTCTGTCAATGGCAAAATGTATCGAGTTCCTATTAATTACCAAGGAAAAGTACACGGATCAGTGAAAGATCTACTTCGCTCTCCTCCGCTTGGCAAAATTCTTTGAGCCTGAAGGTTCTGACATTACCCACCAGATTGCATTCCAAATAACTGGGGCGTTTCATGAACAATCTCTTCAACTCGACGAAAGATCATTCCGAGAATTCCCCGAAACCTTATTACTAGAGTATGGAGTTTGCGAGCGGCCTCCCTGACACAGTCCACCCCCCTTTCTCTCTCGCCATGTCGAAATAAGGCTGTGCCTTTCATCGTCTTGTGGAATGTTGCGGCCGCCAGTCTTGCAGAATCTCAATTGCAGAGACATGTTCCATCGTTATACAACTTGGAAACTCCACTCGTAAAGTAAACCCATGTTTTCTTCTCGGTAGTCGGCAGAGAGCCAAAATACGTTTTCATATCTGCCTTCCACTTGTGCGAGATAAGAGTACTGAGGTTTGGCAATAATTGATTGGAAGCTCGAGTTTGCAGATTGGCAATCAGATTGTAGGGTTGAAGTCTTTCGTTGTACTTCCTCCGGCGTGGTGCCCCTTTGGGCAGGAGGGTGAAGGAGGAAGAAGCGATACTCCTCTCGCAATCACATGAAATTCTTCAGACCTACACCGCAGAAGGATATGCTTGGTTCTGTCGATCCATTCGCCAGGATGGCTGATTGCCTCGAGAAAAACTCGGTTCACCTCTGTTTCGGGAGGCTTAATTAGGAAGTTGGTATCATTCGACTACAGCGCACGGGTTTTCCGAGTTCTCCTAAATGCTTGGTGTCAGTAAAACTTTCAAGTAGAAGAATGTTTTCGACGAGAGGTAGAACAAGGACTCCTCAATCTCATCCTTTTCACCTACAGTAGTTGCTTCCCATCTGTAGTGCGAGAATTGCCTTCCTTTTTGGGTCGATGCTAAAGAGGAGCAAATTTGCTTCCAACCTCCCAGGCACAAGCATACTGTTGAAGTAAAGCTGGGAGGGCTGCCGATTGTCATTGTCTGGGATAGCCTCATTTTGCTAGAATTCTTGTCGGGATCTCAAGCAGCGTGAGTCTCGAGGAAAGGGTATGCTTCCTGTTCTTGCTTGCAAACTTTCCTCTCTGTCCGTCGCAATGTTGCGTCTTTCCAGACACTTTTTGGGAGAACTCGACAGCAGCATTTTGATCAGCAGCGGCGAGCTCCCGAAGAGAGACGTTCTGAAAGACGTTCGCTCAAACAAAAAAGTAATTCGCAACCTCTTTTTAGAATGCAAGAGAATGGAATGAACCTAGTGGAATTTCAGCTCCAACTCATCGGAGGTGAGGTATCGCCCTCTGCGACATTCGCGAAATGTTGTGTTTTGATATTCTTGAACCTTTCTCTTGCGGTGATGGGAGTGAATGGGGTCGTTGGGGAAGTCGCGACTCGAGTTGCTTCCCGTCGCTTACAACTTAATTTTCCACTGGCGGCAGAATAAATATTTACACCACTTTCACCACTCAACTTGGGAGGGAAGCGTGTCTATCGACATCTACACCTCCAAGTCAGACCAGGCCAGGCGAACCACCACCGAAGAGCTTCGGACTCTGGTGGATGGTATTCCATTGCGACTACTTCATACCTTTGCAAGCCTCTTTGCAGGAGGTAGACCGAGGTCGAGGTCGAGGTCAAGGTAGGCGCCATCAACGTCAGACTTCCAGTCTCTCTCCAGTCTCTCTCCAGCTATCTCTCTCCAGCTGTCTCTCTCCAGCTGTCTCTCTCCAGCTGTCTCTCCCAGATCGAAGATATCTCAACCTCCACTCAACCCCGACAGAGAGCGACAACAACCTGGAACCCCCAAGACTCTTCTGCCAGTTTGGAACACAACCCAACCTACAAGATGCCGCGTAAGTAATGCCATACCAGTCAGCTCTCCTTCGCTCTTCGCAAGAACATGCCATACATGTATGTATCTCTCGTATCTCTACCCCAGTTGACCTTTTTCGCAGCCATCAGGAAAGATCACGGTCCTTATTCTCGCGAATGCGCCCGTCGCTCGCAGATCGCATTTCCTTACAGGATACAACATACCCTTTTGACCGCCGTCCAAAAGATCCTAGAGGAGGTTATATTCTATTTTGTGCGACATTGGTGCCCGGGCCTGCTACAAGAGAGAGGCTGGGATACTCCTGAGGCGGGGGAGCTAAATACATGGTGGAGCGTATTGTATGCTTCCTTCGATAGGAGTATTCCGCCTACGGCCACTCAATTCCACCGCACTCACATCAGGGAACTACTCGGTCGATTGTCCCATTTGCGACATGCCTCTGTGCACCGAAAAGTCACCAGTATCGAATGCATCAAAAAAATGATGATCGATGCCGTTGAGCTTGCTTATGGCTTCAAGGATTTTCCGAGAAGGAACAAGCTACGGTGCATTGAGCTGGCAATTTACCACGGTGACCTTGAAAATCTCCAGAGAATCACGCAAAAGCCTCTCGAGGCATTTGTGGATTTCGATTACCCTGGCTGCCCGCCTGGGTCGATGTATGATACCGCCCCTCGTGCTCCACCGCCTGCTCCAAGAGCTCCAATGGCTTCAATGGCCCAAATGGTCTCAGGAGATTCAGTACCAGCACCCGTGGTAAAGAAGCCGCGTCGCCAGAAAAAGAACAGTTTGCCGTCGCTTCACAATTCTGGTCCATATATGAGAAGTCAGTCACCAGAAAGCCACCCTGCTTCAAATACCCGTTCACGAGTCAGGGCCAGAGACAGATTGGCGCCATATCCCGTCAATCGAGATTTTCTCAAGAAAGCAAGAAGCTCCGTAAGCCATTTAATCGATCTTACCGGTGATAGTATAGTTGACTTGGGGCCAATTGGTGCAATTGGCGAGAGCATGAATAACCCGGTTGACCTCACCACAGATTCCAAGAAGATTGTGGACAAGGCTCGATCAAAGACCGTTAAAGCCTCCCAGCCACAGAAGGAGGAGGAAGATCCCGTTCAGGCGTATGATCTCCCGGCACAGCAGCTCCCATCCCCAATCGAGGCGTCTGCTCCCCATCCCAATATCAATGTACAACCCCCCATCCAACCTCAGTATTCTTCAGGCAAAGACCCGTTTCTAGGAGCCCAAGACTTTATACCTTTAGAAGACGGAGAAGCCGCAGCCGCAGCATCTGGTTTTGATTTTGGTAAAGACCCGCGCTTTGGATCAACAGGAAGTTTATTTGGTGCCAATAACACCGCGCAAGCACAAACCCCAGACAGCCTTTTTGGCCAACCACAACAACAGCCTCAATCGGGTACCGACTTTGGTGAGTTCGCAGGTGGTGCTGGCCTCTTCAGTCAAAATCAAGCAAAGCCTGTCGGTGGCCTTTTCGCTGCCGTTAACACTACTACTCCAGCCTCTGGCGGCCCAATCATTGGTGGAACCCAGCAACCCGCTGCGACTGGAGGTCTATTCGTCCCGAATATCGAAAAACAAAGACTCAATCCTCATGCCAATTTCATCAAAGTTAATAAAACATCAGGAAATCCTCAAACAGTACCGGAACAACGGCTCTTTTCGCAATTTATTTCACTTGCAACACGGGCTCCAAATGCTGTCATGTCCCGCTGGCGCGCACCAAGTCCACTTCCTGAAGTCTCTCCCTACGTTCCCGGAGCATTCCCTTTATCGTCCCCAGCTAAGGTTACCTACCGTTCCGCAGAGAGTTACCGAACCCGATTGGAGAGTCCCGACGAGTCCGACTAATGCTGAAATGTGCAACGAATAGCTTATATCTGTGAACTGTGATGAAAGGATGAATGAGCATTCGAAGCTTCTGGGTGTCAATTGGTTTCGGGATTTCTCTTATACAGACGACAATACGGTGTTTGCTTCGCTTTTGCGGGACAAGGAAAGCTGTTTTTATTTTGATCGAGTGAGGATTATGCTGGAAGAGGGAAGTTTGTACCTCTTACGGATTGTTTACACTTCGGAAATGGGCACACGGATTGATGCACTGGAGTTTGGGAGGAGTGTATGTTTTCGAGGACAGTATATTTCGTGGAAGAAAAACAGGTGATGGAATGTATACCATCTCTTGAATTGTGCTGGTCCTTTGGAAACGGGGGGTTTGGGTCATTCTGGGTTTCAGAATGGGATTCTCATCACTGTATCGGTGGAGTGGAGTAATATCTGTCTTGTGCAGGTTTTCGCTCTTCTCTTTTTTATTGATGAATACCCCGACCGATCGCGTAGGTAGTCTGTCTAGTTTGAGGGAAACGACAGGGTTGGCTGACTTTACTTTGAGTTATTGCGTCTTGATTTTGTGTAAAAGAGAGACGATGTATTGTGATGCGCACTTGCACTGTCCATTTTGAAATTGTATCGCGTCGCAATGGAGTCGGGTCGAGGCCGCTGATCAGCGAAGGTAGGGAAAGTAGGACCTCACACCAATGAACTCAAGTCCCTCGATCCCTCGACCTCGACCCATTTGAGACAGCTACGGCACGACTTATCTCGTGCGAGAAGAGTTCCACCCGACTCAAGGATCTCGAGCGAGGAGTCGATTCGTCTTGCAATTTGTAGGTTACCCGTGAATTGCTTTCTATATTCGGTAGCGTCTGAACAAAGGCAGAGAGAGAAAGGGCCTTGCTATTCGTGGATTATCTAGGAATAGGTGTTGAGATTTGCTAAAATTACTATGAAGAGTTGTAATATTCATATGTTCTTCGTAGGTACAGAGGACTATAGTAGTACGGCATCCTAAACGCGCCAAAAAGTCAGATTAACTAAATCGTAAATAGGAAATCGCAACTTATAAAGTATTACTTCTTATAAGTATAAAATATAATATTTTTTAATTTAAGTTCCCTCACTCTCCTTCTTCTCTCTCTCTCTCTCTCTATTTTAAGACTAGATAGTCTTAAGTATAGTAACTAATTAGAGAATAGAGAGAGATAATATATTATATATATAGAAGTAATATCACTTTCTCGCTATTGTCTTCTTACTATCGTATCTTTACTACTTATTACCTAACTCTCGTATCGTATTCTTTCTATTATTTCTAGATAAATAAAAGAGAGAGAGAGAGAGTAAGAAAAAGCGAGAAAGAGAGAGAGAGACTAAACTTCTTTTATATACGCTAGGAAAAACTTTTCTCTGAAATATTTACTTACTCTCTTACTCTCTTACTGTTGGTATGACTTATGGTCATAAAAGCGATCTAAAAAGAGTTGTATTATCGTTCGTGTATACCGAGTAAAGCTAGCTATGATAACTACTTAAGTAGCCCTTAAGCGAGAAGCACGTGTACTCACGTGTACTAATCCGAGTCGCTATTTACTCTTAAATATATACCGACACTAGCACTTCTTCAAAACGACAGAAGTTAGTACCCTAAAAATCATCAAAATCTCCTATCTAATCTAACTAATCAGAGCTCTCTATTCCTTGTCCTTGGCTAATAAGAAAGCTTTATTTCATAGCTATATTATCCTATATTCTACTCTAACCTGGATCGAAGTATACACCCTTTTGTATCGGTAAACCTCTACCAGGATCGTCTTATCACCGATCATGCTCTAGACGTTCGGTAAGAATATCGAAGCTATCACTGTCGTCGCTTAAATTAGGGACAAAGGTTTCAAACTCTTGGAATAACACTTCGAGTTCGAAGTCGCTTAGAGGCCTCGGAAGCTTTCGGAGTCGGCTATGTCCGCGCCTCTGGGGCGGTTCCAAAAGGGGTTTTAAGATATCGGTATTCTAACGAATCTGAAGTCGATATCAGGGGGAGGGTAAATGACGAAGTCGATATCGATATCGAGGGGGGGTCTATCGTTCAACATCTTGCCTACTCTAAGGCTTAAAAGTTCCCCCTTTTTCATGAGATTGTGGTATTAGAGTATTCGACGGTGCCGTCCTAGAAACTTCTCTATCCGCTGGTGCTGTTCTAAAAGTTTTAAGAGTTTTAAAAGAGTATAGTTTTATAACTATAGGTCGAAACTTTATAGGACCGCCTAGCAGCACTACGATATAGTCCTTATTCCCGACTCTATCATCTTCGTTATCTTAAGTTTAAGCGGCATATAACAGACCCAGGTCGGCGAGATCGTTAAAGTAATTACTAGTAGTATCTAAGGAAGCTAAATGTTAAGCTTAGATAGTATATAATAGACCAAGGTCGGTAGAACTATCGAAGTTATTACTAGTAGTATCTAAGGAGGCTAGATATTATTATTACTATAGTTTTTATTATCTTTTAGTATATATCTTTATATATTTATAACAGGATCTAAAGACTTTAGTACTAGCTCCCTCAGCTACTATAGCTTTTAATATTACTTTGTCTAACTAATCAGTTTAATTAACCTCGATAGCGGTATTATATAGTACCTAAGTATACTTATCTATCTCAACCTATACACCTCTACTATAAAGTATTTATTATAACTTAGTAGCAGTAGACTAGTAGATCTTAGTAAAGTTATCTTAGTCCTATCTCTTAAAGTCCACTTAAAATTCATCTTAAAAGAGAAGGTCTTCGTTCTCTCTTTTAGCGTATTCCTCTTCTTATTCGACGGTATATATTGTCTCTTCTATTAGAGTCGGTATATCCGCTATATTAATGTTATTAAAAAGTCGTTATCGGGTTTTAAGTAAATAAAGTATCTTAGATAGTATAAATTGTCTTAGAGAGAGGTAGGAAGTCGGAGGTAGTAATTAGCGCTTCTTATCTTAAGAAGCGTTTATATGTTTATTGAATCGAAAGTATTGTTAAAAGTATTAATACTAACGATTTTATATATAGTAGGTGTTCAAGAGGTCTCTTAGAGGTAGGAGGTTAAGAGAGCCTCTTAGAGAGAGGTAGAAGGTCTCTCAGAGGTCGGTAGAGGGTCGGTAGGAGGTTAGTATTTATAATTAGTGCTTCCTATATTAAGAAGCGTTTATAGTATATTATTAAAAAGTTGTTAAATAGTAGAAGGAGTTATAATCAAAGAAGAGGAGTCTACTAGTAATATTAAGTTTACTTTTATATAAGTATACCTATAGTAGAAATACACGAAGTAACTAAGTATCTAATCTAATCTATACGTCTACTGATTAGTGTTAGTATAACTTATAGTTATAAAAGCGATATAAAAAGAGTTATATTATCGTTTATATATACCGAGTAAAGCTAGCTACGATAACTACTTAAGTAGCCCTTAAGCGAGAAGCACGTATACTCACGTATACTAATCCGAGTCGCTATTTACTCTTAAATATATACCGACACTTACTCTATACTCTTATCTATATTCTTACTTATACTCTCTTAGTATACGTAACATATAAAAGAATAGAATAAGAAGTAAGAGAGTAAGTAGATAATATAATATATTTAAAGATTTAATATAGCTCTTAGAAATCTTAGTTAATCTAGCTATAAATACTTGAATTTTATAATTTACGATTTACGATTTAGTTGATTTCGAATTTTTAGTATTTCTAAGACGCTCTAAGTAGAGCGTTAGCTAATCTAAAAATATAAAATATAAAATAGAATTATCTTAATAAAGTAAGAATAGTTTTAAAATACTAAATATTATTATTTAAAGAAGTATATATAGTTAAAAAATTACAAAATAAACTATTTATAATATAAAAGACTAACTTATAGTTTTTAAAAAAATATATTTACTTAATTCTTTAAATAGAGAAATTATATCAGAGTTAAAATTAATATCTTAAGTATTTTAGCTATAGAGTTAGAATTCTATATATCGAACGGAAATAGATACTTAGATATATATTTAAATCTTTATAAAGTGTTAGTAGAGACTACTTAACTTTATAAGAGTATAAAAAAAAATTCTTATAAAAAAGAGATTTTTCAAGAATTAAGTTTATTCTTATTATACTTACTTAGATATATAAGAAGATATATCAGTTCTTTCTAGCTTAGTCTTATATCTTAAAGAGTACTTTAGTTTTTTATTTTCTAGAATAAATAAGAAGAAAACCTAGAAAGAAAAAAGCACGGTTTATAAAACATTATTAAAAGAGAAGCTTAACTCGTAACTTACTATAATAAAGAAAGATAATATAATTTATTTCTTTATTTTACTATTTATTATTTATTATTATTCAAAGATATTAAAGTAAATTAAAAAGTAGAAATTGTTTTCGCTCTTATCTCGGACTAATCGGAACTGAATGAAGCGAAGAGATAATGTAGTACGTTGGGCGATGGCAGGAAGATATGCAGGTAACGCTCGTTCTGGCAGGCGATATGGAGAAAAGTAGGGGTGAAAGAGAGTGAGGACTGAGGTGAAAGTGATGGGCAAATGGCTGTGTGCCACGCTACCCTAGTCCGTGGGAGTGGTATCTGGTTCGGCAGATGATTTTGAGAATTTCACAAGTCTCTATCAATTAGTAGATAAAAGGAGCTCCTTCCTCGACTTGTTCGTAAGTTCAGAAATCAAGCCTTCTTGACAATCTGGCTAAGATGTGCGAATACACCGACGTTACCACCAAAATTCAGCGATTGCAAGGAAAAAGATGTTAAGCTTCAAGTGGAAGTTCGCCTGTACTATTTGTGTAAAGAAAAAGGTCAAGTAGAGAAAAAGCACTGCGACGACTCAACCGCATCAACCAGCGTCCTCTTCGGTTCCTCGAGAGCATCAGGTGACTGTCCCACTTGCGTCTTTGCCATCTCAAATATTTGCCATGAGAGTAGTGAATTGACTGCGGGTTCTAAACTAGAAATACCTCAACTGATCAATATGCGAGAGCGAAGAGAAGAAACGGAATGAAGCGGAGGGAGCTGAGTTGTTGCATTGTTTAATTATTCTGGATGTTCTGAATATTCTGAATATCATCCACCACTTCACTGGCATCCTGATACTGGGCCATCCAACACTTCGTAATAACCTCTCCCAGGATCAAGTTGGCCGTATCTGGATATACATCTGCCCTGAACAGCCTCTCAAGCTCACCATCATTTTTATCGGCGTACGGCAACTTCGTCGTCTCGATCTCATATAGCAAAGAGCCCACTGCGAATAACTCTGACTGGATCGACGGCTTTGTGTAAGGCATGTTCGGGTGCTCAGAATGCGCACTTGGAGCGATCAAAGGCTTCGATTTATCGAGAGAAGATCCAGCAAAATCAGATAACTTCGCGTTTCCGTACTGATCAAGTAGGACATTCCCAGCGCCAATGTCTACTTGCATTACGCCTTGTGAGTGTACGTGCTGAATCGCCTGCGTAACTTGCAACGCCCAGCGGACCACGTCGTCGGCCATGGGGAGCTTATTGTCGCCACGAAGGTCCTGGAGGCGCTTGCGGAGTGGGTATTTGAGGCGTTCGAGAACGATCATCCCATCACGTGCGCCGAAGTACTTCGTAATATAAGGATGTGGACCTAAGCGTTCATAGATTCGGCGCTCGATGTCGACTTGTTCTTTTTCACTCTTTCCTGGAAGGGGCTTCTTGATGACATGCGAATCCGAGAGTGCAAATACCACTCCTGAGATACCATGTGAGATCATGGGGAGACGGCCCACCTTCTTTAGAATATCAGGTAGTGTTTCCATTTGGGTCTGAATTTAATCAAGGACAAAGAAAGATATTTCTTTTTGAGATACAGAATGAATGATTATTGATAAATGTCTCTTGAGATTGAAGCAAATATATCGCAGCGAGCGCGGGCTAGAGAGGTTCCACCGCATTAGGCATGTAAGTTGACATTAGAACCCGGTGACAACGCTAACCATGTCTAGAAAGGCTTCCACGTGACCGTATTTTCTGTTCTTTGTTATCTTACCAGCTATTAGTCTGCGTAATACATAAGGTAACTATTACGCCAGAGGAATAATAATACTAAAGTTCACCTAAAATAACTACTAAACAGTATTCTTTTAACTAATCGCGTATATATAGAATAGACTCTATAAATATTAGCCTAGTTATATAGTCTAATATTATATATTCTCTTACTTAGTCTAGATTATACTTATAGAATTATAAACCCTGCTCTAATAAAGTAATCTACTAGATATATTCGTAAAAGTAGTTAAAAGAATAATATATATTAAACTTCTAAGAGTATATCTTATACTAGAGATATAGTACTAAGATAAAATCGTCTACTATTAGATTTAAGAGCTCGAGATAAATCCTAGGTATTTAGTAGTATATTATATTACTAGCTATTAGTTTATATAATATATAAGATAACTATTATACTAAAGAAAGAATAATATAAAAGTTTATCTAAAATAACTACTAAATAGTATTATTTTAACTAATAGCGCGTATATAGAATAGACTCTGCGAATATTAGCTTAGTTATATAGTATAATATTATATCTTAGATAGCGCTCTTATCTTAGCTACTTAGTCTTATAAAAGAAGAATTATTATATCTACTTAATAATAAAATAGACTAAATAATTAAAGAAAAGATACTTAGTTAAGATAATATTTCTTTTATAAAAGTCTAAGATCTAATAATAATAGCTTTAGTACTAAATATAGATTTAGTTTTAATAAAGTACTTTAAGCTATTAATCTCTTAATAACTACTCTTTTATATTAAAATCTCTTCTAAGAAGTATTAGATAAATCTCTAGTTTATCTATTAAAAGTCTTTCTATTTATACTTAGTTACTATTATATAGACTTATTTAAAATTCTTAAAACTAAAGTTAGTTTTATACTTTCTTAGTTTTTTTTAATATATATTAATAATAAACTCTTCTTTTAAAAATCTAGCTTAATAAAAGTTAAAGTAAAATAAAAGCTATTTATTTATAAATCTTTTTTTTAATAGCTTTTAAATTACTTATATTATTATTATTCTTAGAAAGTTATATTATATAAGAAAAGAGCTTACCTTTTATATTATTATAATAGAATTATAATTTAAATCTAGACTTTCTTTTATAAGAAATATAAATTAGAATTAGAACTATTTAAATATAAATTTCTTTTTTTAATAGCTTTTAAATTAGCTATAATATAGCTAATACAAAAGCGAGTCTTATAATATAAAAAGTTATACTTAATACTAAAACTATTATTATAAGCTCTTAGATATTTTAGCTAAACTCTACTCGCTTTATATAATTCTATATTATCTTTTACTTTTATTTATCTACTTTTCTAGATAGATAGAATTAGCTAAAAGAGTATCTAAGAAACTAAGATAATAGCGATCTAGGAAATATCTACTCTTAGTTTAACTTATCTCAAAATCGACTCTTAGTAAATTATAGCTCTTATTATACTTATTATTTTTATTTTTTATAAGTAAAGCTACTAAGTATATAAGAATTTTAGATTTTAAAAGATTCTAAGAACTTTTAGTTTTATTTAGTTATAAAATAGAATTTTAGAAACTATTTATAGTAGTACGAAGTATATATAACTACGAAAGAGATATATAAGAGTCGAATAATATATATAAACACTAGACTCTAATATAGAAGAAAAGACTAAATTAGTCGTCTCTTATTCTAAGTAGAAGTATTTATATATAAGAGATTAGATACTACTAAGGTCTAATAATAATAACTAAGACTTATCTAATATAGCTAGTACTAAATAATAAGAGCTAAAAAGCTAAATATATAATATCTAAACTTTAATCTCTTTTATATATAAATATTAGATATTAATACTTTTAATATCTTTAGTTATATAAGTATTAATAATTTATACTCTTAGTAATTTCAAATAATAAGCTATTATACTATTACTTTAATATTAATTCTTATATATCTTTATAACTATATAGTTTAGTAAGTTAGAATTACTTTTGATAACTATAGAGAAATAGGTTTTCTATATACTAGAAGCTTTTTAGAAGTTAATTTATAATAACTATATTATACTAAATTATATATAGATATAATAAATAAATCTAGATAGTATTTTAATAAAATAAGATATACTTAGAAAAGAAGGAAATAGTAAAAGAAAAGGTTCTTAAACTAGCTAAGTAACCTAAGAATTTTCTTTATTAGTTATTATATAATAGACTTTATTTGACTTTTATAAGATCTAGCTTATAATAGCTCGCTATTCTAAATTACTAGTATTTATAAAACTACTAATACTTATACGCCGAGAGTATAAATTACTAATACTTATATAACTAAAGATACTAAAGATATTAATATCTACTAGTTATATATAAAAGAGAGTAAAGTTTAGATATTATATATTTAGCTTTTTAGCTTTTATTATTTAGTCTTAGCTATATTAGATAGAACTTAATTAATATTATTATTAGACCTTAGTAGTATCTAATCTCTTATATATAGATACTCTTATTTAGAATAAGAGAAAGCTAATTTAGTCTTTTCTTTTATATTAGTATCTAGTATCTATATATATTATTCTATTAAATATACTTCTATATATCTCTTTAATAGTCGTATATAGTTTATATCGTTATATAGCTAGACCTAAGAGTTCTAATAGTAAAAGAGAGCTTAAAAAGTATAAATAGTCTATATAAGCTTATATCTCTACTATTATATAAAAGCTTTATTTTTAACTTAATTATAATTCTTATTTTATTATTTCTAATTTTAGTAATATATTTACTTATAAGTAAATTACTTAGTATACTTACTTCTTCTTATTAATTAATTTATGAAAATCTATTATCTAGATTAGATAGCTCGCTTTATTATATATATATAAGAAGTTTCTAAAATATAATACTTTAAAACCGCTAGATAAGAACTTATTAAAAATACTCTTTTATATACTATAAAAGAACTAACTAGTTTAGTAAGTTATACGAACTTTTATAAATACTTTATCTACTTTTTAATCTATTAAAAATATTCAAAAGATTCTAATTATAAAGACTATATAAAAGAGCTAATTTAAGAACTATCTAATATATATAGAAATATATAAAAGCAGCTATATTAAGCTTTTTATATAGAGTATAGTTACGTAATCTATATATATATTCTAGAGCTCTTTTATAATTATTCTATAGTTTTCTAAGCTTAATTATATTATAACTTAGACTTCTTTATCTTTCTTTTATTTTAGAGTATTTTTCTTTATAAAGGTTTATAATAATTAAAATATAATATACTAGTATAGCTTTACTAAAGTATTTATTAATCTTAATCTAATAATTCTTTAAGTATATATAAAAGTATTTAAAAGCTAGTATATTATACTTAGTATTCTTTTTTAATTCTAACTTATCTTATTTTACTTAAATATATATTTACTAAGTTTATTAAATCTTACTATATAAACTAAGACTATCTTATAAATAAATAATATTAAATTTTCTTTAATCTAATTTATAAGATTATAAAAGAGATTAAAGATATATTAAATCTTATTAAGAGCGTAATAGTTATTAGAGTTAAGTATATTATATAAAAAAGTTTTAGAATCTATATTCTTTATTTTTCTAGCTTATTATTACTATTATAAATAGTACGAGTATTCTACTTATAAGATAATTTATTATAGCTTCTAATCTTAATAGTATATTTACCTATTATATATAGTAAATTCTACTAGTTTAAATTATTTTTAAAAATCTAGAGATATTTAGATTTCTTTTTAAAACTAACTCTATAATTATCTATTATTTTAAGATTTTTAAATTATTTATAATAGTAAGATAATACTATAATATCATAGATTATTTAATATATAGCTTTCTAAGAAGTTCTTACTTTTATTAGAGATTTAATTTCTTTTTAAAAGCTATATTTTATATAATAGCTAATATATCTAATTCTTTAATATTAAATTATATTTTATATATAAAAGCTTTAATAGTAAGCTTAATAATATACTTTAGAAATTATAAGCGTTAGCTTTTATACTCTTCTAATATAAGATATAAATAGAATTATTTTATAATAAACTAAAGACAATTATTATTATCTAATATATTATTAGTAATAAAAGATCTAACTTTTTTACTTAAATTATAATTCTTAATAACTTTTATAATAATCTATATCTAGTTCTCTCTTATAAAAGCGTTTTAAAGTTATTATACTATAATAAGTATCTAATAGTATAACTCTAAGTTAACTAGAAACTAATAACTTTTAAGACTCTAAAGTCTCTAAAATATCTAATTTTCAACTAAGCTATAAGTTTTTATTTATTTTAAATAACTACTATACTAATTTTAATAATTTTTATAATTCTAAAAAGAAACTACTTTATATTTAAGACTTTTAGAACTAATAATATTTATAAAAAAGATATATTAGTAATTGAAATAATAAACTTATAATTCTAAACTTAGTTATATATCTTAGAATATACTAATACTAGTAATATAGCTAGTTTTAAAAGACTATATATACTCTACTATTCTTAAAAGTACTAAACTAGATATTTAATAAAAATATACTAATACTATTAATTTAATATCTTTTTTAATATATAGATCTTTAAGTAATATATAATTAAAGCTATTTAAATATCGAAAAAGTAGTTAAATTAATAAAGTAGATACTTATAATAATTAGTAGAGTAAATAGCTTCAACTACTACGCTAGCGAGTTAAAAGATATAAGAATTAACTAGTAGAATAATTTACTATTCTACTATACTAGGTTAGTAGTAGTATTACCTATATAACCTCTAGCTATATAATAGTATATTATAGCTCTTCTACTTCTAGAGTAGCTACTCTTAGCTATAACGTCTTAGTATAGTCTTTAGAGTACGCGAGATAGTTAACTATAAGACTAAATAACTTCTATAGTAGTATAATCACTTATATTCTTAGAGACTATACGTGTTATAGTATTTAGAATATAATATTTTTAAGTGTCTCAGTTCTCGCTTAGCGAGCTAATACGCTATATAGCTAATATAACGCTAATTCTAGTATAGTTTACGTTATTTACTACTATATATATCTCTAGCTAAAGTCTTAGAATCTTAGTTACTAGTTAGATTAATTCTTCTATAATAATTAGTAGAGTGAATTATAATAGTACGAAAGAGATACTACTACTAAAGAGATATATAGAAGTGCGTTTAAGACAGAATAATATATATAAATACTAAGCTCTAGTATAGAAGAAAAGGCTAAACTAGTCTTTTCTAACTCTAGGAGAGTAGGCTATTATATATAAGAGGTTTAGATAATATAAAAGAAGTCTAAAACCGACTAACGATATACGTTAGCTAATATAAAAGCCTAAACTCTATAAAGTACGTCTAAAAGCCTAGACGTATATAACCTTTCTAAATTAGATAATATAAAATAATAACTACTAAAACCTTATATATATAATATATACTATATAATCTCGGCTATCTAGAATAGCCTAGATAATAGGCTATTATATAAATAGCTTCAACTACTACGCTAGTAAGCTAAAAGATATAAGAGTTAACTAGTAGAATAATTCGCTATTCTATTATACTAGAAAAGCAGTAGTATTATCTACGTAATCTTTAGCTATATAACGACTCGTTATAATACTAAGAAAATAATATTAATATAAGAGATAGGTTTATATATATAAGAGCTTATAATAGTACGAAATATATACTATAGGAGAAGAGGTATATAGGAGTACGTTCGAGACTAAATAATATATATAAATACTAGGCACTGATATAGAAGAAAAGGAAAAACTATCTCTCTTCTACTCTAAGAGTAGGCTACTATATATAAGAGGTTTAGACTAAAAGGTCCGAAACCGACTAACGTTATACGTCGGCTAATATAAAAGCCTAAACCTACGTAACCTTCCTAAAATAGATAATATAAGATAATAACTACTAAAACCTTATAGATAGTAGGTACTCCTAGCTATCTAGAATAATAGTATACTATTATATCTCTCTCTTTTAAAAAAGACTCGTTCTAAGTCTTCTATCTCTTATTATTTAAGGTCGAATCGGGATAGTATAAGTATTATAATATTTATTATATTTATTGATTTTATTATAAGTAAGAAGGTAGATTAGAGTCTAAATTATAGCTAACCCGGTTTATAGATGCTTTATTTATTATAATTATTATAACTAAGACGAGATATCGATTTCGAATTATAACTAACCTAATTCGTAGATGCTTATAAAAGAGACTTCGTTTCTAATCCTTTTATATTAAAGTAAGTATTCGCGTTTACTAAAAGAGTGTTATTCAATCTATCTAGTAGATTAGAGAAAGTTTAAAGTAAAATTAGAAAAAGTTTAAAGTAGAGTTAGAGGCGAAGTTAGAGTAGAGTTGAAAGTTGTTCAGTTAAGAGGTAGTAATAACTTAGTTAAGAGCTTACTTTAAGAGTATACTGATTTATATCTAATTTGAATTTAAATAAAAAAGAACTTCTAGTCTAGCTAGAAGTAAAAGAAAGTAAGAAAGTAAAGACTATAAGACTCTATACTAGAGTCGGTAGAGTTTTAACTAGTTAAAAGTGTTTATTATTAAATGTTATAAACGTTATTTAAAGTTTAGAATAATAAAAAGGAGAGATAGTTTTAGCTAGTTAAAGGCGAAGTTATTACCGAAGTTGTTATATTACCTTATTCCTTTTAAGATACTTAAGGACTTATTTATTATCTTCTGATTTCGAAGAAGAGTTACTATTAGATTATAGAGAGTTTAGAGCTAGATAGAGAGGTATTCTAAACTGAAGTGTTTCTTAGTAAAGTTATAATTCTAGTATCTCTTAAGCGTAGTAGACAGGTTTTAGAGCTAAGGTGTAATCTTATTCTATATATAAAAGAAGTGTTCTGATTTTAGTATCTCTCTAAGTATAGCTATACTTGAAAAGCGAACGTTTCTTTAGTAAAATCTTCTTCTTAATTCTACTTCTATCTCTTTTAGATAATGTTTAGTCGGGATTAATAGCGATAACTTAGCTAAGAGCTTACTTCTTTAATCTTAATAAAAAGCGTATTTTAACTAATTTATATCTAATTTAAGAGAAGTAATAGAAAGGCATTAGAGGTAGCGGTGTCTCTTAAGTAAAAGAGGTCTAAATTTAGGCTTTTAAAAAGTAAAGAAGGGTTTAAACGAAGGTTTAAAAGAGAGTTAGATTAGTAAGAGTTTAGAGAGTGTTTTTAACTTTAAAGTTCGCTTATAGTTTTTATCCTCTATCTCTTAGTTAACTAATCGTTTTATCTTTTATATTCTTTACCTCTATCTTATCTATCTATTATCTATATATTATCTAAATTTAGGAAGGTTATCTTTAGAGGCTAAGCTCTTATTATTTTAGTATATAGTTATAGATTAGAGAGGGTTTAGAGAGTCTTTTAAAAAGAGAGATAGCTCTAGAAGGTTATTTAACGCCTTATAGTAGAACTAGAGAGAGAGAGGTAAGATTAGATTTAGAAGCCTTCTAGATAACTTTATATGTCGACTTATTTACTAAACCTATATATAGTAGTCTCTATATAGAGAGGGTTATTAGGATTCTAAATACTTAGCGTATTTAAATTCTATAACGTATAAGACACGATTTTTACTAGCTATCTAAAACTAATACTAAACTCTAATATTACTAGCTATTTAGGAGATCTCTAGAATCCCGGCTATTTAAGAATAGCGTTATTTAGGTCCGATTCTAGCTTAAAAAAGAAATAAAAGTAATAATAAGCTTAAAGAGATATTATAAATACTATTACTAGTAAAGTAGAGTTTTTCCTTTTTATATAATAGTATAAAATATATACTATAAGAGAAGAGGTATATAGGAGTACGTTCGAGACTAAATAACGTATATAAATACTAGATACTAATATAGAAGAAAAGGAAAAACTATCCCTCTTCTACTCTAAGAGTAGGCTACTATATATAAGAGGTTCGGACTAAAAGGTCCGAAACCGACTAACGTTATACGTCGGCTAATATAAAAGCTCGAACCTACGTAACCTTTCTAAAACAGATAATATAAGATAATAACTACTAAAACCTTATATATAACAGGTACTTCTAGCTATCTAGAATAATAGCATACTATTATAGAGCTAGAAATACTACTTACTAACTAGTTTTTTCTCCTATTATTAATATCTCTTTAGTTATTTCTATACTCTACGTATAGACGTGCTTAGTAGTCTAGTTAGAAACTACTCTTATTTAGAGTAGTTTTAGACTAAAATCTAGATAGCTTTGAACTATAATACTACTAAACTAGTTTAAGAGTACTAAGATATTAAAATCTAAATTAATAGACGTAGAGAAAGAAGTATCTAGATATAATAGTATAAACTTAGAAACGTCTGCTATTACTAATATATTCTTTAATAATTAATCTACTTTATCTATAAGTAAGCAGTTCTTTATATACTTATATATATATAGAAGTTAGTATATATAATATACTTCTAGAAGACTTTCTTCTTTTTAATAGCTTTTAAGACTCTTTTAATAGACTTTTAGTACGAGAAGTAAGTAAAAAGAAGAAGAAAAGAGTAGAAAAGTAGTAGTAGAAGTAGTAGAAGTAGATAGAGAAAACTTAGCTTATAATAATATTATATCTAAGCTAACTTATACTAAAATAATAATTTTTTCACTAGAGCTTTTTAAAAATAAGATTATAAGTAAATAATTATTAAATTTCTATTAGTATTATTATATACTTTAGTAGCGTTTAAAGAATAAGAGAATAATATAATTATTTAGTCGCGTTAGAGCTAGAAATATAAGATTAGAACCGCGTTCTACTAAATCACGTAGAGTATAAGAATAACTAAAGAGATAGTAAAATACTATTCTTATTAATACTAGAGCTTAATAAATAATTATAGTAAGCTAACTACGAGTTTTTAGTATAAAAAGTTTTATATTATATAGAAATTTATACGCTGAAAATATATCTATAGTATCGGATTTGAAAAGGAAACTTCTTTATCTCTAAAGTATTCTCTATACTTACTATCTTACTCTCAAAGTAAGCTACGAAATCAACTCTTAATCTCGAAAGTTCTAAAACAATTCAAGTAAGTCTAGACAGCTTACTTGATAAATGTTAGGTTACTTGGCATTTGCTAGCTTACTTGACATATAATAGCTTACTTACTACTTATTAGCTCACCCACAATTGTCCAGCTTACTCAACACTTGATAGCTAATCCACGACTCTTTTTTTTTTCTTGTAGCGTACTCGTCATATGTTAGCTTACTCACACTTCTCTTTTCAGCCCCCAAATCTGTCACTAGTTCACCCAACATTTACCAACTCACCACTCAAGCTCTCCTTCCACCAAAAAACCCCACCTCTTCCACCTACAAAACTTCCTATTACTCAACTATTGATCTTCCCCAAAACCCTCAAACAACCACAATTCAAAAACACAACAAGACACACGAAAAACAATTTGACATGAACATTAAATTAATCTATTTCTCTCCACTCTCATCCTTATCATATCGAAACACCTCCTCCCTATCCCCTATCCTCCATCCCCAAAACCCCTCATCCCATTCGTCTCTCCTATCATCCTGATATTCCCCTGACCTCATATAAAGAGCGTGTGAATATAAATTATGCACTAAAAGATTAACGTTATATCATGATAATAATGATTCTCCTTTTCGGAGTCCAAAAATGTCCAAAGCCCCAGTCCGTAGTCCAATGTGCAAATGCCGGTCGTGAGAAAATAAGCACAATGAATATGAATGCTTTCTCACTTCGCCTACTGAACATGCCATCCAAGTAAACCCGATGATATCTTTCCATCCCTAGGCAAATAGAAGCCCAAGGAAATAACGCCTCGTGCCTCGCGAAAAGAGCCCGATTCAAGATTCCCTTTTGATATATCGCTCAATAAACAATATTCCGCAGATATTTAATGAAAAATATGACTGTTCCCTAACTCATTCGTACATTCACTTGAGCTCCACCTCAGGTGTAGTAGGTAAACTCTGGAAGTAATCGGAATCATCCAGAGATCCCGGGATCTTCGGAGTCTCTCTCTCAGCAGCAGACCCTTCCTTCGCCAGCTCACTCTCCTCAAACCCCGTGACAAAATGCTTATACTCGGGAACATTCTCGGTAGCAGGCGTAAAATGATCGATATGTTGTTCCTGAAGCGCCTCTTCAACCTTATGTTCCAGCATCTCACCAGCCGTCGCTTTCGCCGTTTCGGTTTTCTCCAGATCCTCCAACACAGGTTCCTTCACTGGCGATGGTGTACGTACTCGGCTTGAAGTACTGTCGACACTCAGTCTATTTGGTGCATTCCCAACACTGAGTCTATTCGACGAGTTATCGACACTCAATCTATTCGAGCCATGTAGGTCGACCTCCTCGAATTCCGATTTCAATGGGCTGTTCATTGGACTGCGTCCGGAGCCTTGATCAACCGTGAGATTTCGACTCGATCGGGCGATGCTCCTTGGTGGTAGAGGTGGTGGAGGTGGTCGTTTGGGGATGTTAACTAGACCACCTCGGGCTTTGATAGCTTTGGGTGTAATGACAGTTGCTTGAGCGGAAGCTGCTTCGAAGATGACTGGCTCCTCGTCGTCATCGAGGTCATCGTCTGATACGAAACTGGTGTCGAGCGAAATTGGAGGCTCATTCGGCTCCCTGAGCTCGTTGCTGTCTTGTTCTCCCGGGCTCTCATTTTCATTTACCGTCGTTCCATCAAAGTCCTGACTATGATTCAGACTGCTGTAAGGACCCAGATCAATCTTGGTATAATCGATTTCCTCGGGTTCCTTTACAGCAGCCGGAGGTTCGTCCTCCTCCTCGATTCTTTTATTGTGATCGCTTCGGTTCGGGCTCGTGGCTGGTGTATCGAAGTCGGTTTGTGTACCCATCTCCGTCGTCTGTGTCCATCTGTCTGTACTCGTTCTCGTACGACTACTCCGCGTGGACATGTAACTCTCTCTGTTGCTGTTTGTAGCCAAAGTATCCATACTCCGACGGTGCTGAAATCTGCCGAATATTGGACTCGTGGGACTAGGATTATATTCGAACATGGAACTTGGGGGACGACTTTTGGTTCCTGCTTCCTTAATTTCCAACCCAATCTTCTCGAGAGCTAAAACACCGAATGGATCGGGATCGTCGACTTCGGGGATGCCAAACGTTGGTCCGCTGGCTGTGTTAGGAGATGCAACATCGACATCTCCAGGGGCGGGTTGGTCATCGAGCACTTCGAGAACCTCTCTATCAACATCCCTTCTACCTTCTGCTGCCTTGACCGTTTCCATCAGCATTTTTATTTCGTATGGTGGATGTCTCGCTTTTCCAGCCAGGATATCTGCGACACCTATTCTCTCGCCGTAAAATCGTTCGTTTTCGTCTGTTCGTTCGATGATGACGGTTCCGTCGACCTGTACTCCAGCGTAAAAGCCTCTCGATTTAAGGTAGGTAAAAACAGGCCGACTGTAAGTTTGTTAGCATGAGAAAACAGCGCAATCCAACAATCCAATCCAACAGGACAAACATACTTGGCTTGCTTCCACTTTCCGTCGTTTTCCAAAACCCCGCCTGCCCCCACAGGACCAGCAACAGCCGAAATCTCGCCCCCAATAGTCGCCCGGATTTTAGTGAATGCCTCGAGTGCCTTGCGATTATTGATCACCACCACACAATCGTAGATATCGACGCCAACGAGAAATCCCAAACCAGCCGTATGTAGCAATATGCCTGAGGGTGGTGACCATTCGCCGTTTTCTTTCCTGGCGAGAAGGATGCCAGAACCGCCGGCGCCTGATACCCATAATCCGGTTCTCATTGTTGTGAAAATAGCCAATCCAACGGCATTCTCTATCACCTTTTGGGGAATCTTTTTCAGGACTCTTTGTTTCCCTCGTGGGGTGTCGGCCGCCACCAGTCGATCCTCCTCTGCGTAAAAGCCATCCTCTGTAGTGCGGACGTCAGTAACTGGACCCCGGAAAAGTGTAAAGAGCTGCAAACATACTGCAAAAGGACCTTAAAATGCGCGCGGCCTTGTCGGATTCCTTGTCGAGTGTTGTAGGCCAAAAAGCTTCCGATCCGATCTTGTTGGACAATTTGTTGACGGGCGCACCGACTACACCAGAAGCTGTCAGATTTCCGGGCTTTCCCTTTCCCTTCCCTTTTCCCCACGTTACTCCAGGCACTCACGTTTATCAGCCCACGTCCAGGCTTTATCAAAACCCTTCTTGCTTCCCGTCTTGGTCTTGTCCCACGAAGGTAGAATCGAGGTGACCCTCTGCATTTTGGCAGCTCATTCGATGGGGGATTTCAGCCTGTTGGGGCGGAACTGCTGATGGTTCGGATGGAGGGGAGGGGATGGGAGGGGAGGGGAGGCGATGCGATGCGATGCGACTGATTGCGACCGCAGGCGCAAGCGGAGGCGAAAGAGCTGTCGATCCCGAGTCGTGTGCTCCGTAGGTGGTGCACCGGTTACTTCGGATTCACAATCAAATAGAGTAAAAGAGAAGTGTGAATACCTTCATTATAAATTAGGAGAAGGAGAAGGAGGGAGGAGGATGAGAAGGAGAAGAAGAATTTTACACAATGACCAACGGTAAAAAGAAAAAAAGGACTTTGGTAAGAAGTATTAGTGAGGCTGTCCCTCGCTCACAAATCAAGGGTTGGAGCTAAAACCCTGGGGCGGGTGAGCAGAGAACTGATGTCATTTGCTTTTTCCCCACCTGATCCGACGAAAGAAAACAGTAACAGTCTGAAAATCATTTCGCAAGAGAGGCTCGAGGGGTGGAAAAGGAAAAAAATGATTCTAAAATTATATCGGAGATTTAAAAGATGCTATAAATACTTTTCATTTTTTGGGGAATTCTCCAGATCCACTTCAATGACGACGATTGCCCTTCGTACTACCTAGCACCCTTCGCACTACTGTAAGAAACCAGCACCAAGGTGGAAGGAGGTTCCTGTTCCTGTTCCCGCTTATCAGGCTTCGTTTTCCTTCATACTGCAGCTGCTTCTTTCTACATTTCATCTGAACATTAATTACTTCTTATCAGAAACAGAATGACGATCGACAAGTGCTGCATTCACGAATCACAAAGATAGAATTATAGGAATTGTCAAGCCTATCAATTTCCCATTTTACTTTTTTTTCTCATCGTGGCGTCAGCCAGTGGCACCCCTTTTCCACCCTTTTCGGCAACACGCCCCTATCCCGGTGCATAAAGTGGGCAGATATCAGATCGTGCAAGAAGAATAAAACAAACTTCATTTCCCCGCAATCATTATTCCTTTCGTTGCTCATCCCATCATGCACCTTGCTTTTTGTTTCGTCTCGGTATCATCAAATCATTCTGGTCATCCAGATGGTCCAGCTTCCATCTACAAACCAATCTTCAATCCCCCAACACCACCACCCATCTTTCCAAATCCCTCCGCAACATCCGTAGCCTGTTTATTGCCCTTGAGTTGCTCTGGAGATAGTTACTCATGTTAGCCAACATCTGCTAACATCTCATCTCATTTTTCCGTGCATCCAAGCCAGTTGCTCTTTGTAGCAGCGATCATCAAGAGACGGGACAGCTTCCCAAACGAGATGGTCACACACCTTTGGTGAAATCCTCTCCTTGCTTCATTCCTTGAGCCTGCAACTTCTTGGCTTCGGCTTCCGCTTTAGCTTTGAAGAACATGATGCCGACCTCTTTGATGACGGGGTCGAGTGCTCCGGAGAGGTAGGCGGCTGCTAGCACGATGGCGAAGGTTGTGATTGCGATGGCGGCGATGGTGTAGTTGTTGAGCTCCATTGCGAGTGTGTTTTGGTCGTGTTGTTTGGGAGGGGGTGGTATTATGAACTAATTGATCTCAATTGGGTTTGTGAGAGGATGATTGTTAAGAGGATAATAATAGAAGGAGAGTTTGTTTAAATGCTATTTCTTATCTGTATATTCACTTCTTATGACGTCGAAGGCTCCCCCTTCTCTATTCGAGTTCTTGATCTTGCCTTGCTTCGCTTGACGGCATCGCCAAACTGGTTTCTAGAAGAACCCCACGGCTGCCAACTTGGCACATATCGGCCAATACTATCTGCAACCCTGTTCGCGATGCATTCACTTCCATTCAAAGTGTTTCATGAACTTGAAGAGAGTATCATATATCTGCGCTTACCTATGAACAACACGTGCGGATTGCGTAGTACGTAGGTAACACTTTCTATCAGCGTTTTTGTTTTCCTAGCTAGATTAGCACTCCTATCCTTCCTAAAGGTTCCTATCTATGCCTTTCCTTACTTTTAAAGCTGTCCTTTCTTATTATATCCCCTCTTTCGTCTGCTCTACTAGAGCAGGCGCTAGTGCTTTATACTGAGATCGTTTACATTTTACAGGTCGGTCGTCGAGTTTTGCGATCCGGCCCGCCTTGTCTAGTCGCCAGCATTAGCTCTCAAGATCTTCAATCTCCCACGAGTCGAAATACTGTTCGAGTAAGTCTTGAATGTCGTCCGAACGCCCCATGGTAGCTAAACAGATAATAGTCTCCAGAAGAACTCTTTTCTCACCAACCACCCTAATCTCCACTTTTCGGTTTCCTCGGCTAATCCCGGAAGCGGCGTTTGATTGGTGCATTAGCGCGCACCTGACTGAAAACGTGAAAGCGCGCCAACACGCGCGCTTACCTTGCCGTGTTGGTCCCTTGCCCATCGATAACAACAGAAAGACCAGCACCGCAGCTACTTTGACGCTTCGACGCAAAATGTCGCTGCATTGGCCACTCTGTGTTTCTTATCTGCGCCCTCCTGCTCCCGCAGAGGCTGTAACCCGGCGAGAGCGGTGGGTCCGATGGAGGCGTTCTCCATTCACCGAGCCGGATCCTGTTTGGGCGGCTGAACCGGATCTCGAACTCGTACGTCTAATCGCCAACAAGTACATACGGATGTGTGGTTTCGGCTCTAAGAATGTTTTTGTGGAGTTCTTCAAGGAAGGTGCCTTCAACAAACTTTACATCGTTTCTGCGATCGACACCCGCACTGGCAACCGGGTCGAACGAATACTTCGCTTAAGTATGCCTATCCACCCATGGTATACAATCCAGAGTGAGGTTGCAACTATGGAGTTTGTCCGCTTGCAAACCACGATCCCAGTCCCGAGAGTTTATATTTTTGATTCAAGTGGGGAAAATGAGCTTGGTTTGGAATGGATGATAATGGAGAAGATTGATGGTCACACGCTTGGCTCGGTTATTGAAGCTGAACTAAGCATGAAGCAAAAGGAACGGGTCTATCGCGATATTGCTGGCTGGGTACATCAACTTTCAACCCTCCAGTTTGACAAGATTGGAAGTCTGTATTGTCGCTGGAACCCATTTCGAAACCCTATTCTTGGCGATTTTTACCTCGGACCAGCCTCGGATTTTCAGTTCGCACACGACTATCGACAGGAATATGACATCCCACGTGGGCCATACGATAGTGTTCGAGACTACTTGCGAGGAATTGTCGAAATATATCAGGCGGAGACATTGGATCCGCGTCAACATAAGCGGAGCCACTTTTGGGATCTGTTTAACGATTTCGAATCCCAGGGAATAATGCACTCTAAGCGGCAAGATTTGCAGCTCTGGCCTTCCTTATACTCGAAGTTTGATCTGGAAAACATCCCTCATTATTGTCAATCGCTTCGCTACGCCATCCCTCTCATTGTCAAAGAAACAGCTCTTCCTCCGCGATCAACTTTCTTACACCATTTTGACATCTCATCCAACAATGTAATCGTCAACAGGGAGGGGGTTCCTATCGCACTACTTGACTGGGAGCAGATTACTACAAGACCATTCTCTTTCGGTTATCCTCTTCCTAAATTCATAATCGATAATAATATCGATCAGGATTACATTACAAAAACGCCGAGCCTTCAACCTTCTGCTACCATGGTCGAAAATCTTCATCTAAAACAATACTTCCTAGACTCTTTATGGGAATTGCTCTCTCCGGTTATACCTATTATCGATAAGTCTAATATTATGGGTGAGGAATTCGAGAAGCTGTTGGAAAATGTGCTTACGATTCCTCAATCAGTGGAGGTCGAGGGGTATCAATTCGTCCGTGGCGTAATTGCAAAAAGAGGGATGGCTTGGCTTGACGCTCCCGGGCTTGAAGATTGGAAGAAACAGAGCATCGTGGATGCAAATTCATTGAACTTCAGCTTACTTGATCAACAAGATATCCGAACTAGCAGGCTCAGTATAGTACAAATTCTATGGGCAGTGTTCTATGTCCTGCGGGCCCAGAAGCGTTTCAGAGCACGACGGCTACAGGGCCTAGTCCAATCTGGAAGAGATCCAGATCAGTCGTTTAACACGATTTTAAGGTCTGACTCTCTCGATTCCTGGACCACTTTGGTGAATCTAGATTCTCGAGCTTCAATACTCTCTAAGAGTCCCCGGGAATGACGATAACTTCGCTATTTTACCGTCTTTCCACGCCAGCGTGAAACTTCAAGAAGCCGTGAGAGAACCAAACATTTTGCTAGCCTATCTCAAGTAGTAGCATCTATTCCACTCGTCCGCTCAGCGACACTAGCATGATGGAATCTCGGTATTAACTATAGTGCTAGTTCTTCGTGTGGTCAAGAGCTTTGCTCTCGCGTTTTATGTCGTAGGTATCCTAATAATCTAACTGTAAACGAAACCTTCAAGCATACTATCTTTATCTACCTAGATCAGAATGATAAACTCGTCAGCTCTACGTGCGTACTCCCCACATCCGGCTTCTCAAGCGCAAAACTACTCCTCATCAACCCCACCACATCGGGGAAACCAGGGACATAGATGTCTCCCCTCGACGCCATTTTTATGTTGTCGATTAGCATCTTGATGTCTATCTCATCGATTTTCTCTAGCTTTTTTGTAAGGGCCTTGAAGTTGAGGACTGTGATTTTTCCGGAGCCTGAGTTGGAGACGTACCTTAAAGGGGAAAGGGGGTAAATATAGACAGTTACCTAACTATCTTAAATTTGGAAGAAAAGAATAAAACACAAACTCACTTAGGCATCTACCCCATCCTCGTAACTTAATCCAAACAAGTAACATAAATCCTCCTCCCCGTTTCATCAATCACCAAATCCTCACAACTCTCCAAAAGAGGATGATAAATCCTACGACACTGAGACAGTGAGACGGAAATTCCTCTTCCCACACCAAGGGCGAGGAAAATGACATTGTGGAGGACGACTTGGTAGAAGATTCCGAAGAGGGTTATGGATATACCTGAAATGAGGAGTTTAGATACCATGGCGGTGAAGGAATTTAAAAGGATGGAATGTGGATATAAGTGGGAAAGGACGTTTATGAGATAGAGGGGGTTTTATATATAAGTTGCGAACACGAAATGGTGGGTTGAGGTGAGAGATGGGAAAGAGGCACAGCACGGGGTGCGGGCAATTGCGGGCCGCGCATATATCGCGTCTACGGTGAGCGCGAGATACTTGATATCCTCTTTTGTCACGTATAGTCCTCCAAAGAGCTTGAATTTGGGGGTGTTGGGGCCCTCATATACAGGTAAAAGAGGTCGTCGAGTGACCTAGGCGTGGCTGAGAGGGGCGTGAAATATATATGAAAAGTAAGGTGGAGAGTGTGGGGTGTAGAGGAAGTATATATAAAATCTCAACTCAAGTGAATATATTTTTGAAATTTGTAGGGGTGTGTTGATGATTTTGTAATCCTGATGGCTTTAAAATGGGGTAGGGTGCCATGAATACTAGTCCGTGTACTTTCTTTTGTACCTTACCACTTCAAATGATTTTTGTTAGCTATCGGAGGCCTCCTAAGTTTCCGGAACTGTTTTATTTTGTGAGTCTGAACATGTGCACTTGGAAGTGGAGTGAGCATTACTCTGTTAATACCCCTTCTCTCGTTCCTCGTCTAAATCTCGAACAACTACTAGCGAACTTTCTGGAAAATCAAGGAACAAACTACTAGGCCCCTTTACTGCAAGAGATAGAGATAGATTAACGTGTCAAAGTAACCCCATGACTTTGGCTACGATTTCGAGAACTCAAAATTAGAGTGACAACCGGTTAAGAAAGCAAGAGACTCTTTTGCAATGTCTCAAGCCTCTGAGTGGAAATCTCAAATGACTAACATGCTGCTGTTGTAAGCATAGTCCTCAACTTAGAAGGTGCTTGGAAAAGGGGCAGCCAATAGGGAGAAAGTTTATGTACCAGAAAAGAAATGTAGACTGGGATCGTCGTTGATGACATGTGAATGTGCATTACTAATTCAACAACCACGATTTTCAGTTCTAAATGTGGGAATTGAGTGGCGCAGAGAACCGAGCAGTACTCTACTTCAACCAAGGAATTTCAAGTAAATACTCAGACTCTACACTAAATGCTCAAAGCACCTACTTCTCAGTACTCAAATACTTTTCTCACACTCATTCCACAAACTCAAACCCCCTCAACTCACCTAAGCCATCACTCCCCCCCTTCCACGTTTATACCCCACAAACAGCCCCCAACCTCCCTTCTATACCCCCCCCCCCATTAAACCAAAGCTTCACTTCTCAACCCAAACAATTGTAAAAGTGAAGAACACATATAACTCTCGATTCAAGTAAAGCTCGGTTCCATCGACGGGGACGTACTTGCAATTAATAGCTTCGAAAAGTCACCACACTTGGAGATAGAATGGAAGTTTCAAATACTAACATACAGTTTAAAGGGGTCTAAAAAGGTTCAAAAGAGGGTTGAGAGTCTACAACAAGATCCAAGATAGTTCCGAGAGTTTAAAAAACGGTTGAATGAAGGTCAAAAGTGTATATAAAGTTTCAAAAAAGCAGACGCTTCAAACCCATGCTTCAAGTCAAACTTCCAAGCCAAAGTTTCAAAATCTAGTTTCAATGAACACAAATTTGTACGCAGTGACGGAAATAATACAACAAAAATCGGGAAAGGACAAGGCAATCAACCCGGGGCCGAATTCTTTTGTCTTTTCAACTCATGCTTCTTTTTCTTCCGAAATCCAAGGAACCTTCTCCTTTGGCTGCACAACGGTCGTGGAAATTTCAAGGACAGGAGAAATGAGAGCGAAAGGCAATCCTCGGTTTTGACAAGAGCCTCGCTTAACTGTTTGCAAATGAAGATAGCCTAGAAACCTTTCACCAATCCTCAGAGCCGAGAGAAGAATCTGTCCTCCATGCATTTGGCGCTTAGGTGAACATAAACTATCCAAATATATGAATGAGAATAATCAAGTCCCCACATCCGAAGCACTATTTAAAACCGCATCCCTCAACAAGCCCCTTCCATTCGCTCCCCGCCCATTATTCCTCGACGCACCAAACTGAGCATTAGCCCCCGAAGCATTCATCCTCACCTTCCTCTCTTCTTCCTGTGCCAACGCCATAGCCTTCCTCGCATCCCGATATTCTTTCGTCCTCCTCTTCCCAAGGGAACCATGTCTTCTTTTATCGTCGGCATTACGAAGAAGTGGAAGTTGTATTATTGCCGCAAAGGCATCGAAGACTTTCTGGATGGGCTTGTTGTGCCGTTCGGCTACTACTGCGAAAGGGAAGACTTCTTGACATGTTTCAGCGATGTCAACAATCCTGGTGATGTAATGATGAGCATGGCACAATACATCGCATGGGAATTTCAGGAAGACGTAGTCATTACACTTACAAATTTGGGGAGTGCGAGAGGCGTCTTCTTTTTCGTGGGGGTTGGCGATTGTTCTCGGCTGTTGAAGCTTTTGGAGTTTGGCTAGTCGTCGTAACTGAGGCTGTTGGTACTGCATCGTGCCTTTGCCTATTTGCTTCTGCATTGGATTGGCCTGATTGATTCGACATTCCGTGAGACATGGCATTTCTTTGCGATGGAGGTTTCTGCCTGTCCATCGTCCCACCCTGGCCAAAAGCTGGATTTTGTGAGAACATGCCTCTCCCATTGGTTTCTGCAAGCCGCTGAGAAGCAACGGTTGAAGTGGAATTTGGCCAGGGAGGTATGCTGTATAAAGAAGGCTTGCGTAGCATATCTGCTTCTTGGGTCTGCAGTGTATCCGGGGAACTCTTGTTTAGGTTCCGAGTTGGAGTTGGGAGAAGCTGGGGTGGACGGGGAGTTCGCCAGAAGAAACATGGCGGTGGTGTGGTTGAATTGTTGGTAGCCACTCGGGGAATAGAATGGGAATCCATCCCTGAAGAAGCATATGTTTGCTGTACTGGATGGTTCTCCCTCGACGGTTGCCCATGCCCATGTCCTTCCAAATTTGAAAAGGCGGGGGAATGAGTAGGTTGCTCATTGGTTGATCTGCACTCGAAGACTGCCGGGTGCATATTTGCCCCTTGATATTGCGGAAAGCCTCTGGGATTTTGATGTGAGGCTATATTGGTACTCGTATTATTCAAAACGGAAGGTGGTGCCACATGCCGACTTGCATGTACCGATTCTGTTCCGGCACTATTCCCGGGAGCGGTTGCCGAACCGAAATGTAACTGATTTCCTCTTGGATCTATATTGGTGGGTGATACGCAGCTAACTTCGGGCCAGGTGACCTCCATGGTGTCGCTCGGGATGGTAAGGCCCAGCATATCTTGCATCCCTGAGCTTCCGAGCATATCAACGAACCCATCGTATCCGCCGGCAGAATCCAGAAGTGGTGATGGTATCGAAGGATTAATCGTTTTCGGAGAGATTTGTGGGTGGCCCACGGAATGAAAATTCGAGGCTCGTTCATCGCGCTTTTGCCTTTTGGCTGAATTGGCATCGAAATGTACAGGCTTCCAACCACTAGGTGAGATATAAGGCTGCGATAAAATCGACGACTGATTCCATGGTACTGATGGTACTGATGGTACTGTCAAGTTGGGGTCCGAGACAACGGAACCATATACAGAACGCAAGTGTTTAGATTGTGATGATGAGTCGGATTGAGTGGGCTGTGAGTTCGAGACCCGTCCTGCCGTGGCTGAAATCGCTGGAAGGGAGCCACTCCGGACTGGCAATCTTGTGCTTGCATCAAACCCAATATGGCATGACTCTAATTGCTGTACCATGCCCGCACTCGCCCTTCTCTGCTCTATTTTTACAGAGACAGAAGGCTTGGCCAAAAGAACGGGAGGTGGGGGACGGTTGCCTCCTCTCGTCGGTTGTAAAGCACTAACCCTGTTGAGAAAATCAGTACCATCGCCTTCAAAGTGCTCCGGGCATACCTTTTCCTTTTCCTGCTCTTTCGCCTGGGAGCAGAAAACATGAATTGCACATCATCGTCATTTTCGGTTGGAGCGGTTGATGGCCCAGAAGTGGTCACTTCAGCAGTGTTTCTTGCTCTGTCTCTGGTGCCATCGCTTGTATCCATTTTGGAAAGATCCTCAGCCATCTGGAAGTGTTGATATTGGCCAAATCCCTTGCAATGAGAGGCCAGCATGGTTCAGATTCCAACGTTTGAGATCTGAAGATGGCTGAATTTGAAGGAAGGTTGATCATAGTAAAATACCAACCATGAGGAATGAACGCGAGAAATAGAAAGCAAAAGATATAATGAAAGGGGAAATGCAATCTCTGAGAAAAGCTGACGTGGTGAAATGAAAGAAAAGAAAACATCCTGCAAGACTCCGATAGTGGACAATAACTTCAAAGGTAGACAAGCGTAGAAAGAAACACCAACGAAGCATAAAGAGCCGCTTTCTGTAACCATGTTGGTGTATGGAAACTACTTGACAGAAGGCCATTGATGGGTGAAGTTGATGAAAAAGGAGAGACCTGAGCTCAAGGTGAAGTTTTGGAGGGGCAATCGCGCCAAGCCATTTTCGGATAAGCTTCGGCAACTTGATCCAAGGTGGAGCAAGTTCAGGTATAGCGGTAGCCTTCCTTAAGCTCCAGCCTCGCCTGTTTGCTTCTTGTCAACACCGACTCTTCTTGTCACGTATCCAAGCAAAGACGAAACTTCTAGTTACTTTGCATACGCAAACCTCTGCCCATCATGGCCGTCGACTCGACATCAAACCCTCTGATTTCTACTCAGAAGTCCTCGGACAGCGGACTCCAGGTAGCACTTCACCCCCTCGTCCTCTTGACCATATCCGACTACATTACCAGGCATACCCTCCGACAGCAGAAAGGTCCTATTGTGGGTGCATTGCTGGGGGAGCAGAATGGAAGAGAAATTACCATCGAGCATGCGTTTGACTGCCAAATGGTAGAGGTGGAGGGGCGAGTCGTCTTGCATCAGGCAGCTTTCGAGGAGCGATTGCAACAGAGTCAGTCATGCCATCCCATATCGCGATTTCCGATGCTGATCGAATGTTTCAAATTATAGTGAAGGATGTCCACAAAGTACCGGCACTTGATCTTGTTGGTTGGTATACGATTATGCCTATATCCGGCCCTCAACCCATCCACCTTCCCGTTCATCAACAAATATTAGAAGGCTTTAACGAGTCTGCAATCCTCCTTGGATTTCACCCCACGGCAGTCCTCGACGGCGCGGTTGGTGGAAAACTCCCTCTCACGATCTACGAAAGCAACTACGAGGCCGAAGGGGCAACTGCAGATGCGGGGGAAGACAAGGAGATGAAAGATGGCGAGCCACAACTGAGCCTGCGATTCAAGGAGCTCCCATATACTGTGGAGACAGGAGAGGCCGAAATGATCAGCGTTGACTTCGTGGCACGAGGCGGAGGCAATGCGACCGCCGTCGATGGTACATTGAAGACGGAATCATCGTCTGAAGATCCCAAGGGAAAAGGAAAAGGCAAGACTCGTGCGGCGAAAAAGGAAGACGAAGAGGGCGAAAGCGTCAAAGCCGACGATCATATTTTGTCTCGTGAAGACGATGAGTTGATTGCGTCGTTGACTGCCAAGGCCAATGCAATCAAGATGCTGCGAACCCGCGTCAACTTGATCGCTACCTACCTGCGGAACCTCCCACCATCATATGTATCGAGTTCCGTCCCGGAAAGCGTTGAATCTGATGATCAGAAATACACCCCTGTCAACCACTCCGTACTTCGATCCATTCAAGCCCTGCTCACTCGATTGAGCCTACTTATTCCCGCAGACAGCGTTACTTTCGAACACCAACTCCTTTCGGAGCAAAACGATGTCAATCTAGTATCACTACTCAGTAATATCACAACTAGTATCAAGGAAGTTCGTGCAATTGGCAAGAAATCTCAGATTGTTGAAGGAGGCAAGAGTTCGAGAGGAAAGGTTGGTTTGAGTCTTGCCCCAGGAGATTGGGGTCCTTCGTCAATGGTTTTGGGTGCTGGTGACTTGATGTCATGAAGAACATCTGCATCAAAGGTTTACTTCAAAATTAGCGAGCAGCACATTTCGGCGTTAAGATCGAGGATATCATGAGAAGTTGGCGTTGGGATGATTTTGTACACTCTTGAGAGCGTCAATACGAGAGCACGACATGAATGAAACAAAACAAATACACTACAGAATTATCCCGTACATCAGCCGTGAATTGTAACCTGCAATTACTGAATAGGACACAGAATGACTGCCAATATTTCAGCTAGATGCTTGTGGTGGACTGGGAGGGTGGCAGTAAATACTTCTCGTTCGTACCACAACTCTTGTTGTTCCAAATTTCTTGGTTGATGAAAAAAGGAAAGCGAATGTTAACCCAGCTCATGTCAGACCCTTAATTCAAATGTTCTGGATGAGCTGAATAATAAGCTATCAAGGCGAGTACGAACCCGAAGTATTTACTGCCACTTTTTCTGTCCACCACATGTCAACAGTCAAGTGGTAATTACCCCAACTTTGAAAACGGTAAAAAGTATAATTAAGCTCTCTGATAATACCCACACCACGGTCTACCTAAAACACAGAAGCCTCCCAAAAAAAGATAAAGCATACCGATCCCATTCCATCCCATCCTACCCAAGGCCCACGCTACGGCCATCAAATACCTGATTCCCAAACACACTTCCAATACCCAGCGAAATCTCTAACCAAAGACAAACCCGCCAAAAAAGCAAAAGGAAAAGAAGGAAGAAGAAAATCTAAGCCTCAATTACAACCTTCAAAACCAGTTTCCCCTCATCATCCACTGTCCTCCCCGCCAACTCAAATGCCTGCTTCGCAGCCCCCAACCCCTTAAACTTATGCGTAACCATCCCATCCAAACTCGGCAACGCCATCGGTCCCTTAGCACCTAACAACCGTATGCCCGTCTGATACGTATTCGCATACCTAAATATCCCCAAGATATCAACTTCCCTAAGGTGAGCAGCGGATAATGGGACAGTCTGGATGGGTGTCCCCATGCCCACCATTATTACCTTTCCACCGGGTTTGGTTGCGTAGAGAGAGGTTTGCATGCATGCTTCTTTTCCGGTACATTCGAATGTTACGTCTACACCGTCATCCTCGTCTTCTTCGAGGGGAACCATGTCGGGACGCGCCACGGAGAGGACTTCGGCTGCGAGGGCTTTGGCGCCGTCGAGGCGGTCGGTTAGCGGACTGTAGGAGGAGAGGGGGGTCATGATTCCATCGCAGGAAACGGGGGTGGATGTTCCATCTGTGAAGATGGAGGAGGAGGAGGAGGAAGAATGAAGTGGTTTTGGGACTACGAAGCCGTGGGTTGCGAAACCCTTTGAGATTGCGTATTCGACTCGGCCCGCGTCGACGTCCATGATTGTTACGAATGTGCAGCCGGATTGACGGGCCATGGCGGCAACGAGGAGACCGACTGTTCCGGCGCCGATGACGAGGGCGGTTGAGCCGGGGGTTGGGGTTGCGCGGTTGAGGGAGTGGATTGCTACTGAGAGGGGTTCGAGAAGAGCTGCTGCGTCGAAGGAGACATGATCTGGGATTCTAAAGGAGTCAAGTCAGTATAAGAACTCGCTTGTTTTGAGAAGAGTATACATACCTGTGACACCAAATCGCAGGATGGTTTATCCTATCCTGAAGGGTACCTTGGAAATGTGGTACACTCTTCGCACTACTCCTGAATCTCATCTTCTTGCAAAGATTATATCTCCCTTTTCTGCAAATGGTACATTGCCCACAAGGGATGCCGACTTCGAGAGCCACTCGATCACCGATCTTGAAGCCATTGACTTGTGCTCCGATACTCACCACCACACCCGACGATTCATGTCCAAGTGAGAGAGGTGCACAAGCACAAAGGTCGCCGTTGGCGAATTTCTTGTAGTAGCTGACATCGGAACCGCATATGCCGGTAGACCTGATTTGAATCTGGAGTTCCCCCGTGGAAGGTTCCTCTATGCTTCTCGTCTCCTATTGGATTGGTTAGTTGAAGTGTTGGTTGGGTGTTAGGATTCGTTTGGAATTCAAGAAACGTGCCGGAGGGCGGACATGCTGCAAGTCTCCCATTCTAGAAGGAAGGGGGATTGAGTTCTTACTAAGCGCAGGTCAAGTTTGCCATGCAGAACCGAGGCGTTGACCACGGATTTGGATGGGAAGCTGTGGTGGCCTGTTAAGAGGGCCGGAAATGTCTCCGCATCGGCAGAGGGAGCCATCTTATAGGTAGTCCTGGTTTTGCTTTTTTTTTTTGATAGCTCAGGTATGAGGTAAGAGCTTGGAAACGTATGGCAAGGAGAGACTTTGTGGGGGAGAGTAGTGAGCTTGACGAAAAAAGGACCTCCACGAGAAAGGAAAGTACGTGGGGGTTATAAAGGAAGGGGATGTAGGAAGGCAACATGGCCTGGCCCCTACCGGTATGTTGCTCCTTGCCTTGATAGTGCAAGTTCAAGTGCCATTGAAGGAGCCGGATTTACCAGTCATGGAGCTCTGAGCTATCTCTCTAATCTCTGCCTCCCCCAGGGGAAGAAAATATTCATAATATCGGGAGGAAATGGATATGCAGGCGTTGTCCGTGTATTGAGCTGCGCTGCTTGGTTACTGCTGGTCCTAGTGTAAGAGCAGCAGTGTGGATGTCCCCATTCGCGATACATGTACATGTCGCTCCCGGGATATTGCAGGTACTGCACATATAAAAGTGGTCGTCTGAAAACGAAAGTGGCCCACTGGGCTACCCCATCCACCGTTCAGCAAGAACGGTACTCGCGCTCAAGATCCTTGCTATAACGAAAGGCAGAGTAGCCAAATAAAGAGACACGAGGGACCCTAGTCACCACCGGCGACCGAAGTTTTTGGCTTTCTTTTATCGGCCCTATGATAATCGTTGTTGGACAGTGGGTTTAAAAGCGTGTTGACATAACCTCACATAAGAGGTTGAACCAGACATGTCATTGAAGCACAAGAGGGAGGGGTCTCTTATCGAGAGAGTTACTAGGTTGCCATTGCCAAGCTTGAGATTTGGCAGATCTAGCTGGTACGACGGCTTCGGATCCAGCAGCTGGGATTCGGTTCAGCAAGCCGGTCAATGTGGTTGGTAGGGTAATAGTTACCCCAGTTTGAAATAAAGTGCGGTTCACTATAAGCTATGGCCACACTACGACATAAACGTTCTTTGCCCCCAGACCCCAGAGTTGCGGTACCATTTTGCCGTCGCTAGACCTTGTCAAAATTAGAGCTTGGGACAAAGAGACGAGTCAGCGACGGAAGCAACATCTCCCGTTCACAAGTCCTCGGGACTTTGAAGGGAGGAAACAAACAAGAGGCGCTTGGGGAAGGAGGGTGAAGGATGAACGGTGTGTACGGAAAGGGTGCTAGAAGAGCTGTAAGATAGATTATTCTGCCTGTTGAAGATACACTTGTTGTTGTTGCCACTAGCAACCCCTCTATAGCAAGTTTCCTGCGCTTTGCTAGAACGACACCACTAAAAAGAACGTTATTGCAAGCCATCTCGCATTGCAACTCTGCAAGGTGGTAAAAGACCTCTGAGATGGCATGTTGGCGGCGATAACGCGGTGTTCCCATGCAAAAGAGACACCACCCCTCCAAAGGTGGTGTCTCTGCTTGAAGGTGGGGTTGGGAAGATTCGTCATTGAGGGGGTTGAGGGGGTTGAGGGGGTTGAGAGGGGAGACCTGGGGTCTAAGTGTCTAAGCGAGTGGTATAGCAGTGCGAATAGCAGAAGCAGAAAACATTGGGGTGGAGTGTAATGAGTGTAATGTGGTGCTGTGAGTGAAGCTAAGCGATGGCTTGAGTTGCCCAATGCCCACCCACATAAGCGCATCGCCTGCAGCACCTCTCAGGAACCCGCCCGAGCCCGCTTTGGTGTCGTGGCAATGCGACCAGGCAATCCGCTCATGCCGGACAGGCCAAGGGACCAATGATGAGCGTGAAAGGGCTTTTTATATTGATATGAAACCAATTTATGAGACCCACCCATAGCCGGAGAACTAAGGTATCTAGGCAATTTGTGACTCTGCAAAACGCTGATTTGACAGAAAACGAAAAATTAAAATTCTGGCATCTATAGGTAATGAACGAAGAGGTGGACGCTGAGGGGAGCAGTTTTTGATATTCGGAGCCTAAAGGCCCGCAGCTCTAACGATGTGCTGTGCAGTAACAAGTGGTGGCATCACTGAAAGGGGGTCGTCCTGGCTGCAGGGGGCTGCACTAGCTGCAATATTAGGGCTACGGGACATGCCCACCGATTCCGACTGGCACAGCTTTATCAGGATTTCAAGATCATAATTGCGCAGGATAACGACATATCAGGTATCTGCTTTCTCTGACGTGGCGGTGTAGCCTTCCGCAGCCTCCGTAGCACAAAGTATACTGGGAGTGGAATATCATTTGCGACAGATGCGATCCGATACTTCCACCAGCATTTAACCCCCCCCCCCCATGCTTCTCGCCTCTCGGCCGCCCCAACAGACAAGCGATCAGGACGATACTGGGGGAGCACAACCTGCAGCGGTGACCAGGGCACGTTCAACTCCCGTCCTTCGATAGGACCTAACCAATCCATAATGTCGGGATGTATCTACAATCAGAACGTGCTAGACGAGAGTTAGCTGCAGTCTGCAGGCCACCACCAGGATTGTGAAGGGACGGGATTACCTTGTGGCGAGTCGTGATGCCGCATTGCGCGCATCTACTCGATCCTCGTCGTCCTCCTCCTTAACACCCTTAAGGCCCCCTATACTCCCACCGCTGAGAGCTCGGGCACGGCCCGGTCCCTGTTCGTCTTCACCATTTGCATCTTCCGCAACGTTGGACATGAAACTGCCTGATATGCTTCTGTTGAGCCCATCAGGTCGTCGAGGCACACCGCTCCACGCATCTCCCTTTGGTCCTTGACTGGCCGCCAGACTTGCACGTCGTGCCGCAGGATGCGCCTCGCGTCCAAGTCGACTCAAGCCCCCGGAAGAATCGATCGCCCGGATATCAG
This sequence comes from Hymenoscyphus infarciens, assembly GCA_001414345.1. Taxonomy (NCBI): domain Eukaryota; kingdom Fungi; phylum Ascomycota; class Leotiomycetes; order Helotiales; family Helotiaceae; genus Hymenoscyphus; species Hymenoscyphus infarciens. The sequence goes on along the minus strand of LLCB01000197.1, from coordinate 11,555 downwards.
GCCTGATGGTTTCCAGCGTTGCCAGTGTGCGCCTTTCCGCCTCAATCTCTCGAACCGCATATTCCCGGATGCTGAGCCTTAAATCCGCTGCCGTTCGTGCAAACCAGCGGCGTTGCTCTTGAAGAAGATTCGAAGTGACTCGCTGTGTTTTACCCAAAAGATAGAGCTCGTTACTTCGCGCCTCGTCTAGTGCAGAGATGGCATCGTCAACCTTGTCCCGACGAACGGATGAGCTGGCTTTAAGCCTATCTGCGGCACTCAACTTGCTCCTGGTCAAATGCTGAGCTTGAACTAATTCTCGGAGAAGAATATGACGATTCGTCAGGGTTTCTTTCACAATGAAAGCATCTTGCGAATGGTACTGTAGGGGGTCCCCAATCGTGGTAGCCTCAGCTGTCCCTTGCGCCGCATGATAATCCCCAGTCGTTTGGATTGTCTTGCCAAGTTTTCGATATGCATTTGCCAAACCAGAATGGGGCTCTTGAACATTCATTGCACCCAGCTTGACGCCAAAATCGGACTCTGCAAGTCCCAGGCCTACATATGTCAGAGTGAGCCCCGTAAAAAGCACAACATAACTCACCTCGTCGGGCTTTTACTAGCCGGTCCACCTTGTGCCCTGCATCCATTGTACCTAGATAGAATAGTTTCACCACCGGGCGGGCATCTTGCAGCTCGGGGGTATCATCAGGCGGGGGTGCAAACTGCTTGAGAACTCTTCGTCGCACACCCGTTGCAGGCTGCTTCCTCTTCAACATCGGGCTGTAACCAAAATCGCTCTCCACAAATAGCACCATCTCATCATCCCTCATTAAAACATCATTGGAGCAAACATAATTGAGCCATCTCTGAAGCGAGGCTTTGACGCGAGCTTCGTCCTCGTCTGTGCCCGCGCCAGCGGAAGTCAACGCAGGTGGTACAGCAGGAACAATGGCCTCCGGGTTCGAGGATATTAAATGGTCTGCCAGCTTGATGAATTCGGAGTGGGTTCGTCGGACATCGCGGAATTGGGTGGTTCGGAACTTTGGGAGGTTGGTCTAGAGAGTCAGTGTCTGTCACCAACGTTGAATTAAACTACAGCAGCTTACATGCACGTCAAATCTTAAAATAGGATCCTTCCTTCCAGTGCGTTCTAGACCGGTAATCTTTGCTTGCAACTTGTACTGGGGGCCTTGAGTGTGCTGAGCTTGGGCTTGCCGCGCGGCTGATGCGTGGTACCTTTGCGGCTCTTGACGATGTTGCTGTTGCTGTTGGTGCTGCAATAGCGGTGCTTGTTGACTCGGTATGCTTTGCTGTTCTGGGTGATTCTGAGCTGATTCGGCCGTGTCTGGCCTGTGGCTCTCGTTGTCTGCCACCGATCCAATGCTACTGTCCGGTCTGCTGTAGTTGTGCTCGCCTGTGCCTTCATCTTGCGAATAGCTGCCGTTTGCTGATTGGGTTGTGCCATAGGGTATTGGTGACGGTGGCTCGCCCGAGGCCCCATATGAGCTGGTCCTGACATGTCGCGGAGAGGACACTGGTGATGAGCCCCAGGGCGAAGCAGCGGCTGGGTTATCGGCATCGTTTATGGAGGTCGAGTAGTCCATCGCTGCGACTGAAATTGAGGATGTCTCGATGATTGAGGTGATGGGCGTTGGAGTTGTAGCAATGCAAGCTCGGAGGTTGGGGATTTATGACGTCGGGCGCAGAGCAAGCAATTCTAGCTCAGATATCGTGGGACCATGAATGGCGGTAAGATACAAATGCGTATGTAGGCCCAGATAGATAATTAGAGGTGTCAGGTTTGGGTGGAATCAGGAGGTTGATGCCTTTGCTTTGGAGCAACTGTCATTGTCAACAACAGTCCAGTTCTCCACCACAAACGGCGCTTGTCGGCTCGTCAGCCGCCCTCCAGCCGCCTAAGCGAAAAAGGCTTGGCATCCAAAGAAGCAGCAACGCAACCTCCAAGCGGCGCTGCACTTCCATCAACCACCATAGTTCACATCGCCAATGGCATCAGATACGAGGATAAACCAATTCTCTTGATTTCCGCTTGCATTCATTTCGTAAATAACCTGCTGTTCTTCTTTCGCGAACATATTCCTTTGCGTCTCAATATCTGGTCACCGGGCGAGTGCCGCTTTTCGCCCCTTGAACCTTCTCTCCAGCTGGAGCCCTCGTCCCAAGTTTGAACCTCGTGCCACTTCTAGGTAATGAGTTCTCTAGCTTTGAGAAGGGGCTGTCTAAAATGGCACCCAAGCTTCCAATCTCTTGTTGTTCGACGCAGAGACCAGTTGTGCTCAAATATCTGGCTTCGGCAATCCAGAAGCGTTCATCATGAGCCTGATGTCAAAAGGACACGAAATATTGGCATAATAGCACATATTGATGCTGTAAGTCTCTTAGTAATTGAGAAGAACGAACCTTTCTAATCTTTGTATTAGGGGAAAACTACAACCACTGAGCGGATGCTCTATTATAGTGGCTACACGCGTCGGATAGGAGGTACTTATCTCGTTTCAAAATCCTATGAAAAAACCCGGGAATCAAAAATATCACCTCTCACGCTCAATGTACCCGCGAAATCTATTCTCCTATTCTCCTATTTGACTTTTCTCTATTTTCTGTTTTGCTGTTTACATTGGAAAATTTAAGCTGACCATACATTCAGATGTCGATGATGGCTCTACTGTTACGGACTTTCTGCCAGCAGAACGTGCCCGGGGAATTACCATCCAATCCGCTGCAGTAACTTTCCACTGGCCTCCACTAGGTGCAGGCACAACCAGAGACGATCCGCGGAGATCCCACGTCCCCCACACCGTCAATCTCATCGATACTCCTGGTCACGCGGACTTTACCTTTGAAGTTCTCAGATCACTGAGAATTCTGGATGGTGCAGTATGTATTCTTGATGGCGTAGCTGGCGTCGAAGCACAAACCGAGAAAGTTTGGGCCCAGGCCAATAAATACACTATCCCCAGAATTGCTTTCATTAACAAACTTGATAGAGATGGAGCTGCATTCGAGAGAACAGTCAAAGAGGTCGCCTCGCGACTTCGAGGATGGCCAGCTGTATGCCAGATTCCTTGGTGGGCGGGAGGAAAAGGAAATTTCAAGGGTATTGGAGATGCCATTAATCTTTCTGGTTTGGAGTGGACGGAAGGGGGCGATGGTAAAATCATCCAACAATATGATTTAGAGGCCTTGACGATAAAGGATCCTGGACTTCGAAGTGAACTTGTCAAGGCACGAAATGCTTTGGTGGAAAGTCTTTGCGAATTCGATGAAGAGCTATTATCTACTTGGTTGGAATGCAATGATGATGCATTACAAGTACCTGCTCAAGCTATTCGAGATAGCATTAGAAGATGCATTATCGATGGCTCAGGAAGACTGATTCCAATATTTGCTGGTGCCAGTTTCCGGAATATTGGTGTTCAACCGCTTCTCGATGCCATCGACGACTACCTCCCCGATCCTACAGAAAGACCGGATCCGGAAATCAGTCTTGGTGATCAAGAATGTTCACTATCAGACTTACTTCGCGGAAGTGTCTCACTGGCCACACCAGGGGACAAACATCTGACGAAAAAGACTCACCCCTCGAAAAGTTTGGTAGCCCAAATTGAGTCTTGCGCCTTGGCCTTCAAGGTTGTAAACGACCCGAAACGTGGTGTTCTTGTTTATATACGTGTATATTCCGGATCCATCAAGCGAAATTCTTCCATTTGGAACACGAACTTGCACGTCACCGAACGAGCTCAGAGACTCTTGCAAATGCAAGCTTCTGATGCTGTTGAAATACAGCACATACCCGCTGGACAAATTGGTGTTATTTCTGGATTGAAGCATGCTCGAACAGGAGATACCTTGATCTCGTATGCCGGTCATCATCCCAAATCGGGACCTCCAGCACCTTTGAACACTCTCCAACTACGACCAATCGACGTCCCACCCCCCGTATTCTTCGCAGCTATAGAACCGCATAGTCTTAGCGAGGAGCGAAACGTCAAAGATATCTTGCAAATGTTGCTCAGAGAAGATCCAAGTCTACACGTCAACGTCGACGAGGAATCCGGCCAAATGCTACTAAGTGGCATGGGAGAACTCCATCTAGAAATTGCCCGAGACCGCCTAGTCAACGATTTCAAAGCCAAAGCCACAATGGGAAACATAGAAATAAGTTACCGAGAATGTGTCCTCGCCCTCTCGACCCCCCAACGAATCCTCTTTGACCGCGAAGTCGCCGGGAAAAAAGGAAAAGCAGCTTGCTCGGCAATCATCGAAGCCTTCGACGAACTCGCCCCCAAGAAAACTGACTACACAGTTGAACGCGACGGAAACCACATCACCCTCTGCGTCCTCGGATCCATAGCCTCAGACGGTCCTTTAGGAAGTTCCTCCCTCCCTCCAGATCTTCCATTACCTACAATTCGCGCAGCTCTTATCAATGGAGCTGTTGCAGCACTAGCCCGTGGTCCGAGACGAAACTTTCCTTTGCACGCAAGTCACGTAACTCTCACTCTCGACCCCCTCACCGACCTCTTCGGCCCAGACACCTCGCCCGCAGCCATCTCCTCAGCCGCTCGTCTCGCCGTCCACGCAACGCTCCAAGATTCCCTGACAAACTCAGACATCGGCCTCATGGAGCCCGTAATGAACGTCATAATCTCATGTAATGAAGGTTCTCTCGGTGCAATCGTTCACGATATCTCCTCTGCTCGCGGCGGGCACGTTCTTTCTCTTGAAAATGAGGGAAATGATGATTCTAGTTTTCCAGCTATAGATCCTAAGAGGATCTATGCTCCGCCTGATCCGTTTGCGACGGGAGGGATGCAGATGGAGGGACCCGGGCAGCAGAGGCAGGTGAGTGCTAGGGTGCCGTTGAAGGAGATGGTTGGGTATTTGAAGCATTTGAGGAGTTTGACGGGGGGGAGGGGAACATTTATCATGAATGTTGATCGGTTTGAGAGGCTTTCTGGGTTGAGGGAGAAGGCTGTTTGAGTATGGTGAGGTTGTAAGGTATGTTTGGGGGAAGGGGGGGGGTTGATGTATGAGTATTCTGCTTGTTAAAAAGTTCGAGAAATGGGATTTGTTCAAACAAGGCTCCCCTTTCTGATTTTCCATGCCGTCTTATATTATAGTAATATCTAGTTGAAGCTATCCGTTTCTATTCAGCTTACTTTACTATGCTTATGGCATTTGTATTGTATTGAAACCCTTGCTTTGTGCATCTCAACTAGAGTAGTCAACCACTGAATAAATTTCATAACCCATCGAATCTTATTCGTAAAAGAAAGTACAGCGACTCGTATCTTTGGACGACGGGTAGTAGATCGTAAGCAGTGATTGTAAGACAGTTTTGAAGCTCGAAGTAGAGCAGGTGTGGATGCTTGAAGATATTGATAATCCAAGTTGGATTTAAACTAGGTCTAGGCACAATAACAATGAGACCTGAAAAGAAATCGAAAAACGATAAGCAGGTTACTACTCGAGTAAATGTGTAGCATTTGTTATGATTATACTAAATGATAAATCATGTGCTAAGCGACTCGGGGTGGATTAATTTACAACACTCTAAAGATTTGTACATAATGCTTCAAGTTGTTCTGATTATTGCTTTTGTCTAAGAATATTTGTTGAATGAGGCTAAAAAAAAGTATCATTGTCATCATCTAGTGGGGGAAAAGAGGAAGGAGAAGGGGAGTATGCCTGCTGTACTTCTATAACCTTCGTATACTTTAGAGCCTGTTTGGCTCGTACATATTAGTCCTTTTTTAATATATGCACCACCAAAGAAAATTTAATATATACATACATATTATGATGACGTACACCAACGTTTAGCTAGCATATATTACAGTATGCACTTTTGCTCGCACTTCCTTTAAATATGTGCACGAAGATGTACACCACTAAAATTAAATCAATATACTCTTTTGACCTCTTGACCTTCAACTTTTATATATATGTACATATTATTAAATCTCTACCACTATTAGTACTAGACAGCCCTGCTTCTCTGATATGTGCACCGATATATACACGATGAGCCAAACAGTAATTAAATCTATTTATGAAAAAGCTATAATAAATTAGAAATATACGAGCACCATTTGACTCTGTACTCGTGCACAAATCTCATATATCTAAATTAAATTATATGTGTGCCAAACAGGCCCTTAGAGAGGTGTCCGGAAGTAACGCAATATTCTTATCATTCTTTCTCTTTCCCTCTCCAAAAAGAATAATACCTAAAGTTTCATCATCGCTGTCTCCCTCGTATTCGGGGTCAGTAACCGCGATACACTGCCGAACCTGTTCATTGAACTGTACATGTCTTGACTGGCCATCGATTGAAGCGGTGGCAGATGGAGGTGAAAGCTTTTTCGAGAGCGTATCTATGTACTTCTGGTCCAAGGAAGGATATCGTGCTTGTAAGTCCGCCGCCCGATCGAAAGGAGCAAGTGGGGCGTTGAATCTTGCAGACATTGTGCTTGCGCCGGTTTTGAGGATTGACTTCATATTTGTCCCTTGGTTCTTGGGCTCATGTATCTTGGTAGCAGTTGTTCCTGTTTGACTCTGAAACAGATCGAAACTACCAGATTTGAGAGGGCCGTATAACCAAGTAACATCACAGTCTTTGAGCCTAGTAAGAGTTAAAACAAAGTTCATGCACGAGAACCCCTTATTTACCAGTTGATTTCTACGGGAGACAAAGTTTGTATGTTGTTCATTGATTTTGCCCAAGTTCTCCAGCACATATTTTCAAGGCGAGCATATTTGGAATAAACTTTTCGATTCGAAATGGTGTATCTCCAGGTTGCTAAGATATCTTGATCCTCCCAGTGGTGTGAGAGGAAATCGACGTGGCTAGACGGTGCTTCATATATATAAGTGTCATCATCGAGAGAGCCTGTCCCGTTGTTTCGAGTGTCTTTTAGCAATCGTGCTCGGTAATCATCTAGAGCAGAGGGTTCTAGTGTGTTGTCGACCAGCTCGAGCAGATTATTGTCAACATGTTCAAACCTAGCAATCTGTTTGATTATCATTCGGTGGCCGTTTTCCACTGCAAAGTCTATTGCTCGCTTATTATGTCGAGGCGTCGAAGCCTGAGTATCAGCACCTCTCTCCATCAAACGGAGGAAGACGCTCACACTTCCAAGTCTGGCAGCTTCAAGTAATGGTGTAAGATGGACGCCCGTCTTCATTTCAATGTCCAAAGGCTCATCGCAGAAGCAAGGATCCACAAGTTCATCCAAGTCAAACGCACAAGCGATCCAAATATGGTGGGCGGGTTTGCGAATAGCTGCCCACCGCTTTTCCAGCTGCAGTCCAGACTCGCTTTGGTTTTCGTTGGAGGGAGTTGTAATTGCCGGGAAAGAAGTAGAGCGACACCAGATTTCGTGTATTGATTCTGCACCGGAAGGTTTATGAAAGAAGAACTGAAAGAGCGGTTGGAAGGGTGCCTTACATCGGTCTTTACCGCCCAGCTTAGCATGTTCAAGCCAGTAGCTATCGACGTATTGTCTTACAGCTTTCTGAGATGCCAACTCCGATGAGATATCGGTTTTGACTAGAATTTCAGGCATCTGGTTCAATACCCGTGCTGGAGAGAGTGTAAAACAAATATATAGGAGACCACAGTTCGCAAGGGAGGCATTGCCTATTGATCGTGTGAACGTTGTCATGCCGTGTTTCTGGTAGTTTTCAAAAAACTCCCTGACCGATAAATGGACGAAACGGAAAACATTCTCTGATGGATCGATCTCAACCAAATTTGCACATATATCTAGCATATTTTGTGGTCTAAGCGGCACTTTCGAGGCTCCTGTAATAAGAGAGATGAAAGCGGCAAGTTCCCCAGTCTGGATCATTTTCTTTCCATAAAGTAGCCATTGGAAGAGAGCATCTGCTAGTGCCTTCGCGTGAGGTCCGTAATCAATGATGGTAGTGTATATTTTACCATAGGATTCTTCAAGGGTGTGTGGGAGACTTCCTAATTGATCTCTAAGGTCCTCGTCCAGTTTTCCACGCTTCAGTGTCTCAAGTTGGAGATCTACCCAACGAAACCTTGCAGAAGTCAGCTTCAATTAAAATAGTACTTTGCACTCTTATACATACATGCCTTGTGCACCATTACGCAAGACTGACTCGATCTCTTTTTGGAGACCAGGTGTTCCAGGACCGTACCGGCTGTTTCTCGAATCCATCAGGGATCCAACCCTCTCGCTTACGAACCGACCAATATCTTCCGAATTATCACCAGCATGTATTCGAATATCCGATGTATCAGCCAGACAGGAAAAGACATCTACGTCATCTCGACTTGAAATGAAGATCTTGATGAGATTTGCAGATCTGTCTCGCAAATCTTTAAGATCCAGAAGAAGTGAGGATCGCTCATCTTCGCAACACTCATCCAATGCATCGATAACAATGGTCACTGAAGGACAAATTTCCATGATTTGGATCAATGTCTCTACACATTCCTCCTTTGTCCACTCTCGTTCACCGAATCCTTCATTCTGGATCTCATCATATGCCTGCTTGGCAGGTAATGGTATGGACTTATCTGGCGACATGGAAACGACTTGTCTTAAAATACTTTGCATGACAGCACAGCTTTGACCACGGAGGGGTTCACGCGGATCACGGGCGCAGTAAAAGAAAGCAATGTGCTCAACGGAGCCCTCCTTCGAATTTGCGAGTTTCATCTCATCAATAACGATCGAACAGAGTTTCGTTTTTCCACAACCGGGCATCCCATGCAACCAAAGAATTGTTGATGAACTGCTTGTACGCCAGTCTATGAAGGCGGGATGCTGTAAGAGCCAACTTCCAGAGCCAGACAAACGGCTTCTCGATATGGTTTTGTGATGAGAAGGATAGGGAATTGTTGAGATAGACTTTAGGAGATGTATCCGATCTGCTTCTTTGACAAGTTTGAGCATTTGGGACATATCTGCGCTTATCCGGACAATGGGCTCTTGCAACTCTTGAAATAGCTTCTTCAGAGATCTATGTTGGTAAGATTGAGTTCGATCGAACTCGGTGTCAGAAAGTTTTTGCAACTCCGCGTCTGCCAAAGCCACACAACGGTCAATCTCGTTTTGTTCAAGAGCAACCTGGCTTGAAATGGATTGAGTTGCGGAAGAATCTGCGAAGACGCTTTTCGCAACATTCTTGATCGTTTTGGAGGAGTAATGCTTTGTTGCCTTTGCCAAATAACCCAGAATTTTGGCGTAGAGGCGTGTAAGTGTGTTCTCCAACAGATCTGAAATCTTCAAATTCTTGCTGATATAAAGGTCCTCGAGTATCGCCGACCGAGCAATGATGTTGGAAATATGCCCAATATTCTCCATCATCATGCCGAAAGTCTTTACGCTATCGACGGCAGCTTGGAGGAAGAAACGAACGCAGGCCCATGGCAATGCAGCATGGGCAGGGTCATACTGAATTGCTTGGTCCCCCACGATTTTGAACTTCTCCACCCAGACGATTATCTTTTCCAAATAATCTCGAACAATGTAGGTTTGTCCGTTGTGGGTAAACTTCCATCGTCCTTCCAATGCTTCAGCCTTCTTGGACTTCGCAGCTTCCAAAATGTCGTTCAGAACCTCCAGCTTGGATATGTTAAAAGCTGACAAACGTTGCTTCGCATCTTCATCCAGAGTATTCAAGGCGGCTTGCCATAGAGCTTTGCTATCGATCATGAATTAAAATACCGTTTTGTGGAAGTTTGAGTGATAAATACATACGTCTCTTGTGCGCCCGTCATATCGGAGGATGGCAGCCAGCCGAACTACCCCAGCCCCTAGGAAGAGCTGCCGGTTCGGGATATTTTGAAAAAAGCTAATGAAGATGTGAAAAGATGCAATTACTACAAGTACGAGGTAGCTTTCGTTCTTTCTTGCAGATATAGTGACAAGGCTGGATGATGATTCTCCCTGCCAAAGGGCACCACAGGCATGCGCGGCGTACTCCGAAACACCCTTATAGAGGCCGAGCGCTACGATAAGATCCCACCTTTAAAGGGCTAAAAGGTCCGCTCTAACGTATTCTCTACTAAGTAGATAATTAAAGTAAAAGAACAATAATAGCTAATCTAGTCTAATTTCTACTTAATAGCTAATTAGAATAAAAGAACTATAATAGCTAGCTTAGAATTATTCTCTACTAAGTAGATAATTAGAATAAAAGAGTAATAATTATAAGTTTAGTCTAATTCTCTACTTAGTAGAGAATTAGACTAAGCTAACTATTATAGCTCTTCTACTCTTATTCTCTACTAAGTAGAGAATTAGCTTATATTAGCTACTATAGCTTATTTATACTTATTCTCTACTTAGTAGAGAATTAGACTAAGCTAGCTATTATAGCTCTATTACTTCTATTCTCTACTTAGTAGAGAATTAGACTAAACTATTTACTAGAACTTATTACTATTATACTCTACTTAGGAGAGAATTAGGCTAAGCTAGGTATTATAGTACTAGAACTTCTATTCTCTACTAAGTAGAGAATTAGCTTATAATAGCTACTATAGCTTATTTACTCTTATTCTCTACTTAGTAGAGAATTAGACTAAGCTAGTAAGTATAGTATATTACTTCTATTCTCTACTTAGTAGAGAATTAGACTAGGCTAGGTATTATAGTACTAGAACTTCTATTCTCTACTAAGTAGAGAATTAGCTTATAATAGCTACTATAGCTTATTTACTCTTATTCTCTACTTAGTAGAGAATTAGACTAAGCTAGTAAGTATAGTATATTACTTCTATTCTCTACTTAGTAGAGAATTAGACTAGGCTAGGTATTATAGTACTAGAACTTCTATTCTCTACTAAGTAGAGAATTAGCTTATAATAGCTACTATAGCTTATTTACTCTTATTCTCTACTTAGTAGAGAATTAGACTAAGCTAGTAAGTATAGTATATTACTTCTATTCTCTACTTAGTAGAGAATTAGACTAAGCTAGGTATTATAGTACTAGAACTTCTATTCTCTACTAAGTAGAGAATTAGCTTATAATAGCTATTATAGCTCTATTACTTCTATTCTCTACTTAGTAGAGAATTAGACTAAACTAGCTATTCTAGCTCTATTAGCCCTATTCTCTACTTAGTAGAGAATTAGCTTATAATAGCTATTATAGCTTGTTTACTCTTATTCTCTACTTAGTAGAGAATTAAACTAAGCTAGGTATTATAGCTCTATTACTTCTATTCTCTACTTAGTAAAGAAATATCTTATAATAGCTATTATAGCTTATTAACTCTTATTCTCTACTTAATAGAGAATTAGACTAAACTATTTATTAAAGTATACTATTCCTATTCTTAACTTAGTAGAGAATTAAACTAAACTATTTATTAGAGCTCTATTAATCTTATTCTCTACTTAGTAAAGAATTAGCTTATATTAGCTATTATAGCTTATTTACTCTTATTCTCTACTTAGTAGAGAATTAGACTAAACTATTTACTAAAGTATACTATTCCTACTATCTACTTAATAGAGAATAAAATTAAACTAGCTACTAAAGCTTATTACTCTTATTCTCTAC
>LLCB01000196.1:0-112080 GCA_001414345.1 Hymenoscyphus infarciens | reverse complement strand
CAGATTCGGAAGCCTTCGCGATGACTATGGTATGTCGACTTATTCACCGAACCTGTGTACAGCAGTCCCTGTACGGAGAGGGTTATTAGGATTCTAAACACTCAGCGTATTTAAATCCCGTGACGTGTAAGACACGATTTTTACCAGCTGTCTGAAACCGATACCAAACCCTGATATCACTGGCCGTCCGGGAGATCTCTGGAATCCCGGCTATTTGAGGATGATGTCGTAATAGACCGATTCGGGCCTGAAGCGAAACAAAAGCGACAAAAAGCTCGAAGAGATATTATAAATGCCGTCACCGGCGAAGAAGAGTTTAGCCTTTTTATGTAACGGCACGAAATACACACAACTACAGTAGAGGCATATGGGAGTGCGTATAGCAGAATGACGTATGTAAATACTAGGCCTAATACGGAAGAAAAGGCTAAACTAGCCTTTTCTAACTCTAGGAGAGTAGGCTGCTATATACAAGAGGTTTCAGACAATACAAAAGGGGTACGAAACCAAACAACGACATACGTCGGCTAATACAAAAGCCCGAACCCTACGAAGTATGTCCGAAAGCCCAGACGTACGTAACCTTCCTAAATTAGACAATGCAAAACAACAACTGCCGAAAGCTAATATGTACGGCATATGCCACGTAATATCGGCTATACAGGACGGCATGCCGTCACAACTTAGACTATAGTTGTTATTTAGTAGTTATTAACTTATTTACTATACTAGGTCTAATAATTAGGTAATCTGATTATCTTATTCTAAAATTTTCTATTCTTTTTCTTAATTCTTAGCTTTTATAGCTTAGATTATACTCTATATCTCGTCTATATTAGAGAAGTCCTATTAATCTCTCTAGCTTCTAGGTATAGAGCCTTTGCCTTTATTATTCTTAGGCTTCTTAGTATTCTTAGGGCTATAGTACTAAGTTAGAGACCTTTTAGTAGAGGCTTAACTTTATTACTTATAAGAGGGCTCTACGCTTAAGAGTAGAGCTTAGGAGGGACCTAGAGTTACTCTAGATTCTAATATATTAAATATTAAATTAGAGGGAGGTAAAGAGGCGATTTAGGAGTTTTCTAGATAACTGTTTATATTATTAACTATCTAAATCGTATATAGTAATCTCTATATAGAGAGGGTTATTAGGATTCTTAAGAATACTTAGTATATTCTAATCTCTTAACGTATAAAACACGATTTTTACTAGCTATCTATATAAATACTAAACCCTAGTGTTACTAGCTGTCTAGGAGATCTCTAGAATCTTAGCTATTTAAGGATATGTTATTATAGTCTAATTAGAGGCTAAATCGAAATTAAAATAAAAAAAAGTAATAATAAGCTTAAAAGAGATATTATAAAAGCTGTTACTAGCGAAGAAGAGTTATTGTTTTTATATAATAGTACGAAATATATATAACTATAGTAGAGGTATATAGGAGTATATATAGTAGAATAACGTATATAGATACTAGGTACTAATATAGAAGAAAATAATAACTGTCTCTCTACTATATTAAATATAAACGTCTATATATAAGAAGGTTAGAAGCTTCTAAGTTCTAATAATAATAATAACTAAGCTCTGTCTAATATAGCTAATACTAAATAATAAGAGCTGAAAAGCTAAATATATAACCTCTAATCCTTTAGAAAGCTAAATATATAACATCTGAACCTTAATCCTTTCTATATATAAATGTCGGATATTAATACTTTCGGTACTTTGCTTATATAAGTATTAGTTATTCGTAATCTCGGCCCTAGAGGTATTAGAGGTATCGACACTGCTTAGAGGTATTAGTAGTTTCACGAATGTCGACAATTTAGAATAGTGCTATTATATAATAATCTAGGATAGTATACTATTATACTACCTAGAACGCTACTACTAATTAAGATAATATTATAAACAGTGCTTACTATCTAGCTTATTAAAGAAGATAAGTATAATAGAACTAGGGTTAAGCTTAAGACGATAATAGAATAGACTTCTATTTATAAAGTAGAGGCGATAGCGATAGTAATAGTAATAATAATAACGATAATAGTATTAATAAACTCTCTCTCTAAGACTCTATCTAAGTAAATAGGCTAAATAACCCTCTCCTCTTTTAAGGTAACTAATACCCCTAAGTTAATAGATATATAAGTAGATATAATAGTAGATACTAAGGTTATATAAAGGGACTATTTAATAGAGAATACTCTTAGAGCTTTGTCTCTAGATATTCTTAGGAATACTCTTAAGGCTTCTCCTAGAGTAACTTCGGTTAAGGCAACTTCGGTATAGAATACCTTAACTTTTAGAGCTACTTATAAGCTAATTTTAGTATAAGATACTCTTATAACTTTAGCGCTACTACCTAGGGTAACCTAGTAGGAGTTCTAGGGCTTAGCTAGGGTAATTAAGATAATATTACTATATTAATAGTTGCTAATTAAGGAATAGATAAGTAGAGCCGAAGATTTAATATACTAGAGAGAAAGATAGTATATACTAATAATACTTAATAGGCTAACCTCTCTTCTTATTAGAAAGTGCTACTAATAGACGAAGGAATTAATCTAGAAGGTAATTTATTAGAAGGAATATTAGTAGCGAATAATAATAGTAAGAATATCCTCTCTTATATACTTAGTATAATTAATAGCCTCTTTCTAGAGTATAAGAAGTACTTAATATAAATTATATAAGGTATATTTAAGCTAAGAGATCTCTACTACCTAGATAATAATACCTCTCTAATTAATAATAACGAGAGTACTATCTTCTTTAATAAGGAAGCTAGTATACTAAATATTAAAGTAAAGAAGACGTTAAAGGTCTTTAAATCTAATACTACTAAGTAGTCTTATTACTTTCTAGTATATACTATATATATAATCTTCTTATTTAGTAGGAGTATCTATATTTAGCTTAATAACTTTAACTATAGAATTATAGGCCTAGCTAAGGATTATACCTAGGTAGAGGTAATCTAATTAGCGCTCTTCTAGTAGGAAAAGGTAGTTAGTAGAGGCAGATTAAGAGAGGTAGAATTATAAGATATACTTAAGAGTATAATTACTTAATATTATTAAATAAGAAGACTAAGCTATAGTAGTAGAGGAGGAGGAAGAGAGAGTTATTAAAGTTATAATCGAGATAGTAATATCTCTTTATAGACGTACTTTAAAGTAAGTAAACTAGGAGGTTATAAGGACTTAAATTATACTTAAATCTATTTATAAAAGGAGGATAATAAGAGTAATAAGAAGAAGATAAGGAAGAGCTAAGAAGTTAGTATAGAAGGGATAATAGATAGAGACTATAGTAGTACTAATAAAGATCTTTTACTCTAATTTATATCTTCTTATCTATACTCTTCTATACCTATTTAATTAAATACTATAGTATTCTTCTCTTTATATAATATATTAAAACTACTACTAGATATATTACCTTTTCTATTATCTCTTAAAGTATAGAAGATGCTATTACTTTAATATCTTAATTATTTACTTCTAGAAAATATTAATAATATACTTCGATTTAGAGTACTAATTAGGTATAAGAGCTTAGAAGTTTTATATATATTAAAGAATCTCTTATTAGCTACTAAATTTAATAAGCTTTTAACTTTAAAAGTAAGAGATAATTTAAAAGCTAGCTTAATTAAGAAAGTTAATCTATACTAGAGAGTACCTTTTATAGCTTCTCTACTTAGTTTTATACCTAAACTAAAGCCTAATAGTAATTAATACTAAATATACTCTTTATCTTATCTTAAAGACTACTTAATAAATTATTATATATTAGACGAATATACGTATCTGAAGTACGTCTCTTTCTAAGAGGTATTAGCTATAGTATAAGAAGCTAGCTAAGGGTATATAATACTTAAAAGAGATATATTTAACGCTTTTCGAATAGTATTAATTATACTATAAATATGCTAGCTTTTAGGTTTCTAATAGAAAGGGATTTATTACACTTATATAGTATTACTCTTTAGCTTTACTATAGTACTATTTATCTTTAATATCTTTATAGAGGCTCTTAAATAGATAATATAGTTATACTTAGAGTAGTATATTATAAGCTACTATTTAGATAACGAGTTTACTATATTTAAAGCTATTGAAGCTATGTCTTAATTTCTTAAGAAATAAGCTATAGAGTATAGGACTCTTACTTAAATATTAGGTATACTAATTAATAATAAAAAGAGTGCCTAAGATACGCTCTTAGAAGTAATAGAGTACTTAATAGATACTATTACTTTTAAGGCCTCTATACTACTAGAAAAGCTAGCTAAGATAAAGCTTAAGATACGCTAATTTATTAACTATAAGAGTATTACCTATAATAAGCTTAAATTACTTACTAGCCTCTTATCTTTTTATACCTCTGTAGTATAATTAGGCTAGGCCTTTTACTATAACTTCTAGATATTTATATATATATAGTCTAACTATATACCTTATATAGAAAGGAGGCGCTTTTTAAAGGAAGTCTAGAAGGACCTTAGGTAGTAGAATAAGATATTACTACGGTTTAATAGTATATACTTCTTTAATAATATCTAGTTATATATATACCTTTTTTATAATACCTCTATTAAAAGCCTAAGAGCCTTCTTTTTAGAAGTAGACGATCTAAGATATATTTAGTAAGAGTATACATATATACTACTAAAAGAATATACTCTTTAGTTATCTCTTTTAGAGATTAGAAAAGACTCTTAATTTAATATAAATATCTTTAAGATTAAGATAGTAAGAGTATTCTTTAAATAATAAAGAGAGGTATAAGTAATAAAGAGAGTAATTATTTATATAGATAATACTACTATATAGATCGAACTCCTTAAGTAGTTCTTAAGATGTCTCTACTAAAATCGCCTCTTATAAGCTACTTTATACCTAGTTGTCTAATTTAATATTAATATATAATTAGAGTATATACTAAGAGTAGATAATATCTTAGTAGATACTCTCTTATATAATTTATATAGAATAGTAGCTAATTAGTATCTATACTAGTAGTCTCTTAATTTGACGATCTCTCTCTCGATTATCTTAAATATATAAAGAATAAAGTTAGAATATCTAAGATATATATAAAGCTTTTCTATTATAGCCTCTTACTAAATACTTAAAAGGTATATAGTATGTATATATACTCTTTTAAGAGGTTCTAGGTTAAGAGACTCTAGCGACTATAACTAGTAACGACTTTAGTACTTTATAAGTGGGTTTTAAGAAGAGTATATAGTAGGATTAGTTAAAGACTTTTAAAAGCAGACTCTATATAAATTAGCCTTTCTATAATTTAATTAATATATATAGAGTATAACCTAGATCTAAAGCTATTTAAGTCCCTGTTTTTATATTAAATTATAGTAGGTGTTTAAGCGATATAGGCCTCTTATAAGAAGAAGAAGATAGAGCTTTTATTAATACTATAATTATACTAGATTACCTTTTAAGCTCTAGAGGCTAGGCCTTAGGTTTTATAGCTAGGATAGATTAATAGTTTTAACTTTAAAGCTGTTATAAAGCTAGCTTTTATAGGATTCTTTTATACTATAGAGATTATATATAAAGATACTAATTTAGTTAACTATAGAGTATTTATATATATATACCTTTAATAATAGGATGTTACTTTTACTAAAGAAGATAAATATGTAATTATACGTTTATAATTAAGTAAATTAGACTATAAGTATATAAAGGTAGAGATATTAGTATTAGGTATAGGATTACCTACCTATCTTATAGTAGTACTTTAAGTGCTATTTACTCTTGATTCTTAACCTTCTATAGTACTACTCTTTTACTAGAAGAGTAGCTCTTTTATAAGAAACTAATATATTAGCTCTTTATACTACTACCTTTAAATAGTTAGTATTAGTAATAGTATATTATATTTAGGATATAGTTTATATAGAGGCGTTGTATAATATACTTTTAATAATAGAGTGTTAAATATAGATATTTAGATACTTAGAAGATAGACTTCGAATGCTTTTAAGAGGTACTTTACTCTAAGCTATTAGAAGTGATACCTTTTAAATAAGCGTTTTTTAATAGATAGAGCTCTCTCTCTCTTAGCCTAGTAGGCTTTAGAAGACCTCTATAGTTAGTAGATAATATAATCCTTATTATAACTATATTATATTACTATTTATGTTACTTGTAGTCCTTTTTACTTTTAAAAAGCCTTATTCTTTCTTATATTTATAGTAGCTTCTTTTTAATTAGTTAAGTAACCTCTCTTAAGATAGCTAATAGTACTTACTCTTTTTACTCTTATATTAGTAAGATGCTTAGAGAGCCTCCTAATTAGCTTAAAAAGAAGGTATATAAGAGAGTATAAAGTAAGATACTAGAAGCTAGCTAGTAAATATAGAAATTCTTAAAATAGCTTTAAATATATATATATAACGAAAAGCGATAAATAGAAAGAGTTTATAGTAAATTAAGGAATTAGCTTATTAAGTAAGAAGGAGGTATATATATATATATCTCCTCTTATACTAAGTAACCTCTATTCTACTAATAATACTTCTTATTACTTTTAACGTCTTATTTAGTATTAAGCTCTTTTTTAACCCTACTCTTGTACCTCTTTGTAATACGTTTACTAGAATTAGTTAGTACTTTTTTAGCCTCTTAAATAAGTACGATAGCTAATAGTACTTACTCTTTTTACTCTTATATTAGTAAGATGCTTAGAGAGCCTTCTAATTAGCCTAAAAAGAAGGTATATAAGAGAGTATAGAGTGTGATACTAGAAGAAGCTATATTACCAGTGAATTTATAGAGCTCTATATAGGTCCTCGGGTCTATAAAGGTCTAGGCTTCAATTCCTAGAAACTTTCATTCGTACACTTGCCGAACCTCCGAAATAGATAAGGAAAAGGACATAGTACCGCTTAATATAGAGGATATCGAGACGTTGCTCTAATTTTTAGGAACTTAGTTCGCTAATAGTTCTCTTAGACCTGCTTATAAACTTGTCTCTTGTTATTCTGTCGTTGTTGATATATATCTTACTCGATAAGGGAAATAAGCGGAGAGATACGCTCTACTAACCTATTTTAGAGGGCGAAGTGATTAATATCAGCGTTTTAGGTGACGAGCATCGTTATCTTATATAGGAATCGTTATTCAGTACGCTCTAGTCACGTGTCTAAACGACCTTCAGAGTACTCTAACTTATTATTATCTCAGTTCCTTAGACGCTCTTTTAGCTAATCCTATCTACCGAGAGCGGACTAATAAAAATATAGGATAATATAGAGTAGGTTAGATTTAGTTAGAGTAATAGCTTTAATATTAAACGTGAATTTAATATTCTATTATCTATACTACTTTATATAAAACAAGTTAACTAAATTACTCTTTACTCTTAATACTTAAATACCTTTGTAGACTCTCTCTCGATACTAAAACTATTAGACATATTATCTTAATCGTTGAAATGTTTTACTAATATATAGATTCTAATATTATAGAATATCTTAGAAAAACTATTATATTATAAAAGTATATTAAATTAGTCAAAGTTATATATAATAGAATTTAACTATATAGTTTAGAAGTGAAGTAGATTTTTAAAAAGAGGCTTTATTATTACTATATACTAAAAAAAAAACTAAAAAGTATAAGAAACTAGATTTAGTTTTTTATAAATTTTAAGAGTTTTAGAGAATATATAATTAGCTAAGTAGATAGCTTATAAGTGTCAATAGAAAGACTTTTATAAAAGAATTAGATATTTATCTAATAAATAATAAAAAGAGATTTTAATATAAAAGAGTAGTTATTAGAAGATTAATAGCTTAAATTATTATATTAGAAGTAAAAAGATATTTAGTACTAAAGCTATTACTATAAGATCTTAGACACTTATAGAAGAATCGTTACTAACTAAGTATTCTTCTCTAATTCGGTTAGTCTACCTTACTATAGTAGATAGGCGTAACAATTCTTCTTTTATAGAGCTAAGGAACTGAGATACTCTAAAAGAGAGAATAGAGAGGTAAGCGTCATGTGAGTGGCTGAGATCTTTGCTGGTGGCTTACTGGTGGCTTGCCTGCTAGCTTACTCGCAAAGCGTTAGAAGAAGAAAAAAGAGTAGGAGTATTAGTTCTTCTAACCTCCTGAAACAATCAACCCGATTATCGGATATACTCGAAAACTTTATACGTAGACTAATTAACCTAAGCAACTCTTCCAACGAAAGCAAGGAACAATCACTGTAATTCGATGAATAAGAAGAAATATTCAAACTATCGAAACCTGAGTTTTCTATATTTTAGATACACGCTATTTTCAGGTGACCTGTGAATAGCAATGGTGTCTGGTTTCTGCTATAAGCTATACCTGGGTCACCTACAAATTGCACATTGATTACCCGAGGCAAGGCTATTCGTAAGTAACCTATAAACAGCACTGATACAGAATCGCTAATAAAAACTACCTAGGCAATACGGAAAAATAATACATAGAATTGCTATATGAACGTGAGTATATCCACTGAGGGAATTGTCAAATTTTCATTCCACAAAGCATACTCTTCTTTCAACCTAAATCTGGGTAAAATATAAAGATAGCTCACGAAACATTACCACCACGGGCATGCGGCGTCGGACTTTTTCCCAAAACGTGGTAATCCAAGTCCTGTGTTCCTTTTACCCTCAAACTCAATACAAACCAGAAAATCCATCCAATACACCTTCGAAGACCACTACTACACTACGAAACCATCAAAGCCCCCACTGACCATGTCAGTACTCAAGACTCATTCTCCCTCCCCTCACTCCTCTCCTTAATCCTCTTCTCCAAAATATCAACCCCAGTCATCCCCTTCAAAATCCCATCTGTAAACCCCGTCGGCAAAAACATAGCCAGTCTAGCAGTCGTACTCGACTTCCCCAAATAAATAATATGCGCAGGATTATCCCCACTCAAACTCTTAACCACATTCGCCGCATACACCACTGGATCCGCTACATTCTCAGTAAAATCCACACCTGACATAGTTCTTTCAACCCTCTCCTTCGCAACGTTGTATATTGAGTCTTCCGGGAGATTGTTATGAGGCGCGTTGGCATGGAAAGTGGACTGTACACCCCCTTCATTAGGTTGACGACTTTGATACCGAAGGGCCCGAGTTCTAAACGCATCACTTCGGTGAGTGATGACGCTGCGGCTTTCGAGGCGTTATATGCCCCTGCGAAGGGGAGAGCTCCGACGGGGAGAGAGGAACAGGAGGTGTTGTTTACTACCATTCCTCCACGGATTCCACCATGGGTAATTTTGGATTCCATAAGGAGAAAGAGCAGGGCTCTTGTCACGCTGATGAGGGAGAATACATTGAGGTCGAATAGGTCACGGGTTCTGGCGAGGTCGAGGTCCATTAGTGGCATTGAGTATCCTGCTGCGGCATTATTGAGGAGGGTGTCGAGTGAGCCTCCAGTGAGGGTCTTGATTTGGAGGACGCTGCTTGCGATGGACTCTTTGGAAAGGGTGTCCAGTTTAGGTCTGCACAACGAATAGATGAATAAAATATTAATTATTCATCATAAATATTGAATAAATATGTAGTATTCGAGCGATTATTCGAGCGATAAGAGCTTAAATGAATATATTACGAATAGTTTCTATTTATTAGGCTTAATATCCGCCCCCTGAGTCTTAGTACGTATAAGTTGAAATTTACTCTCTTTTTATATATATATTTAAACACAATTAAACTATAAATTCACTTACTTTTAATTATTATCGATAGATTACTATTGTCTCTACTCTTTATTACTTATATTATGTAAAATAGGGTGTCATGTGATACCACTTTCTATAACATCTGACACGTGACCTTTAAACTAAGGTTTCGACGTTGAAAGGTTCTTTTCAATAACTAATTTATCTACTTTTTTAGCCTAGAAACGCCCTAGCGTACCTCCGTAGCCTAATTAAGATGACGAAAGCGACTAAAGCGGATAATTTCAGGGGATTTTCATATATGTTTAGATAAGTGGGAAACTATACTAAAAGGGTAGAGAATACAGAATATTTATGAATAAACGACTTCTATTTACCCCCTAAACGCTCCCTATTCTTGAATAATTCGAAGAGTCTTTTATCCGTGGAAAATCGTGAATATTCTGAATATATTCCTAGCTTTTATTCGTTGTGCAGACCTAGTCCAGTTGGATTGTTTCGATGCCGGCTGCTTCGACGGTCTTTAATTTAGAGAGGTTTCGTGCTGATGCGAATACACGCCATCCAGCGTTGTGAAAGGCAAGGGAGAGATGGGCACCCAGACTGCCTATGGAGATTTTAGCATATACTTCTGGCGAAAGAGACTCCTCGAAAAGGGTAGTCACCATCTGAGCAGCCAGTTATGAGAATTGTCCGTTTAGCATTAGAAACCCTCGTGACATTGAACTGTTTTGAAAATATTTAACTGTTTTTGAAAAGAAAAAAGACCTAAATCCACTCAGATATCCACAGGTACAAGTTGTATTGCCCAGCCTCAATCGGATGAAAATTGCCCCGGCGGGAGGGGCATTCATCCGCACACCGCTAGTTTATTCCCGAATCTATTACGGGTTGTCGAACGAGAGCAAGAGATAGAGAAAGAAGACGGTTAAAAGAAGTTGGCGTACCTGGGACATGTAGATTTCTACGACCCCACCGCGTTGAAGCGAAAGAATCACTACACTAGGTAACTATTGTGTATAAAGAAAAAATTCGAGATAGAGGAAGAGACTGGGAGAAAAAGGGGTACAAATATGAGAGACGTGGAGGGTTAAAGTGATTGGCAAGTTAGCCACTTGTTGGGTGCACCACAGGCGTTGAGCTCTGGAGTGAGTGTTTCCGGGTAAGCTAAACTTAGATCGCCAGCGGGCACCAGGGGGTGCAGGAATTCGTGACTAGCGAATAGTTAACTAACTCTCTACTACTCCTTCTATTGTTTATCCGAGACTCGATAAATCGATTCCATTATCCTAAAAGGCTTAAATAATTAAGATTTTAATATGTTTATTATTCTAAAGAAGTTAGAATAATTATAGAAGTGTATCTATACTTCTATAATTATTCTAACTAACTATTATCTTATAGCTATATTACAGTTTAGCTAAGCTTATAGTAAATCCTTATTATCTACGTACCTACAATTGTAAAAAGCTTACTATAAGTATATATAGTAGCTAAATTAAGATTAACTATTAAAAAAGAATAATAGGTATTTATTTTAAAAGAGTTATAGTATTTATAATAGTATTCTATTAGTTATTAAGCTTTTAACTATTATTTTAAGAATAATAGTTAGGTTTACTAATAGTTAGCCGGGTTAACGGTTAGGAGCGCTCTGATTAGCTAGTAAGACTTAGCGTATAGATAACCTCTAACTCGCCGACTCGCCCGACTTATAGACTCGCTCGACTCGTAGACTATTATATACTCGTATAATTAATAGAATAGACTACCTACTCCCGTTCTATTCTAGCACATATACACCTATAAACTTTTGCTAAATCGATCGATTTTGTTATTTCTTTAATTATTACGTAGACCTTGGTTTTATATAAGCGATACCGAGCTCTATAGAGTTACCTTAGGTAATTCTAGACCTCTATATTCTACTCTTTTAAGACTGAAGAGTTAGAACTTATTAGATATATAAACTAGTAAGGCTTGGTAACTGCTATACTAATCAACGGTCTTATAACCGTTAACCTTCGCTAACCGTTATATATTTAATAACTATTATCTTAAAAACTACTATTAAAGCTATATCTATAATATAACTATTATCTTTAACTTCCTATTATATATACTTACTATTGTATTTATATATTATTAAATGTTTTTAATAGCTATTTAATAGTTAAAAGGACTAACCGTAGTATAACCGTTGGTTAGAAAGGGGTGTGACGCTAAGGTAAGGACTTCGAGAATACAGTTACGAATTCCTGCAGCCCCTGGTGGGGGGCCAAAATGAAGTTTGCGAGTAACTATCAAAAAACAAGTAATCCAGGTTGCGAGAAAACCAAAGAATTTATCAAGTAAACCAAACAATGGCGAGTAAGCCATGGAAAAGATTAGGGGCCAAAAACAATATTATAAGTAAGCCAAACAATCAGCGTTTTAGATTTCCCCGTCTGAACGATCGTCTGCACGCGCGCCTAAGAGTGGGGTTTTGGCTTGAATCTTCGACCATGCAAGTCCTCATCTTCGAAGAGAGCGCACATATGTAAGGGAGTAAACTCATTATCGTCTTTCAGACTAGGATCCGCGTTACCTATATTGAGGAGTATTGACACACTCTCCAAACTTCTGGACAAAGCGGCATAGTGAAGCGGTGTTTTACCAGTGTAGTCTTTCTGGTTTATCAACTTTGCTTGGTCCAGCTTTGGTATAGGTCAACCACCACCCTCTTTGCCGTGCCCGAGAACATATATGAAGAATGTTGAGACCCTCGTTGGTCACCGGAAGTGGATCGGCGCCATTTTCCAAGCAGTATCGAACGAGGTGTTCAGAAAGACTCACAGCCTCATGGATAGCTCGAATACCAAAAGCATCCGATGCGTTGATATCGGCGTTGCACTTTGGACCCAGCAGAAACTTAACAGGAAACGTCTTGTAACTACTTACACTCCCCACAAACTTCTTCAAAGCTATGTGAAGAGGAGTCTGTCCAGCGTTGTTAGGTGACAAAGGTGACACACCAAGTTCCAAGACAAGCTCGAACAGTTATCAAAAGAAGGAAATATTTGTCCCGCGAGTTGATGGAAAAGGCTATTTCTCGAGAAATCTCTCAAATGAGGATCCGCTCCAAGCTTTACAAGGTCCTTGAATCTTGTAGCAACAGTACGGTCATTGACAGTTTCACATAGGTAAAAGAGCGGTGTTCGTCCATCAAGGTCACGACAGTTTGGGTCAGCACCCGCCTTGATAAGCAGCTGACAGCCTGGAAAACAGATTTACCTGCACCTGCTGTTGCCTTGACCCAAAGGGCTCCGGCAGTATCGCCATCGGATTGAAGCCATTTCTGATATTACTTTGTATTTTGAATCCATTGCCCAGTTCCGTTGGCATACGAAGCCAGGTGCTTGTTGTATTCGCTCGACTCGGCGTTATAGTCGAGCCAGCTTTGCACGGACTGGAGTTCTTTTGGGGAAAGGGGGAGAAGGCCTTCGGCGTTGAAGTCGACGACATCTTTGCCTTCGAGGAGAATGAAGTCTTGCCCCTCCTGGGCCATGATGTCGAGAAGGCTGCGGGGTAAAAGGTGAGGGGTTATTGGGATGTATATGCGATGAATGAGGATAGACTCGAGGATGCTTGATGGGGACAGATGTGGGGTTGGAGGAATTAGTAAATGAAGCTTCACCCCCAATCCTTCTCACTAAGCAACAATACAGGACTGCGGTGCGTCGTTGTAGGGCTATTTTGGATACCTTATATAAAACTGTGTCGCTTCCTCGCGCCACAACCATACCAGCCACAGGCCTGTCACATGAACTGGCGGAAAACCTCTTACTATTGTAATTAATTCATTTTGAAACCAGCGCTCCATAAAACACAAAGTGATACCTCTCCCTCAAAACCCGTTTTAAATCACCAGCCCCTCCAATTGCGCCAGATATTGATTGGCCTCAAGTTCCTCCTCTGCGAGTTCTTCCTCTACCACTTTATTTTCGGCCGCTTCCTTTTGTGCCTTCAATTGCAACTTGTGGCCACATATGAGAAATTTGTTTTGCTCTCCCTGAGCTTGGCTCTCTCTTGCTTTTTCCTCGTACTTGACCGCATTGTCGACGAGTTTTTGAATTCCGACGATGTTGGTACCTCTCTTCTTCTCCGTAATCATCGTCACAAGTCGAATTCTTGAAGCTCTTCTCTCAAACACCTCCGCCTCCTCGAACAACTGGGTGTAAGAACGACCGAAAGCCTTGAGGCGGGTCTCTGCAGTCTTTACTCGCGATTTTGCTGGTACGTCTTTTGGTATAGCGACTCCTTTGTTGACTTCATCGATATGGAGTTTTGCGAGTTTGTGGCTGGGAGCTTCCTTCTTTTTGGTTGTGGTGGGGATTGATGGAACGGAAACAGCTTCATCAGCTCTCAATCCTCCTTTTTTGACAAGCTGAAGGTGGGGGTAATTGAAATGGGCTGGGAGGGCAGATGACAAATCTCCATCAGCTGGAGTTTCAAGAATAGGGACATTGATGCTCTTGGTGTCCGGAATAGTGGCTTTAGTGGTGGCGGTGGCAGCCTTTTGCCTCTTTTCCTCTCGCGCCCACTGAAAAAGCGCATATTCGACTACAATTTCGCGTAATTCCCCGCTCTCCCATTGCTCAAGCCAGGATTTTACGTCCAGAAGTGTCCATTTTGAGGTATCAGTGGTGTTTTGGATGTATTCCCATTCATTGTAAAGGCGTGGTAACGTCATTGTTCGCTCCAAGTGCTCCAAGTGGTTGAGTTGAGACATTTTTGGTGAATTTGCTTATTGGACAATGAAGGGGTTTGTTTGTTGTTAGAAAAGAAAAGAGTTGAAGATTGCTGAAGGTCGGTTGATAAAGTTAGTATAGTCGCCTAGCGGTAAAAGTTCAGTTGCGCTATAAGTCACTGTCTGATTAGGCACTGTCTATAGCTATTCACTAATGGTATTTTCAGAAAAAAAAAAGCAATTTTGAAAGAGAAGAGTGAGTGATATATAAGTAAAAAAACGTTTTTTTCTTCTTAATTTCTTATTTCAGTAAGAAAATAGTATATTATAGTTGCTTTTATAGTAATATTAACTATTTATTTTGTTAAGTAAGAGTTATTAATTGCTATAATTGTACTATTTAGCTAGGGGAATTTTTAGGATTAGACAATTTTACCGTGATACTCTTAAGAAACAGAGATTGATTTACTATAGATAAGTTAGTAAATGTAATTCTTTGTTATAGAAGTCCGAATTAGCTATGATAATTTCGGAGTTGAGACTTTGTTACGCTCGTTTTTCTAAAATTCTACGAGATATAACAGAGTAAGAGTATTTAGATAATGTAAATATACTAATTACATATGAAATTGAATAAGCCTAAGAACTTTTACTACGATAATACCTAGAAACAGATATCTTTTTGTTCTCGCTAGCTAAGTAAAAGTATTTAATCGATTTAGGTTTACGAACTACATAGGAGAACTTATACATCCTTACAGGGTTTTTAAATAATTCATTAAGTCAAATAGCATTGTAAATAACACCTCAGAAGTCTCATTATAGCGGATAATTAGAACAAATTAGATCTCTAAAATAAGTTCAAATACAAAGAGGTTTCGATCTTATGTCAAGTACATTTTAATGACCCTTGTTGCAAAAAGGATTTGTATTATGTCTCTCGAGCTATTTAAGAGAGTAGGAGATAGAGGGGTTATATACATATAGAAATGCCTCGAGAGCATTCGATCTCACGTGATTAGCCTCGATTCTAGAACCTGGAATCTTCGCCTAGGTGTCGATTAAAAGTCAACAACTCTGAAGGCGAACGTCAGACCTGCTTCGAACGAATTTTTTCTCGAGAACGTTGAAACTCCTAATGAATATACTAGCTGAAAAGTACTCTTGCTTTCTAGCGAACGTTGAACCTTCCATTGAATCGGCACTCTCAAACGTACAGTTTCCATTCGCATCTAGATTACATTTTCTTGGTCTTTTCATGCGAAGGCTTACACCTTCTATTAGATGTTAACTCTTTCAACTATAGTTTTCATTCTCATCTCATGTCTACTTTCTTCTACTTTCGAGGTGAATGTTAGACTTTCTATCGAATCGCTAATTTTATAGACGTTGGACTACGTTTTCAATCTAGAATCTTAATTAGACGTAGAAATTAGTTTGAATCTAAGCTCTTCTGACTTATTCTTATTCAGTGCCAAAGCTCTAATAAATATAGGTAGCGTTCTCTTTCTCGCCACCTTTATATATTTTACCTAATACTGAAAAGTTATAGCTCTCTCTATTATAGTAATTTTATCTTATTATACTATATTCTCTAACTTAGTATCGCTTATTAGTTTCACTTAATATTAGAAATATATAATTTTATTTATAACCGCTGCTTTTCTAGTATTAGACTAGAACTTTTCTTTAATTTAGTATAGACCCTCGCTTAGTTCCTTTATCACGTGTAGTGTTTTCTTTCGTATCTTAGAAACCTCTTATCTTCTATAGCGTCGAGACTAAGGTCTTAGATTTATTCTCCTTTTGTTTATAATTCTTAGTATATTCCTAGTTTTAAGAAATTCTTATATTTGTATACTTATTATACTCTTAAGCTAGGAGAGATACGTAATATATATAGTCTTTATTTAGGTCTAGCTTTTAATAAGCTTTTATTAATTAACGAGAATTTAGAGACTATAAAGTTATTTCAAAGACTGAAACTTATTAGACATAAGTCTATTCGTTCTTTGAAATGTTTTCTCTTTATTTCTAATATTCTTTATAAATTTTATCTTATATAATTAATAGAATTAATAAACCTAAAGCAAGCTATAGTAAGCTAAAATATCGCTTACTTCCTTTTTCTCATTTGATTATCGTTATATTATATCCAAAGCTTAATTTAACTAAGAAATCCATTTTTTCTAAATTATTATTCTAAACAATTACCTTTAAATTAAATTTCAATACATAAGATCATACTAGTTAATTTAAACAAAATAGACTATTAAAATAAGTGACAGCGGGCAAAGATCTAGCTATCTCTCTCTAAACCAGACTTAGGCACTGATACTATCGATAAAATATTAAGAGAGGTCTCTGACGATTATCGTATCGAGTAGAACTTAACTAATAATATATCGGATATATACGATACATCGATATATATCGATATATCGAGTCATATAATCGCTAAATAGTAGATCCGTGCCGATAGCTAATAGAATCTAGCAAAGTTATATGCTTTTTTATTAATATAATACTCTACTATAAGTAAGTGCTTAGCTTAAAGTAATTAAAAGTGATTGTTCTAGATTTATTAATATAGTATTTATATAAAAGAAAATTAGCTTTTAGACTCTAAAAGAGTAAGTTATATCATATGATTTATATTTTCTATATAGAGCCACTAGTTTAAAAAAAACCGATATATATCGATAATCGTCTCTTCTTGACTAACGATATATCGCGCCAATCGTATTAGAGTAAAAAATATCGATTTATATCGAGAGCCGATTATCGATAATTTATCGATATAAAAGTATCGGTGCCCAAGTCTGCTCTAAACATAAGCTTCAACTTGAACCCTTTAGCCCGCTATTAAATACTACACCTGCCCGTGAATTCTGAGATTTAAAATTAACATTAATTCTCTTATTATATATAGAATGTACCCATGCATCGACATCCGCCCCACCGTTGTTTATAAGAACGGAGACATAGTATGATATGCCGGCATACGCAGGAACATACAGATTAGGTGCAACTTTATCCCTAGTAAAGGGATATTTTATACCCAATTCAAGGATCAATCATCTTCGAAAGTCGAGATTGTCCGAGTCTAGGAAGTTGGGGGACCGCTTCAAAAACTCTTCTCTTCGAGGTCATAATGACCAGTGTGCCATGACCAATGGGCAACTGCGTATTCCAGGAACCAGCTGCGCTTGCTGGTAGTCGTAAAGAGCAATTTCGCTTTTCGTGAGCATGCCACATTCTAGGTTTCCTTTTCTTGCCCAGATCGAGCTTCCCTCCCTGGAGCACTCCAGTCACCCGTCGCAAAAATCATTGCTGCGTATCATCGGACTGTAAGAACCTGGAAGAGTTGTGACGAAACCAATGAATATTAGTACTAGAAGCCGTCAGCACATGAACGGAAAGCAAGATATCCTTAAAGACCAGGGCTGATTATTACCTAGAGTGTGTTCGGCAGAACCAAGAATGATGTGAAGAAAATAAGCAGCATTTCAAAACCCACCCTCACCAAGAAAAAAAGTCACAAAGTCCAAACCAGCTCACGAAAAACTCGTGGATTCTACAAAAGAAAAGAAAAATATATGCAGCTTGTACAGTACAAGAATATGGCGTTACACAAGCTATAAATTAGCCATCGCTACACTTCCCCCCTCCCTCAATCGCTCAAACTATCCACATATCCATCATCCTAAATTGGGACCCCAAGACTAGCCTCATTCGCGACATACTTTTCACTAACAAACTTCCTACTCGTCTCAATTTCCGTCCAAACACCAGCCGGAGAAGACGGCGGTAAACCAGGGGTAGCCAAGGACTCATCAGCAAACGGGTCAACACTCGTAACCTCCTCCCGCTCTTTTCCTTTCGAAACCTCAAATTGGGAGAGTGAAATTCCGCTACCAAGAGGAAGTCCAAATGAAGCTGGTCCTGAAATCTCCCAACGGGCTTCGATATGACCCGGTGTTGGAACGGCACCTTCGACACCGGTAAGTCGACATATAACTTTGTGTGGAGTTTGATCCAGCGTGACATCACCAAGCCTCCAGTAGACATAGAACTTGTCTCTCAGATGGATGCCTGTGGGTTTTGTCTGGCAAGTAGTCGCCTTTGCCCCCTCGTAGGTGGCGACAATCATAAGATTCTTAAAT
The DNA here is from genome assembly GCA_001414345.1 of Hymenoscyphus infarciens. Taxonomy (NCBI): domain Eukaryota; kingdom Fungi; phylum Ascomycota; class Leotiomycetes; order Helotiales; family Helotiaceae; genus Hymenoscyphus; species Hymenoscyphus infarciens. The sequence goes on along the minus strand of LLCB01000196.1, from coordinate 93,460 downwards.
AAAATTGGTGTGGTCCCTAGCTCAAAGTTGGCGCCGTATTCAACGAGAAGCTGAAGCTTATCCTTCAATTGCTTCCACGCTGGCTTGATGATTAGAGGGCCATGCCCCGCGACCCTGGAGTCATCCGTGTGTACTCTGTAACTAAAACCGACAGAAGATTTGGATGTGACTGGAGCGAGATCGATACTGAACTCATCGGGCTTCTCAGCGGATACGGGATTTACAAATGTACGGTTGGGGCCAATGGCTTCGAGATTAGGAAAGTTATTAACCCTAATGACTTCTGTTTCTGTCAAGATTTTAGTAAATGTCTAAGCTGATCTTGGATAGCACTAACCTGGAGTCAAAGGAGCATCATCATCGGTACTCTTGATATATGTAAATGCAATTTCACCAGCAATTCGTGATGTTTTGATGATTCCATTCTCAAACGCGGCGCTCATGTGTTCAATTATCGAAGCGTTCAGACCAACGTTGTGCATCTCTGCATGTTTGACGGGAGCATGGTTAGTTAGAGAATGACCTGAACGAATAGAGGTTGTATCGGAAACACTAGGTGCGGTTCGGTGTTCACCTGAAGATAGCGCAGCCAAAGCAGCGTTTCGACCACCAAGAAAGCTAGGCGACGAAGGCATAGGTTGCGTTGGTTCTGGGTTGCTGGGCATTGTGCTAGTTGATGGCACGAATATGGTGTTTCTCACATCTCTTCGTCCCCTCACAGTTCCTGCCTTGCGATTGGGAGTCACGAGTTGGGAGGATCTGAGGGTGTTGGCAACATTTGACAATGCTGCTTGTGCATCCGCATCCTGCTCAGGAATGGGCTCGTTGCGAATGTCTAGCTTAAATTGTGGTTGCTCAGTCTCCTGAGCTGCCTCCTGCTGAGCTTGTGAGATTGGGTCTAACTGTGGTGGCGGAACCGAAAAGCCTTCTGCATCCGTCTTCACATCTTGTGCCTGGGGCGAAGGACCAGATGGTGTGGCACGGAGTTCGGAAAAGCTAGATAAAGATCCCATTGAAGTACCATTAGCTCCACTGGTTTTCGGCCTAACCGGTAGCGAGTCCGAGAGATGAGAGGTTTCAGGGGTAACACCATTAGTGCCATTTGTTGCAGTGGTAGGGCTCATATTTGGAGGAGATTCTGCGAGAGATGACAATCGATTGTCATGTGATTCCTGTAAATTATTAGATGAAGCGCGTGGAGATGGTGTTGGTCGTCCATCTCTGCTTCCAGAACTTCCTCGACCAAAGGGCACAAATCCCCCTTTAGAGGGCGAAGGTGCTCGTCCGAAGGAAGGCAACCCTCCGTGTATACTTTGGCGTCTTCGGCCAATCATGGTACCAAAACGGCTCTTTAAATTTTCTACATAGTTCAGTTAGCTTTTGGAGAAGGAATAAAAGAATGGACTGGAATCAAGGAGCAGCGAGGCAAGAGAAGAGTGAGACGTAGAATGCGTACCCTTTTCTGGTTTGGTAGAATGTTGACTTTGGTTATCTCCATGGCTGGTATGGGTAGACCTTGGAGTTGGGGGCGGCGGTGGCATCGCAGCGGCGGCGGCAGCATCGGCTGTAGATAATTGTTTTGCTCTCCTCTCTGTAATGGGTTTCCCCGCAACACCCGCTTGCGACCAATTTTTGATTTCCTGGGCTGTATCAACTTCCAGCAATGTACTCAGAGTTTGCTCCACAGCGATTCGGTTGCGCTCAATCTGATCGGCTTGATGGGTCTCGTATTGGGTAAGGACATCGCGTAGGTGGTTTAATCGTCTCTCATCCAATGCCTGGAGCGTCTCGAAAATAAAAGGTGCTTGCGAATTCCATTGCTGCTCTGCCACTTGTAGTTTTACTGTCGCCTGGTCCACCTTAGCTGCGCTTGCCTTTCCTCCTTTTCTGGTCAGTTTGTCGGATCGTTCTTGAGCGTCGTCCAATTCCTTCGCCATTGCTCCTAGGTTTCCCTGAACCGTCGACATCTGCTGCATTTCCCGGTTCGTCGAGGTAAACGTCCGCAATGGCTGTTCGACATCCTTCTCTATTCGTTGTGCGAGTGTATAATGTGAGCTTGCGATCTCCTCGGTCGAGACGATTATCTTCTTCCATGGTTGATCGAACACACTCCAACGCAGGTCAGCATCTGCTTCCTCCATGGTCCCAAGGGAGGCTCTTGCTTACCCAAGATCATTGCCCACCTCCTGCAATGGCCGTCGCACCAGTTTCTTGAGACCCGCGACATAGGCTTCTTCGACTTTCCGTCGCTCCTGCAGACAATGTAAATTTCCGGCCGTCGCAACTATACCCGGGGTGTGCTATACCTGTAACCAGTCTGCGATTTCGCTGTTTGTCTTCCCCAACCTCTTTACTCGCTCATTGAATTTCGACACGGCGGCTGAAGGTGGTAATCGCTCCTACGAAGGCGTTAGTCCTCGCAACACCGTGTTTTGGGCGACTCGGTAGTCACCAATGCGACCAGTTCGCAACTCGCAACTTACCAGCATGGCCGGATACTCTTGCCGGGACAACGCCTCCATGGTTGCTGTTGGGGATGTGCTCGCAGACACTCGGAATGGATTATGGGCGGATGCGCATACTCAGCGGAGGATATAATACAAAGGTAGGCAGTGTTGCGAGGGATGTAGTGTCAGGGCGGTGGGGATGGAAGAGTGAGGGAGGAATAGTATCAACGGAGCGAGGCGAGTAAAGTACTCAGTACGGAGTACTCGCACAGCACTCGACTCACTTCAGGGTTTCTCCAGGTCGAGGCTCTGCAGTCTTGCGTTGTCTGTACTAGTAGCCTCCGATGCAAAGCCGACCATCCCTGCAAGAACTCCAAGCCTCAAGTCTCCCTCTGTGCCCTTCACCAGTGCTACGGCGATGCATGCAATGTTTCCCTTCACTAAATCACATGAACTACAACTGCTAGCCAATGCAATAAGGCACTCCTTCACCCTCCTTGTCCTCCCATTGTAGCTCAACCGATATCAAGCCAGATTTGAAGAGAAATCCGAGAAATCACTACTTCGGCATAAAATCGGACCATCTCCAAAGACAGCCCACAACACTCGCGTCTACTTCTATAAACAACTCTACTTTGCTACGGCTTTTTTGAGATGGAATAAAGATGGACAATTGGAGGTTGCAATTGAAAGCTGCAGAGCGTTATGACAAGATTGAAAAGCTGTGCGTAATTGTACTTTTGTTGACACTCTTGCTCACATAACCCGCTGTCTAACCATCTTCCCCTCAGGACAAAGAGCATTGAAGCCAAAGGGCTGGGCTCTACAGGAAACTCACACAAGGTAGCCTTCGCCGCGGAAAGCGATGCCTACAATACCTCGCAATCAAGAGCAAGTTGATATTTCTCTGCTTCACATTTCCCCAGAACGAGATATTTCACTTGTCACGTGACAGGCCCCATTCCACATTATATCTAACTTTGAAGTAGGAAATATACGAAGCAGCGTGTAAAACAATTATTGATGGCAGCTTCCCAAACGAGGTTGCTCCTCATTCTGCCAGCAATGTACCCACCAATAATGGCATCGCTATTGGCCAGTATACCGGCTGTCATCACATAGCAAGTGGTCTGGTCTCCGAAGTCTACAGAACAACAACCGTTGCACTAAAAGTCATCACCGAAACCCGAAACGTAGAACCTCACAACTCGCTTCGCGAAGTCAAAATTTTGTCCCAGATATCCCACAAATCCATCATCCAACTAATCTCAACCTTCAAAGATACAGAAGGAAGACTCGTTCTTGTATTTCCATTCATGCCTCTCACACTCGCCAAAGTTATCGGCTCAAGCTCAGTGCCAAAGTCTCTCACCAAATCATGCTTCCATGACCTGTTTTCTGCGCTTGTATACCTACACGCAGCCGGAATAATACATCGAGATATCAAGCCTTCAAACACTTTACTCGCTTCACCAACAGGGCCTGTTTATTTGTCTGATTTTGGGACATCATGGCATCCAACCCTATCTCTTGCCGATGAGCCTACAAACCACAAAGTACTTGAAGTAGGCACTACCTGCTATCGAGCCCCAGAAACATTATTCGGCAACAGATCTTACGACACAAGTCTCGATATGTGGGCCGCTGGCACGATGTTAGTCGAATGTCTACGCACGCCACCCAAAACTCTTTTCATATCTCCCGATACCTCGGAAGATGGGAATCAACTGGGACTTATCTTGAGTATTTTCAAAACTATCGGTACTCCAACGGAAGAGACGTGGCCCGAAGCTAAGCACTTTTCTACACCTCCTTTCCAGTGGTATCAAGAATTCCCGGGTCGTTCATGGGAGGAGCTGTTGAAAGGTGTTGATGAGAATGGAAAGGATTTGGTCAAGAAGCTGGTTTGTTATGAAAGCGGTCAGAGGTTATCTGCTTCCACGGTAACTCCCCCTTTTATTGTTTTTGTTTTGGGTTCCTACTAACACATCCTAGGCATTAAAGCATCCATTCTTTCATGAGTGATAATGAAGCGATTGGGAAGACTAGCAAATTTAGTCACGTTCAACACCACTAGTAATTTATGCCCCACTTTTTGATTTCCCCCTTCTCACCTTTGTCAGCGTTCTACATATGCCTGATTTAGCGAAATGATATTATATCAAGTTCCCTCGAGCAATCAAACCACTTTTGCGAATCACCTTAAAATATTGACGTTCGCTACCTTCTTCAAGTCAGGGACTCGTTCCGAAAAGTAACTTCAGCCTGATATTCATGTCCAATTCTGGTCACATGTTACGCGAGATCCACTTCCTTTCAATTTGCCAAAATGTTCTCCCGGTGATATCGGTCCGTGAAGCTGGTTGGCCAGATGTTCTTTTATAAGTCCCTGTTCCCCAGGAGTTTGAAAGATGGAAATCCACTCAAGTTCCCGGCATATATTTTTGCACAATGGTTGGGGTTTCTACATTTGTTACTTTGGGGTTAACGAGTGTGGTGGCATTGGTGGGTGCTCAACAGCCTGCTTATGCGCAGTGTAAGTCTTTCAAAGAAAAAAAATTGGGTTAATTAATTTTTCACGGGTGGTGGAAAAACTTGGACAGGAGCAACGACCTGTGTCTCCGGATTTACATGTGTAGCTAACGGGTGCGTTTATGTTGCCCCCTCCTCCCCTTTCTCATTCAATCCGCTAACTAGACTCCAGAGAATGTAATGAGCTCTTCGCCACCCTCCCCTCTTGAATCGAAAACTAATACCCCTCCAAAGATTACTCCCAATGCGTCCCCGGCAGCGACCCCGTCCCAGTGCCTGATCCCCAACCAACAGTCCCAGGCGGTGAAACACCTACCACAACAACAACAGGCGGTGGCCTCGCAACAGGAGGTCCAGGGACAACTTTGCAATCAGGATTTTACTGGATCCGTGCCGTCGCATCTCCAAATTTCCATAAATACCTCCAGACAAAACCTCAATACGTATCCGGCACGGCAATCCTAGACTCCTACACCACAGCCGGACAATTCCAGGTTGTCGATGGTCAGCTTGTGCAACTTGTTTCTTCCCCTTCTTCTTCTATTATCTCATTGCTTTATGCAAATGTTGAGAAATTCACAGATGGAGCTGTGAAGTTGGCGGTTAGTTTTAAAGCTGAGAAGAATTCTTATGGGACTTTCAATTGGAGTGGTGATGCGCTTCAATGGAGTACGCCGGAGGTCAAGAGACAGAATTTGAGTGCTTGGTTGGTTTGTGGAAGTCAGAGTTTGTGGGTTAATTTGGGGGCTTATGGGTATATGACGCCTGCGGGGTGTGCTGATCAGACGGTATGTTCTTTAAGTTTTGGTGGAAGATTTGAAGGGATGGGAGAGGGTGGGAAGGGGTGGAGTGAGGAAATTGTTCTTGAACAGCGCAGAGAAATCGAATCTTAGGGAACAGTTGATCGTAGTTGGACTCATGCTAACTGATGTCTAGATCCACTACTATAACGACAAAACCGCGAATGGATAAGATAGACGCGATTTGATTTTGACTGTGAGATTGAGCGTATTCTTATGGGGGGCTATCAGAATCTCACTTTACATGTACGGTTCGAGCGTCGGATTTCAGATACATCGGCAAATCTTGAATCGAACCGCCACCACAATCTAAAACCCTGCAAGCTTTGATTAGGTGATCATTTAGTAGCTGATAGACCTTTCTGTATTTTTGTTGTGTTTTTGTGTTTCTCTTTCGAGAGGTTGGGAGATAGTGCGCACTAGATGGTGCCAAAATCCGATGATCCGGCCGTAGAGTCTCGCTCATCGTTCTAGTCACATCTATGTAAAATGGCGTTATCCCAACAGTCTACATTAGACCGATGAGATTCTTGGTTGAATTACGTCTTTTTGAAGGATTGAGGTAATTGTTCTAGTATTTCTTGTGCAACTTTACTCTTGCGTACAAATTCTACTGATTTTTGAATAAACATTGGATTAAACTTTCACACTTTCAATCTTGGCAAACTATGTACAGTTTCCAAACTCAAGTTGACTAGAAATTTGGTTAACGTATGTTAGAAGTGGGAAGTGTAGACTCAAGGTCTTACCACCTAGAGCTATAATGATCTGAAGTTGTTTGCCCTATAAGAACCATCGTAGGATGGAATGGTGCCTGTTAAGCACTCGCTTGAGAAGGGGGTTTGACTAAAGACCATTAGTAAACAATACTCGTTCGGTAACCACTATTATATCTTACCATCCTTGAGCGCAGTGAGTTATTGTCGACCCGCAATAATCACTAGAACTGCAGCAATTTTCAAAACCCGAGTTAGTACAAGAATATCCATTAGTTCCGCCCCAAATTCCATCCGGCGACGTGTTGTCTCCTAAGGTGAAAGTTCCGAATTCAGATTGACAACCCGCACTACAATGCCCGGTGGTAGTTCCATTAACAGCCGGAAGCACCGCATTGATATTTGTTTGCACCGCCACAGCTACCTTCTGGGGAAATAATTGGACCTGAACTGCAGGTTCCGAAAGTAGATTGACACCCTGCCCCGCCATGACCTGTCGTCCCCCCACAGTATCCTGAAGCTCCACAGCAGCTGATCGGATGATTAGAAAAATACTATTTGTACAAATGTTTCCTTGACCTTTTCCAATAAGTCGTGAAATTCAGCACTAGAGGAAAGGTTGTATACAAACTCATACCTAAAGCTAAATAAAGTTCTCGCACTGTAAATAGTCTCTCTTTTCAAAGCTACCAAGCAGATTTGAACTCAAAACGCATAACTCACTGTACCTGGCTAAAACTAAGTATCATTAATAGAGATTTGTAAAATATTGGCATATTGCTATGAATTGCTGAGACAAAAGGTGAGTTTTGATTTTTAACTTTCACTAACATAAAAAAGGCCTTCCCCAAGCTCCACTCACCTGAATCAATGACTAGAAATGACTCGCTAAAGCCCCATATTACCCGTGGTTGGCCAAGCAAAAATCTCTTTGCCCCACAACCACATATTTTTTGATTAAATAAAAACGTCCCAAGCATTCAGTTAACAACAATAAACTAGCCGGGCTGGCGCAATGGCTAGTAACCCCGCCTCATTCATTCAAGTCAACAATTAACAGTTTAACAGGTAGCGCGCAAGACTTCTAATCTTGAGGCTGTGGGTTCGAGTCCCACGTTCGGTGCTGACGGTTGAGGATTATATTTTTGCCGTTTCTAGCTTCTCATTAGTAATGTTTTGGTCTCAAAAGTTTGAGTTTAAGTTAAGATATTGTGTTTTGAATTTTTCAGAATCTTTTGTTAGCCGCCCCACTAAAATCCATCACCGCAAGGAAAACAATACAAGTAGGAATTCACTCAATTGAACATGTCAAGGCACAACAAGCGGTTGTTTCACGGAGTAGGGTCTTGAGCATTCCTATTTAGCTATTTTTTATGACGTTCTTTAATTTAAGTTCTTAAGCTAGTAATGTCTTTGAATTCCCTTTCTTGTTAAGAATTAGTAGTTTGAAGAACATGGAGAATTTTTTTCTCATTTCTTTAAATGTTGAGGTGGGGACTTGTGTGAAAATTTTGTGCATACCTAGCTAACTGCTCGCCAAAGTGCATAAACCCCTACTTCAAGTCCACCACGCCTCGCTACGGATGTTAAGCGGTTTATGTAACTATCCAATTTGCTTCCAATTTGCCCTAAGTTTATAGAATACTTTATTTGAGCTATCTTGGAAAGTTGGAACAACGAGTTAGGTACAAACCTTTTACCAACTTGAGGTCGTCGAAAACAATCTGCTACTGATTTTCAGTACCTAGCATTATGCATATCACCATTTGTAGTGACTTTGTTTTGATTGAGCTACTTTTTGGAAACTCAAGCCTTAGCAAGAATGATAACGACAGCCTGTTCAGCGAGTACATCCAGTGTTACTTGTGTGTTAACCTTGGAATATAAAAACGAAAATGAAAATGAAATAAATGTTAGTTTGTAGAAACTAAATTCTAGTAATCGAATCCAAGGAAATGCTAGCACACAATGACTCTGTAACCAGTCACCTCGCAAACTTCCAGACAACAATCCAAGCATGCACTGTTCCTCACCACCATAGGTATTCCAATTCTTTTTGAGGAGCGTGTATTTTCCACATATTCGACGCCCTTGTAATTGCTCAGAGTAAACATTCTAAGATCATCTTTGCCACTGACAGCAACAATACATAATTTGTCAGAGTCCTCGTTGCGGCCTGACCCATCCTCAACATCTGGTTCGCTGTCGCCAGTGTCTTCTGGGTTTTCGGGGGAGGTACAAGCGGCTTGTATGTTGTTTTTTTGTATTTTGTTTCGTGGATTATGATTGCAACCGGGGACAATCAAAGCCGATGAAAGATTTTCCAATATTGCAATTGGGTTTGTCCAGTAGTCGCTATGTAACAAATGAAAGGTGATTCCTAGATACCCATCTCCAGGCGTAACACTCCAGCAAACTCTAGATTTCGGGAACAAATTGGCAGGCATAGAATCGGGGTCTTTACTATATCCAACTGATCCCGGTGATCTAATGCTAAATCGGTCGGCAATAGCTGATTCGTAGACCTCTCCATTGTGCATCAACTTTCCCGGTGACCAGTTAAGCATAAGATAACCCGGCAAATCAATTTTCTGCGTGTCAAAAATTCTTGGATACAGTGTCTGTCCTTTGGATGAAGAGACGATCAAATTATCAAAGTTATCCGAACAATTATGACCAACAAGCTCATAAATAATACCAAGTAAATCAGTGAGCGGGAAGTTCGCAGGTAATCCTGTTGTGAGTATAAACAGAGCGCTTTCTTGGACCTTAGACTCTGAAATACGACCCTGTAATATCAATAGGCCGTCTGATTCTTCATCCGTTTGACTGAAAAGTGATATAGCCAGGATCACTGTGCTTATTTCTGCGATCCTGGTGAAATATTTGTGCAATTGGCAGCTATTGCTCAGGCGCCTGAGTTCCACGTACGTTTTGCCATTATCGCAAACCAGCTTGCAATTACTGCAGTTACAAGTTTCTTTTACTTCCTTGACCGAAGGTAGGTCGAAAAACGAAGTATTCTTCGGGAGTGGTTTTAATGTCCAATCCTTCCCATTGTCCCTCCCAAGTAAAAGTGTCATAGTTTGCGAGATTTGGCTGTCTTCCGGAAAGGGGCGTGCTGAAAGGTTCAGGAAGTGGGGCTCGAACTCGAGTTTTTTATCAGACACACTACTATCTCTGAGACTTTCGACCCGGAGAAGTGTTGAAAGCAGTTTCAGGGCGTAAGGAAGTACGTGAGGTAACGATGTCTGAAATCCATCCGAAGAACGGTCCCACGTATTCAAAAGCCGAGCACCATAAGCTTCAATGCTGATCATGCCATGCCGATTCATCACCTTACCAGCATGTATCAAGTTTGAAGGCCCATCTATTCTTCGGCAAACGAAGACCCGAAAATTAGAGGTTGAATAGAATGGATCAATATCAGGAGCAACTAAGATAGTGACCTTGCTTTGTGGTTGTGGAAACATTCTTCCCCCGTCGTTTGTGATAATATTTGGCGGTACTCCAAGACACCATTGAGTGAAGGCCGCTACCCATGGGGCGCCTTTTAAACTTTTAGCATTCTATTATTAATATATCTACATCACAACATCCGGGGGCTTCACGTACCAAGAGAAACCTTCAACATTATATTTACAACGTCGCCGACTCGGCAAAGCTCTCGAAATGCGCCCACCAATTTCTCTACACCTTCATCGTCTGGAATCCACGATGATGAGAAGTTAAAGGGTTTCGTCGTATCGAGAGGCTTTTGCAATATACATTTCCAGCCCTCAACGAGATTCGAGAACCTGAGCTGCATGCACCGGTGCTCTATGCTGCTTAGAATATCTTTCAGATGCCGAGTGGGTGGCAACTGTGTTTTATCAGAAGCGGAAGCTTCAAGCATCTTAGCAAGTACCTGGCCACCCTCGAAGGCTGTTAGCCCAGGTACCAAAGTAGCAGCAAGAGCTAGAAATTGAATCCCGGCAAGACTTTGAGCCAAATATGTCCCGCAATCATCTTTGGAGTAACCAATTGTTGCACCTAAAAAGCTGACTATTGCTGCAGGTCTTGACTGAGCTTTCAAAATCTGATATTCGACATTCCTCCGCGTGTCTGGGCATATTGCCAAAGTTGCACCAAACTTCTCACAAGCAAGGAGTGCCAAAGGCTGAACGTTGTCACTTGTTGATGCGCGAATGAATCCTTGTGCAAAGGATACGGTCGAATCGCTTGTGCGTGTGAGATCCCATTGCATTTGTAGGTTGGCCATCGCGTGTCAATCGTGGTGCGTTGAAAGGAAGGTCGTTGGACTTTGTGGTTGCGATCTCGGGATGTCCTCATTTTGTGTCAGAGATCCCATTGGTCAAACTTCATGCCGGCTTGAACTCATTTGGCGAATCAAATTAAGCTATGCAAGCCATAGCTGAAGCAACGTAACACCTCTTCCAGGACTCAGAACCTTCTTCGACTATGCTAGAGTAAATTTGATACTTGATGGCGTTGAAAACGCAACGAAGGCTATAGACGATTATTAGTTTTAGTGCTACCATCGATAATGCCGTATTAAAGAGTAATTTTCTTGATTAATGATTGTGTGACACATACCAATACAATGGAAATTCTTATCCGATATAATTTGGGAGAATCAGGAACTTTACTTCTTGTTTCTCTAAGCTATGATTAACCTATCTGAGAATATGTTTCACAATAAAAAAGAAGGGAAAAATGACGGAACTTTCTATCATCTGGGAATACGACCGCAAGAAATGTTCAATCGGCTTCCATTTGTTTAGCATCTAATCGGGATAACGATTAAATAACTACTGCTAAATTAGCTCAGTAAGCTTCCAAATCTCCCACTCGCTTACCAAATAGGGGTAGCTGAATGGGGGGTTTGTAAACTATCTTTCTCCTCTGTGTAACAAGTGTCTCTGCCACGCTTCAATCTAACTTCATCACCAACTATCAGTGGAATACTATGACAAAAGCCTAATCACCGGATATTGAGACTCTCGGCCGGCCCAAGATAATTATCACCCGCCTCCAAAGAACCCTCCCAACCCTCACCAGCTAAAACAACACCACTCCACCTCCCCACAAGATCCTCCACATCCGTAACCGAAAGAGCTTATGGACAAACCTGGACGAAAACATTTTTCTTCGCCAATAACAGTGCCAAACCAGGATAAACTTGTACTAAAACTTTATCTTCCCAAAGGGCTTCGACTGACTTAACAAAAGTCTCATTTGAGCCATCCACGTGACCTGTTCGTGTAAAGTAACCTGGAACCTTGAAGAATTCTTGGCCAAGTAAGAGTTAAGTTATATTATCCAACCCCTTTAAGAAACTCAACCCTGTAATCTTCGCTCCCTACTTGTCTTGAAGCAGCAGCAAAAACTCTTCTACGAACAAAGTTGTTGTTTGGCCAAGAGTCCAATCCGCTGCCCATGATAGAAGTCCCCTCATCTTCGAGGGAGATTTGATAAGCGAGAGAAAAAAGCCATGGCCGCGGGGCTGAATGGAGAAAGACGAATAGTGATCATAAGTCTCTTGTATTGTCAGCTCATAAGTTGCTTCCAGTTCGAGGAACCTGTTTCGGTCAATATACTTTGCGAGACTCAAGATGCCGAATATCTTATCCCTGGAATCTCCGCATTGGCGTTCTCGCGTTTCGATAAGGATATCTAAGAGATACGACTTCGTACCCTTGATAGTCTGCCGGAGTAAGACAAAAACCCGGAGCATGGTCTCCGAGGAATCGTTGTACAGCTGAGATAGTATCACAGGATGGTCGTATCGAATGGAGTTCGTTATCTTGCCCTAGTCGAGGCTTAAAAGAAGGTAGATTCAATATGATTAATGTGTGGTATGTAAAACGTCTGCTAAAGAGAGAGGAGAGTGCGAAGCACTTTCGTAACTATATACAGGTGCCAAGGGTCACGTGGTGTACCCCACAACAGATAGTAGGTGGAGGGCTCTAACACCAGCTGTTGCTTTTGGGCCGCACATCACAGTAGTATCTCGAATGTCCCGTAATATGACTTCCAGCAAGACCCAAACCAGGGCAAACCATCTGCTGGCGAAATACTGGGTCGCAAGTTCCGTGAGCTGCTGCTCCGAGATTTCGACTCATCGCTTACGAGATTTGTTGAGTCCTAATAACTTTTCTTTGGCCACATCCCAGTAAATGTATAGACCAGTTGCAACACTACCCGCAAAGTGTTACAAGTGCCACTGTGAGGGAAAGTTCAAGACCTTTGCTTCCAGTCCGTTGACCCCATCAAACAATATATTGGTTTGTGTAGTCTCCTCTCCCGTCAAAACCACAACCCCACTTGATGATACATATATCTTGGACATCATAGCAACTTGGTGCGTCCGTTCGGCATCGTCACTCTGGTTGATATAGATGGCATCAATCCACATCCATCTGACCTTGTCGGGACGTCGAAGGCGTCTGTTTGCAACATCGCAATTTTTCATACTCATAATAACAGAGCCACCATGTTCAGTGTCACAGAAGATACTTCTAGTCGCCTCGCCATCATTGTTCTAATCGGCCCATGTGTATGAAAGAGCTTCGTATGATGGTCGGAAAATGTCTGAAATGCTTGCGGTGAGCAACTTCCCTCCAAGAGGCCAATCATACTTTCCTAGGGAAATTCCAAGATGCTTGAACAGATCGGAACCCCTCAGTAGACGGTACGGTCCAGTAGAAATCTCGGATTGCCCCCTAGAATCAGTCGACGCTGGCAAAGTATGACTTCGGCCGGGTTTCTTTCTCTTTTGACGGCTGTCCTTTCCAGAAGGGCGAAATAAACCAAAAATGGAGGCGAATAAATTCTTTCCAGCATGAAATGAACCCAAGGGAAACATGCAGATGGTCCAAAAGACTACAGAAATATGTATCACGGTGGCAGCGATAGGCGCACCCGTTGCGAGAAGAACATATTCGAAGCCGAGATCTGCCGCGCTTGTGGCATTGGATGGTTTGAATAGTAAGACCAACAAACTACCGAGGCTATAGGCAATCCAAACGACGGGAATGTGTGCTACAGCCGGTAGACCTGGTACTAGCAAGAGAACACCTAGCCAAAAGGTCGGACTGTAAACACCTCCCATTCCGGATCGACGGCTAGGAAGTTAAAAATGAGAATTTGAGTGCGTTGTGAAAGGAATTTGTGGATTGCTTGTTATGGGCCAGACAAAACAATTTGTAAAGTTTTTTTCAGCTGATATAAATAACAACCATGTTGTGGTGGCTGTTTCTTGGTGATAAGAGCGGCAGTAACGGGGACCTGTTCGTTCTGGTCGTTCCTAACCTACAGCACATTTCAAAGTATTGACCCAGAAAGTTGGGATAATAAAACTTCACTGTTCTTAATGAACAAGGCCAATTGAGTTTCCTTGAAATATATTGGAGAGTTGGAAGAACGAGAGAGGTAGGCAGGTAAGAACACCAGAACTGGCATTTACTAAGCCAGGCTCTGAGTGGTGGTGTGGATTTAGTGAGACATTGGGCTCTAGAACTGATCCGCGTAAGCTACTTATTTGCCCCAGCCATCTCTTTTTTTCTTTGCCCTGAACAACAAGCCCTTGAAATTCAGAACCCCACGAATAGCAATCATGACTTTTGACACGATGGCATGTTGAAGAGGATGTCTATGCAATTTTAGCGGCAGAATAGACACGACTTCGAATCTTCGATCCCTCTCACCCACCCCACTCTAGACTAGACCAAGAATCACTTCACGAGCGATGAAAACGAGATTCGAAATATACGCGGTAAATCTGGCAAGCAAGACTCGATTTGCAACCAAAGTACCTCCCTCGGTACCAAACGGAACGCGATTTGCGAAAGGCACAGACTGCTGGAGAAGGACACAGAGATCTACTCCGCCTCAAACTAATGTAAAAACCTCCTCCCCCAAGAGGCCTTTATCAAAGACATCGCAGTCATCATAGTCAACTTTGAAGACACCGCACCTTTGATATTCACCCTTTACCGATGTCTGCCCGAGAACCAGACCATAGATTCTCCAGTCCCCTTTTTCCATTTCAAAACGATGAACAGGAACACACCATACTTCGTTGTCCTTAGATACCTTCACACAATCCGGATAAGCAATGCTATCATTGATATCCGTCGGACCTCTTCCGTTAAAAAGTAGAACATGTAACTCGTCCTCGTCGAGGTAACACCATCGAGCCTGCTTCAGCATCCCACGCATTTTGATACTCCCTGACACTACTGTTCCAGTCGTATTTGATCCAGCGTACACAACCAGAGCTTCGATTATATTCACCAATATTTCTTCTCCATCCAGAAGACTAATTGGATGGCTCCAAACTTCCTGATCTACTGAAGCCCATGACCATGTTGGAGCACGGTATGCTGCACTTCTTTCCGTATCGGCAGGCTTCTCTTTATACCACAGGAGTTGATATGGTAGCCACCGCCTCCACAATCCGGCCAGATACTCATCCTTCAGCACTCTTCTCATCAGCTGAGCAACCCCGGAAAGTGCAACCAATTTGTCGGATCCCATAGTCAAATCACACCTTGTGTAAGCAAGAACAATGTTTGACCACAAGTCATAATTATTCAGATCTTCATCGACTTTCAGTAATCCAAGCCAGTCTTCGCTATAACACCTTAATCGAGGACCCCCATGCTCTGGCTGCTGGCTTTTGAATCGAGGAGCTGCTTCGATCATTCTGGGGTGTAAACCGGCTGGGAAAGTTTCGCAAGCATCTTTCTGGTTGCATTCCCAATACAATTGGTGTTCTCCGAAATGTAAAATTCTCGGCGCAAGAACCCTCTCCTGCACAACCCAGGCTCGATTGTTCAATGGAGCATATTGCATCCCCATGCTCCATAACATGGAATCATGAAGGTAGTAGTTGCCAGTGCCCCATGTCCATTCTACATCTTCAGCAATGCACATTTGAGCTAAATGAGAATTGCGCTCTCGAAAGCACCCTCCTTTCCCGTTCGTTGAAGCAGTGGCTGCTATGTTGAGGAGAGAAAATCTATATACGGATTCCATAGTTGCTGATTCAATTTGCCAGTCCCTTGCAGAATCTTGAATGATACATAGAGAATCAATCCACAGAAACTTATGTTTTAGACGGCGTGTTATGGCGATTGCTTCTTGGAATGTTTTTGGTAGGGTATCCAGGGGAATGCCCTGCTTCATGGCCTCAATAGTATCGTTTAGAAGTCGAACAATTTTCGTCTTGCCCCAACAGTGGCTAAGTGTTACGAATGGCTGCCCGTGATCTTCGGGATATTCGCTAGAGATTCGAAGTTTAACAATTGGCGAATCGTCCTCCCCTACGTCAAGGAGTCGTGTTGGCTGCCACCCCGCCAAATTTTTGATTCTACACATCTCATGGTTTTCTTGGCATTCGCGGAACCAATCCATTATCGTATTCCATGATTGCTGCGAAGCGGTACTTTTGCTAAGTTCCTTTGTATTGATTATGGATTCAATTTCTTTCGTTTATTAGCACTGTGATCCCTAACAATGGCCCAGAATCACCTTTCGCTGGCCTTGCAATTATAGTGACCGCTCGCTCGAGGGCAGTGGTATGCCCATAGAGGAATGCAATTGAAATCTTTTCCTTGTCTACTGCTTCGTTCCCTAAGAGGGTGTAGTGCAATGACCCAACCTTATTCTCATCATGTGGCCAGTCGCTCATCCAGATATATCGGGCATTGTCTATCATTCTCTGCCACAGTATCGTGCATAAATGACAGCCTTTCTGGGCAGCCGCCAGGAGCAACTGTCCATTTGGGTGGTGCGGATATCTGACTGAAAACCGGGTGAGCCATGAAACTGGCATATTCCTGGGTAAGGTACTACATACCTGGAGTTACATGTTCTTGCTGGCGGCCTAGTACGAGTAGCTGGCGGTTTCTAGAGAAGATCTCCTGGCATGTTGTACATAGCATTTTCAACTAGGCAGCTGTATTTGATGCCGAAATGGTGGCTTTCTAGGATTAAACCAGGTATCGACCCAATGAAGCTTTATATAGTCATCTGAAGGGATGACAAGAATGAGCAATTATGAGTGCCTCCTCGGGTGGAAAAAATACACCACGCCCCACATTGGGGGCCAAAAGCAGTGCCACGAGTAATCCGTGTAACTGGGCAAATATTGGGGGCCAGAAAGGCGTTACAAGTAAGCTGGTAAGTAGGGGGTAAGCGAGTAGATAGCAAGTAAGCCGACGAACAGCGAGTAACTGAGCAAATATTGAAGGCCAAAAAGAAGTCGCGAGTAAGCCACGAGTAACGCAATGCAGGATTTGGGGGCTGAAGAAGAAGGTATTGCGGGTGCAAGGTCAATGGAAGTGGTACTGGCATTCAAAAGTGTAGGGTGGAGAATTTGGTGTTTATTGCTACAACGTGGGAGGAAGTATAAATACCCCAAGAGTGAGCTAACCCTAATCGGCTAGTTACACAAGAGTGAATATTTAATACAACAACAGAAGGTCACGGGTACGCTACATAAGTACAAGTAATCCACCGAATGGTACAAAACAATAGCTCAAGAACTACCAACGCACATAACTCAACGTACGGAGAACGAGGGCGACACCAGAGAAAGTGAAGACGTGTGCGAGACCCTGGAACTATGGTGGGAATTATAGGGGGAATGGGGCCTATTAGAAAAGCATCTAAGCCCTAATTTACAGGGAGAACCACTAAAGTACAGCGAGCTTACCAGATTGGACGGGCTGCACCGGGACGGAATAAACTTCCTTATTTGCACCTCTCAACAAATACAAATCTTTAGTAACAATACAGAACTATACAACATCCAGATGTCAATTTTTTTTTAAAAGAAAGTCTATTTAGGTATTAATAAGTCAATATTTCCAAAGCTTGATACTCTAATTAATTGTTTAACCATCTTGGCGCCACTCATCGGGGCTCTCCTCGTTCTAAGAGTGTATAACTAATATTCTCATCGTGGCAGAAGACTACAGTATTCCCGAAGAAGGCATTATCGTGCTATTCTAATACTACGTCTATACTTTGAAAATCGTTGATTAGGCTTTTAAATTTTCGTATTTTCAATTTCAACATCTAATAACTCCAAATCGTACACTACAAAAAAGCAAGGCACAAAAGCAGTCCTCCCCGGATCCCACCCTATCATCCTTCCCTTCCTTCTACACCCATACCTATCTTCCTCTCGCCTGCTCTCCTTCCTCTCCCCTCCCTCATCTCACAGAACTCAACTTCTCCCAGTATAAAAACACCAAATACTCAACCACTTAACACCTCGCCACCCAACTTCGCAGTAACCCTTGCAGCCCGAATCCCAGCCTGGTACCCCTCCGAGAAACCAAGACTACGACCATGCTTCACGCCTTCTTTGAAGGCATCTGTGAGTGTGTATTTCTCTTCGAAATTTTGCACCTTTTGTTTTACATGACCGCTTAGAATCTTGGGCTTTTGGTCTGGTTTGTGAACTGATTCTGGACTTGATGATGGCCTTGAAGAGGGAGCTATTGATAGAGGGTGTTTTTGTGAAGAAGGTGGGGAGTTAGTAGTTGGCGAGGAAAGGTTTGTACTTTTAGATTGGTTGACGAGGGGGAAGTGGCGGGGGTTTGATTTGACGGGTGCGTGTTCGGGGGTCTCTGGGGTTGTCAAAGGTTCTGCGTTTATCACTATTTCCGTGGTTGCTGGAATTTTTGTTTTTCCTGGATTTATCTCCCATGTGTCTACTTTGGTCTCGGAAGTTCTCGAGTTTTCCTGAGATTTGCTGTGCCCCGAAGGACGAAGCAAAACAGACCCAGACGCAGACATCAAAACCGAAGGTGTCGAAACCGATGTTCTAGATGAAGAACGTGGTACTTCATTTGTTGGAGGTGAGGGAGGTGGTCTCGTTGGTACTTCTGGCCATGCATTCTGTGCTTTTGGCTTTTGGAATTGCTTATCATCTTGTTCCGCTCGCAGAAAGTCTCTCCTCCCAGTTCTACCATCAACGCTAGGGGCTAACCCGGCGACTGACGTCTCAGATCTAGAACTCCTGATACTGGTAGGTGGCGTATGGTATACACTTTCCACTGAACTGTTACTTCCCCTTGGTGTCCTTTGAGGAATTGGGGATTTGGGTCTTGGATTTGGTGATGTGGGGCCATAGACGATGGGTAGTGGTTGGGTTAGTGGGCATGTCGGGTTTATATGTTTTGATAGGTGGCTGGAACCTGGTGTTGTTGTCCTTGGCTGTATATGTGTTGAGAAGTATTGAACCGGCTCCCTTCTCGGCGTTGCTGGACGAGGTGGAGGAAGGACAACTGGCTTATCGATGTCCACATGCTTGAATTTTGAAAAATCCGGAATGCCGTGCTGTTTCGAGGCAGTCGGTTTCGGATTCAAAGTTGGTGGTAGTGTTGGAGATGGAGCAGTTGGTGGTGTGTAAATCCTTTTCAAGGGGTTTGCTTTCAAAGACCCTGGTGTCGATTGTCGTTTCGAATTGCTTCCATTTTGAGATCCACCCCCAGAACTTCCTCCCAAAGAACTGGATACCGAACGGTAATTGTCATGGGTTGAACTTGGTGGTGGTAGGACAGAAAAGGTTTCCGTAGAGCATAACCTCAGAAGTTCGTCTACCGTTGGGTGGTTTGGCTGAGTCCGAATCAGATGATGTGGTCTAATACCTTGGATCTGGCTTGTTCTAAAAGAACTGGGTATGTTTTGCTTGTGTGACTTGGATGACGTTCGAGCAGGTGGTGTTGGTGGCGGTGACGGGCTGACAGAGCTATAAAGGGACCGTACTTCAGGGGCATCATGCACTGGCTGAGTATTTGAGCGAGGTCGAGTTTGTCTCTGTGTCGGAGTATGAGTTGGTGGGGGTCCGACAGAGGTTTCCACAAAGTTTACTCTCGTTCGGTTTGATGTCGTTTGGCGTTCAGAGTGCCTTCGAGTAGGGGGCTGAGAAGGAGGTGATGGTGGCTCAAAATCCCCATCCACAGGATGTACCTTCAGACCATCCGGATGACCTCCCAGGTTTCGAATATCTCGTTTGCCATCAAGACCCCTCGTGCTCTTCTCGCCAGCATCCTCAACCGTATCAAGAGAACCCCGGTTTCCCTCCCCCAGCCCAGACACCACACCCAAGCCCTCCATACCCAACGCCCTAGCCCCCTCCAGAAAGCTCCTCCGTCGTTGGTCAACATACCCCTCCCCCGATGGCCTAACAGGTTGAGGCGCAGAGATAGCCGCACCTCGCGCTGTAGAGCTTTTGACCTTCTTCGCTTTTGTTTTATTCCGTTTGGCTCTCTTCTCCTCCTTCCTCTTCCCCACACATTTTCCCTCCCCCCCACGCATCTCCTTATCCCTCTCCCTCTCCTTCTTCAACCTCTCGTCCAACTTCTTCAACTTTTTGTGATCCCACCCCTGAATACGCCCCGCAGCGCAAATATTAGTGTACGTACCCCCCAGTGTCGGCGGTACCTTCTTCAACTTCCTCAACTTCCTCGCTTGATGGACTTGTGCCAACTTCGACATGTCCTTGGGGAGAACGTAAAGCATTTTTTGCTGGTTGAGGAGTTGATTTTGGTTTTGGAGGGGAAAGATTGGAGGTTGAAGTGGTAGTTTAGTTTGAGAGATCATGACTTTGAAATTTTGCGTAAGAAGGGTCTTTCGTATGTTGTACGTGGTTGAAGCAAGTTACCTGAATAAAAGAAGAAAGAGCTGTGGTACTTATATCGCCAAGGAGATGAGTGATTGTGTTGAGAGTTGACGAAAAGGGGGGATGGTGTGAATGAATGCGAGCGAACTTGACAATTTGTGAATGTGTACCATGACGTACCGAAGAAGCAAAGAAGTGAAAGATAGAAGTGCTGAAATCGTCACAGCTATAAATACCCAAGAGAAAGAGTCATGGTAACAATAACTCAACCAAGAAACCAAACTACCTGAGAAACAAATAGGACAACGAGAGGTGAGAGCTACTCATTCGGCCACTGACAGGGCTAGAAGACTTGGAGAAATCAGCTCCTCAATTATTCTATATCTAGCATGTAGTGTTTGGGGTAACAACAAGAGTAAAAGACAGAGAAGAATGACATAGATCAATGGCTGAAACTCTTACAAACCCCCATAAACCTCGAAGCGCAAAGCAATGGACAAATAGCAAGCTACAAAAGAAAGAATAACAGCACTCACCTCGATACCCTGATCTACGACCAAGTATGATAACAGCAATTCAATAAAAACAAAGCTTTTGACCCACATCTAAAATCCTACAATCTTACACACCACTTCATACCTTTACCCTCCTTCTTTGCAACAAACAATGACTCCCCCACCTCCTTCTTAATTTCTCCGGCACAAAAGGGAAATCAGGAATCCATATCGTCCTCGCAAGCACGTGAGTGTTACCTGCATCCAGAAATGGCACACAGGAGATCTTCTCCCAATTTTCCTCATCCAAAATATAATGGGGTTCCAATTCCGAAGGCGTTGAGCTAGGATAATAAGTGTCGACCAGAAAGTTGCAAGTTCTTAGCTCAGTCTGTTCGAGAATTAGAATCCAGTGCTCAGGTTATGATGTGTGACACTAAGAAACTTACATATTTCCCCATATCCTCAAGATTCTCATCATTCATTCCAGCAGGAATCAACCACGCACCAGACCAGAATCCATACCCAGTCCCCGCTTCACTAAATTCTCCTGGTAGGAGACCATTGAACTCGCTCTTGACGAACTTGGCCCGCATATCATTTGGTAGATGATAAGAACTCGGGAATCGATACCATTCCTTTGCGAAACAAACAGAATCTCCTCGAGTGCCGATTGTTCCATTCTGGAGTGGCTCGTAGATTTTGAGTGGTGCTGAGTATGCGGAGTAGATTCCGTAGATTCTGGCAAGGCCGACATCTATGGACCCGATGACTATCACGCTGACCACTAAGAGCTTTAACTTTGCTGGTACTTTACCAATTAAAGTCTTTGGGTTTGATTCTCCGAAAGCTGCAAGGAGGATATGTAACGATAGAGCAGCGTTGAGTGCCAACGCTGGATATGCTGGGTACATGAAGCGTTCCTCTTTGTGGGGTTGGAAACTGAATATAGCAAGCCATATATAAAATGGAGACATGAAAATGATGCTCCGGAGACCTGTGACTGTGCCACCTTCCTGAGACTTGGAGAAAATTTTCTTGATCGCAAAAAGTGGCAGCGCAACAAGCGCAAAAACGAACCAGATGTTGAAATTCAAAAGCAAATTTCGGAAATAAAAGTGCCACGGTTCGGTTCCGTATATCTCGGGCCCTTTTCCCGGGCCACTGAAGATATTGTAGAGCACGATGTTAAGAGGAACAATAACCATTTTCTTGTAGAAAAAACCGGAAATAAGAAACTCAAAGAACTGCAACAGGAATAAGCATTTGACGAGGTGTTATAGAAAAGTGCACTGACCAAAACGAGGAGTGCGGCAACAATTCCACGTACGAACCGCATAATGACATCAATCAACGCATCTTTACTGCTCAAAAACGCAAGTACAACTTCCTCAAAGAGAAATGGTGCTGATAAAGCCATTGAAAATGGCCAACCCAGAATACCACCAATAGCAAAGGCAAAAATGCCCTGCGCTGTTTTCAACCCACCTCTCCAGTTCATGAAAGCTGCCATTCCAACCATAGTTGTGTACATGGCGAAACTCGAGGGTAGGAAAGAGGCAGACGCGTGAAACATGCCGGGACTAAAGACATTTGCCATCAAGAAGAACATGGCGATTCGGGGGTTCAACGTGTTGTTGATAACTCGGAACATTTGTGTTTGGCAGATGGCGCAGGTAAATGCGAGGGCATATCGGACAAAGTAGAATTCGCCAACCTGTCTTCCGTTAGTATAGATAATGCTACATGTAGCTTTTGAACCTACTTTGGTAGAAAACGGGAGCAGACGCCGGAAACTGCCAACAATGGCATGTATTGCGATATAAAGCCAACTTCGAATGGCATAATCGGGCGAGTATTCCCACGTCTGCAGACCATAGCCATGGCTTAAATAATGTGTCGGTTCCCAGTAGTTGAACGTCTCATCGCAATCTTGTATGGGCGCGTATAAGGCGGCGAGTAGGTTTGCCGCGAAAAAGACGTAGAATGCGCCAATTGGTTTGACTGCGAATGGTGTTGGGGGTCTGTTGAGGGGGGTAGCTGGTTAGCTAGGAAATACTCGTAATAGATTGAAAATGGGAGGCGGGGAGGGGATAAGTTTAGCGCAGCACGAACTTTCTCTTCTTCTGGGGAGCTGGAGCTGCAGAATATCCCGAGCTCGGAGGAGGTGCCCTTGGTGACCTTGGTGCCCTTGGTGCCATTTTGAGTGGTTGAGGCTTGAGTTACTCCAAGTGAGTTTGGAGATTGAAATTCAGAGAGGGAACTGAAGCTCGGGACGCCTAATCTTATCGCGCTAGCGGCCTCACCCCAAATTTTTATTTTGCGAGGCTGTGAAAAGAAAAGTTAAGCAGCAACATCATTTTTCCATTTTCCACCATAAACACCAATCCTGCGTTGGATTCCGAAAAGATGGATTTGGATGAGGCCACCGTCAGTATTCCTACTGGAACCGGCATTGTTATGGAAAACAAGGAGCAGTTATTACCTGAGAAAGAAGCAGAACCCGCAGCAGCAGCAGCAGAAGAAAATCCAATTGTTCCACCCCCTACGCAGACAGAGGAAAAGCCCACCGAAATGGAAAGCAAAAGCATAGAAAAGACAGAGACATCTCCAAGCCCTCCCCTTACCAGCGCATTAGAAGCACTTCTCGGTGGCCTTGACCCACCCGCACCCATCGTTCTCGAGGCTCCTGTTCAAGATGCCTCAGTCGTCGCAATTGAAACCGCTCCAGTCGAGGCCCAAACCGAGGAGTCGAAGCCACTCGCAGATATTCTGGATGATGCTCAGCCTATGAACATTGACTCGGTCCAAGAGCGTTGCGAGAAAATTGAAATCAAAACTGAAAAGACAGCCGATGTCGACGAAGCGGAATCTCTCCTCCAGGCAAGCCAACCTACCATTCTATCCACACCACTCGATGGCGCGCCAGCAGAAGGAGAGCACCCAGAATGGGAGGCAGACTCTTCTCCTTATGAATCATCCTCGGACGACTCATCTAGTGATGACAGCTCCTCGGACGAAAGCGATGAAGGAGATGCATACAAACTTCTTAGTCCTGAGGAGCAGGCTCGGATATTGATGGAGGGAGATGGCGGTTCCGATGATGAAGGCGGCAAGAAGGGAGGAAATGGCGCAGGTGCCCAGCTACGGACAAAAAATGAGATTCCAGATGTGGTGGTTCCCAAACCAGATGTCACAATCACAGCGGAAATGCCAATTGCTCAATTGGGATGGATCGAAACCACGGTTGACAATACTGTGCTCATAAAGGCTCAAACTTCCGGAGAATACAAAGTCCTCGAAAGTGGTTCAGTGTTGTGCTTGGAGGATAGAAAAGTTATTGGAGCTGTCGCAGAAACTATCGGCCGAGTCCAACAACCATTTTACTCAGTCATGTTCACCAATGCTGCAGAGCTGGCAGAAGCCGGGATGGTTGTTGGAACGAAAATGTTCTACTCAGAAAACCACTCCACCTACGTTTTCACACAAGCGTTGAGGGCTTTCAAGGGATCAGATGCATCGAATCTGCACGATGAAGAAGTCGGGGCTGAGGAAATGGAATTTTCTGATGACGAAGCAGAAGCCGAGCATAAGAGAAAGGTCAAACAGCAGAGACTTGAAAGACGTGGCGGCAAGCAAAACGGGGGCTCAAATCGTGGAGGGCATCCATTACAGCAAAACCACACACCATATGATGCCAACAAAGGCTTGAGTTACGATGATGCAGATGATGATGGGCCTTATAAGCCCCTCACTCGACCAGCTGGGTTTGCCGAGTCTATTGGTCGAAGTGAAGCTCCGCAAGAGGGGCAATATCAAGGTGGAATGAATGGCAATTCTAATACCCAGAGTCAATTCAGGGGAAGGGGAAGAGGTGGTGATAGGGGACGAGGCGATAGAGGCAGAGGACGAGGTGATCGAGGAAGGGGTAGGGGTGGTAATTCCGACAGACGTGGTGGAGGTTACAGTCTTGCACCCCAAGGTCGATCAAGTCATGGCCAACCTGCTGCTCAAGCCCCTCCGCAAAACCTCACTTCGAACATGCCACCACCACCACCATTCCCAACTCCTGGTGGGCAATTCCCATCATTTCCACAAATGCCCCAGATGCCGCAAAATCCTTTGGCTGCTGCTTCAGGTGGCCAAGGTAATGCAGAATACTCTCCACATCAACCGCAGCTCCCTACAAACTGGGTTCCACCACCTCCAGTTCAATTCCAACAATTCCAGCAATTCCAACAAGCATTCGCAAACATGCAAAATATGCAAAACCTGCAAAACCAAAACGGATGGCCTGCTAATCCTCAAGCTGCTATGTCTGGTGCTTTCGTTAACCCAGCTTTCTTTTCTCCGCCGACTGGCGCGAATGCGAACCCCAACCAAAACCAAAACCAAAACCAAAATCAAAATCAAAATCAGTGGAACCAAGGACAAAGAGGAAGAGGACGAGGCTTATGAAGAACCCCGGATAATGGTTTGTAGATATATTGTACATCATTTGGCGTTCATATAAGACGAGGATTGTTCAGCTTGTGGGCAAGAAAGGCTCGTGGGTCACGTATACATATGCTTTGTTGCACGCTGGCAGATACAAATGGGAGTAACATCATGGTGGCCGTGGAGTTCGTTCGAGTTAATGATACCCCGCAATAAATTGCCATCAACAGTGGCTAGTGTTGCTGTGTCCAATTAGGTGAAAGTCCGAGAAATTCCAATACAGTGTTTGTTCTTACTCTTCACATTGCTTTTCTTGTTTAATTGTCTTTGAAGTGGTGTGGTTCGTTGAAGGTGTCGTAGGACTGCAGCAATCTGTATCCGAAAAGGGATAAAATATCCCTCGACAATCCGTATCTCTCCCCATCCCAGCAATCGCGGGGCTACCCCACCATTTCGAGCTTATCGATTGACAACGACTATATTCCAACTCATAGTTATTCTATTTGATCTCTACGTTTCCAATCAATAATCTTTAAAACTATTGCCATCCTTGAAGCCGTCTTTTCGAAATCTCACTTACTTGCCAATTCTCCAAGCGAAGCCGAATTCACTATGGCAAGTTTCCCGCAAAGATGCCAACATCAGGCCAAGGCAGTACTCCAACGTACCTCTCAGAATCCCAAGACACTCGTATACGCAGCCTTGTTCCTGTGTCTCTCATCATGGCTTCTCGTTCGTGCCGTCAAATCTCTCAAAAAGTCTGATGATAACAGAAATCGACCATCGACACCTGATCTTGAGAAACCTGCATCAGGGAGATCATTGAAAGCTCCACCTAGAAAACCTGGAGGTACGTATCCTATCCCATGAATATTGAGACAGCCAGCTCACGAAACCGCATAGTATGGGAACCAGTAGAATTCCGACGTCCGTATGCTCGTCCAGCTCCAGACTGGAATGTACATACTACGAAACCACAACCCTACCGACCTTTCAGACATGGTCCTTACCACATCACGATGGGGCTGCGAAACATGAATTGGGATGAATGGATTGGTTCGTCTTCCTCCTTTCTCGTCTCGTGCCTTCTTTTTATTTCTTCTCTGAGATATAGCGACTGACTTTGACAACACATAGAATTGGATAACCATTACCTCAAGTACCACGCCGACAAAGCACAACGTATCATCGAACGCGGTCCCAAATGCAGTTACACCGACCCCTCCGCTTTCGCCGGCGCCATCGAACTCCTAGAAGAATTTTGCGCCTACCTGCCTGAACGTTACCCCTCTCTCTACGCACGCACACCCGTTGGGATGGATAACCTGGTAACAGGCGAGACATTCAATATCAAAGAGCGGCCTTTGGTTGAAGATCCTATGCAGATGGCTGCGCGTATGGTCCAAGATGATCTGGCCATCATGTTTGAGAAGGAGGATGGACAGTATTATCTCCTTGCGGGCAGTATTTTGTTGGCGGGCTTTTGGAGATTGGAGGATAAATTGGGGATGTGTTTGAGTGAGATTCACACGGAGGGGAATGTACCGGGGTATAAGGAGAAATTGGAGAAGGGGATGATGAATTTTATGAGGAGGGTGCAGCCTAATTCTCCGGTTCAGAGGGTGAGTCTTCTTTTTTATTCCTTTTCGTCTCACTGCCTTCGCTTCACTTTCCTTTCTGAACCTCCTTACCCCTTTTTCGAGGCAGGGCGTAAGCGAAAATACGTCTTACGCCATCATCTCGGCTACCTACATACTAAGCTAACACGCCCACCTCAAACAGAACAACTATTTCCTCCAAGTTGACGACTCCCTCCCCTGGTCCTCCTCCATCGGGCCCGAAGACGGGGCAGCGCAAAAACGAGGCTGGTTCACCGCCGAGAAAAACAAGGCAATCGAGCACCACCACTTCCGCTCCGAACGGCAATCCCTGCGTCGTCTCCCCAAATCTGGGGGCGTCGTCTTCACTATCCGCACGTATTTTGAGCCGATTACAGAGATTTGCAAGGAACCGTATGTTCCGGGCAGACTGGCGAGTGCGGTGCGGAGCTGGGGTGAGGATGTTAGCAAGTATAAGGGGAAGGCACTTTATGAAGAGGTTTTGCTTGAGTATTTGGATAAGAGACACCAGGAGCAGATTGAAGGGGGACTGGATGTGGAGAAGGAGGAGGAGGTGCATTCGTATCCTTACTGAGTGAGGGGATTGTGTGGCCGGTGAGTGCTGTGCCGTGGTGTGGTGTGGTTGTGCCTCGATCAGCGATGATGTTGTAGGAGCTCAAATGCGGGGAGCCGAGACAGCGGCTCGGATATTCCCTTAATTCTAACCGCTTTCTCTTGAATCCCCTCTCTTCAACTCCCAAGTTCCTCTTCCCTTCTGTTTCTGTCTGTCTCGTTTTCTGTTGTTCGGCAAGCGTCAAAACGCGTCTGCGTATACCGCGTTTTTGAATTTGGTTCTTGTCGCCTTCCATTCAATGTCATCGCTTGTCGTCGCTTGTCGTCGCTTCAATCATCATCATACCCATCTACCTTGACGAGCCCCCCTTCGCTCTCCTTGGACGCTGGTCATCCCTTCCCTCTCCCTCCCCTCCCCCTCCCCCTCATTCAATCGCCCTTCCCGGGAGCCAACTGTTTTATGAGCCATAACTCTCCTCTCCAACCCACCTCCAAAACCCCTAGCATGCCAGGTCACAAAACCGACAAAACCCTCATCCCACACTCCTCCTTTTGCTTCTGGTTCTTTGGAGCCATATCACCAAGCCCCAGAGGTACAACCGCCGAACATAATCGAGCCTCGACGAAGTACGACCCATACCCAAGCGAGTGGGCCACCCTAAGTGGGAACCTACACAATGGCAACTTAAAATCATCCAATCCAAGGAACAACAGCGCTGCCGCTTGTACCCACTTACCCCTCCATATTCTGAGTCTGATGCTGGAGACGACTGAGAAAGAAGGAGAGGATTCGGAAGACGACGAGGGAGACCAAGAAGACAATGATTCGAAAGAGGACAAGGGAGAACGAGAGGGGGACAATGATTCTAGCGATCTCAAATCGAGGTATGAAGGTCTCAGGGTGACTTTCAGGGTCCACCACAATCATCCCGCTCTCAGGGTTCAAAGAAGGCAAGCCTCCTGCATACGCTCTAAGATTCAATGGCTACGATGAAAGTATCAATGGAGACGATGACAGCCACTAGGCTTGAAGCTCGTCGCTTTACTTTCGTGGACTATCAGCAAACTGGGATGAATGGTATCTCTTTAGGGGGCGATTACGACTTCCGATTTAGAAGTCTTGGAGATGAACTATTAGTTGGGACAGCCAATAAAGCGATAATTGGACAGATTTTATGAGACGAATCTAGGTAGCGAAAAGCCACGGCGACTTTTTATATTGCCGAAACAGCAAGCCGCACGGAAAGAATGCATCGAAGCACCCTTGAACAACTCGAGAGGGTGGTATGAAGGAAAACAATTCGCTTAATTCACGACCCCCTATTCAGCGAACGACCAATGAAGGATATAGTATGCTCGGAAACTTCGGCGAGGTACACAAGTATTGCCAGGATATCCAGAAGAGCGGGTACGGAGATTGTATCGTGGCAACAAAAACAACATCGGTCTCTGCCGCATATTGCAATGCAGATTGTTCTCTAAGGTCAAGACTGGAGAAGAGAAAAAAGCACCAGGGCCTGGGGATACCATGAAGAAGTGCAGTACATTTGGGGAACTATGGCTTAGTTGCTAGGATGGCCCCTGGCTTTATCGAGACAGTTGCTCCTAACAACTGAGGATTGTGTATTGGGGCATAATTAGTTTTTGCTGCGCATTTTGAGTTTCTACCAACGACGAGATGCCCCATATCCCGTTCCCCCCTTGCGGAAAGTGTTGAGCTGTATACGGATTGAGACCCGCGCGTCCATGAGACAACAACAGATCCCATCTAAAATGCTTCCCTGACATATTTGTGCTGAAGACAACTTGATTGCGCAGATGGGATGCTGGGGAAAAGGTATTGGGAAGGATACGGAGCCGAAGCGACGCAGCTGGGGCAGGTCAAGAAATCAAGCACCTCTATTGTTACCCCTTGGAGAGATTTCAATAGCGCTGTTGTCGCTGCTTCGACGATTTCAAGCAACATATGAAAGATTTTCGCGGTCGATGGAGAGAAGTATCAATTGGAGCAGTGGCCAAAGCTAGCTCAGATGTGGGGACCTCAAAGTTTCATGGACAAGCTATGACTTGTCCAGGAACATGCAAGTCCATTCTGTCCCTAGGTAAACATGGTAATTGAAGCAAGATATTTGCCCAAGCTTGTAACCATTATCAACCATTGCCATTATCCTCGAGCAACTACACTACTCGTCTAAATAGATGGAAGTTTTCTTCAGCCACTGAGCTGTTCAGCTCCTTTGCAGGATTTTGGACAAAACATTCTGGTACTGAAGAAATGGCAGTTAGGAATGTTTGAGCTATGAGATATAGGCCGTCGGAGATAATTTGTCCTAAACGTTAGGAGCACCCCGTCACCCTCAAATATTCTTCGGATGCTAGCCAACAGTCTCCAAACCAGCTCTCAAGCCAGTTTCCAAGTTAGCTGCTCTTATTACACCAGAGATACACAAACTTCTCACTGCCTCAGAGATATACGTGGTGCTTGTCGAATTTTACGACCTTTCAATTAGTCAACTATTCAGCGCTCTTAATATAAACTACAAGCACTAGTTACCGCAGCTCGATTTAGATCAAGACGATGCTAATAATCTCAATGTAGACTGGATTCAAGTAAACGTAGAAGAAACCGATGAGCTAGACGAAGTCGTTCAGAGGTTTGTATAGCTAAAAACCCGTGGGTTATCCAATCTTTGAAAGGATTCGCCTAATTCTCTCTCCTACGACTATTGCTAAAATTGAGGTCGCGCTAGACAACGCAAAATCTCAGACTTGGGCGGCGGTATTACCGGTGACATATCGAGGGATCTACGATATTTATTATATCGTATTAAGTAATCTAATCGATACCAGGTTTCTAAGAATAACCGATAATATATCGATTATCAGCGGAAAAATGGTTAATCCGAAGGATAATAGTTCTTCTAGCCGAGAGCTAATAGAATACTTAGTCTTAAAGTTATATGTTTTTAATAGTAAATTCTAATTATTTATAACTCTAGGAGATTACACGTTTTATTATAAGTGTTTTATAGTAAATTAAGAGTTATATAATAATTTTTTAATATAAAAAAGTAGATTCTTAGAAAGAAAATATAAGTTATATTTAGTACTATAAAGCACTAGTACTAAAAACCTGATATTTATTAATTATTATTACTTTTTAGATAATATTTTATTATATTAGATAAAACTTTATAATATTTATTATATAATATATTTTACGATAATCTAATAAATATTATATCGCTGTCTAAGAGCTTATTTAGCTCGTATATATTAGTTCTTTTTTAATATATATACTACTAAAGAAGATAATATATATATATATATATTATAATATATACGAGCGTTTAGCTAGTATATATTATAGTATACACTTTTACTCGTATATTCTTTAAATATATATATAAGAAGATATACTACTAAAAATAAATAATATACTCTTTTAATCTCTTGACTTTTAACTTTTATATATATATATATCTTTTCTTTTTATACTACTATTACTACTATAACTACTACTAGAGACGTAGTCTAGAGTTAACGGAATATATACTAAAATATATACGAGCTAAATAATATAGAATATATTCAAGGTTAAACTTATAATATAAATCGATATATACGAGCAGCTTTTAACTCTATACTCGTATATAAATGTTATATATCTATATTAAATTATATACGTGCTAATGTAACGGCACGAAATACACACAACTACAGAAGAGGCATATGGGAGTGCGTTTGGCAGAATGACGTATGTAAATACTAGGCTCTAATACGGAAGAAAAGGCTAAACTAGCCTTTTCTGACTCTAGGAGAGTAGGCTGCTATATACAAGAGGTTTAGACGACAAAAAGGGGTACGAAACCGAACAACGACATACGTCGGCTAATACAAAAGCCCGAACCCTACGAAGTACGTCCGAAAGTCTAGACGGACGTACAGACGTACGTAACCTTCCTAAATTAGATAATACAAAACAACAACTACCGAAACCTTATATATACGGCATATACTATATTATCTCGGCTATACAGGACAGCATACTGTCACATCCCCCTCCCTTGAAAAAGACTCGTTCTGAGTCTTCTCTCTCTTGTCGTTTAGGGCTAAATCGAGATAGTGTAAGTGTTGTAATATTTGTTGTATTTGATTTTATCGTAAGCGAGAAAGTTAAGGTCTAAATCGTAGCTGACCCGGGTTTGTATTGTAATGTCGTAAGCGAGATGTCGGCTTTAAATCGTAACTGTAGATGCTTGTAAAGAGACTTTGTTTCTAATCCTTCAATATTAAAAGCAAGTATTCGTGAAAAGAGTGTAGTCCGATCCTGTCCAGTAGGTCGGAAAAAGTTCAAAGTTCAAAAAGTTCAAAAAGTTTAAAAATTCAAAACAGAGTCGAAGTCGAATTCAGCGTAGAGTCAGAAGTCGTTTAGTTGAGAGGCAGTAATAACTCAGTTAAGAGCTTATATCAAGAGCGTACCGATTCGCATTAGATTTGAATTCGAATGAAAAAAGAGTGTAGGTTCTAAAAAAGTTTAGAGTAAAGTCAGAACCGAAAAGTTAATAATATCGTAGATAGTAATAACTTAGCTAAGAGGTTACTATCCTTTCAAGAGCGTACCGATTTATATCCGATTCGAAAAGTTCAAATAAAAAAAGAACTTCTAGCCCAGCCAGAAGTAAAAAGAAAGTAAGAAAGAGAGAAAGAATATAAGAAAGACTCTTTACTAGAGTCGGTAGGGGTTCGGCTAGTCAAAAGAGTTATTACCAAAGTTATTAAAGTTAAAACTGTTATCTAAAGTCTAGGATAATAAGAGGAGGGGCAGTTTCAGCTAGTCAAAGGAGTTTATTACTAAATATTATTAAAGTTTAAAATTTATTATCTAAGTATCCAAGGACAAAAAAAGAGGTAAGGTTTCAGCTAGTCAAAGGAACTTGATTCCGAATTTAAAAATGCTATCCAATGTTCAAGACAACAAAAGGAGGAGTTTCAGATGGTCAAAGGCGAAGTTATTACCAAAGGTTATCAAAGTTTCGCTATCTAAAGTTCAAGATAATAAAAGGGGTAGTTTCAGCTAGCTAAAGGCGAAGTTGTTGCCGAGTTGTCAAGTAGTTTCGGCTAGTCAAAAGAGTTTGTTGCCGAATGTTAAAAACGCTGTCCGAAGTTCAGGACAACAAAAGGAGCAGTTTCGGCTGGTCAAAGGCGAAGTTGTTGCCGAATGTTAAAAAACGCTGTCCGAAGTTCGGGACAACAAAAAGAGGTACAGTTTCAGGTACGACATTTATTAGTACTGTCATAGGAACTGTGTTACTCAGGCCCGTAGGCCGCCTCGTTCCCTTCAGAGTACTTAAAGACTTATTCATCTTCCGATTTCAAAGAAAGAGTTGCTATCGGATTGTAGAGAGTTCAGAGCTAAACTAGATAAGGAGGGGTATTCTAAACCGTAGTGCTAATATATCGTAACTCAGCGTTTCAGCGTGTCTCCTTATCTATAGCTAAAAGATCGTTCACTATTTCAGCAAAGTTATAATTCCAACGTCTCTTAAGAGTAGTAGACGCGTTTCAGGGCTAAGGTATAATCTTATCCCATATATAAAAGAACCTGTCCGACTCTAGCATTTCCCCAAGTATAGCTATACTCGAAAAGTAACCTTTTAAAGTCAACAAAAGTTTCTTCAGCATAATCTTCTTCTTAATTCCACTTCTATTTCTTTCATAACCTTTATATTAGCAGCTAGGACTTAGTCCGTAACCAAGTAATTATAGTCTTTTTAGTCGTTCACTAGTAGAGGTTCAAGAGAAGCTCAGAGTCGGATAATGTTCGGTCAGGACTAACAACAATAACTTAGCTAAGAGCTCGCTTCTAAGTTTTTTATCCTAATAGAAAGCGTATTTTAACTAATTCGTATCCAATTCGAGATTCGAGAGTTAGGAAGTGGTAGGAAGGCATCAGGGGCAGCGGTGTCCCTTAAACGAAAGAGGTCTAAAATTCAGGCTTTGAAAAACAAAGGAGGGTTCGAACGAAGGTTCGAAAGAGGGTTGGATCGGGGAGGGTTCAGAGGTAGGATTTAGTTAACTTCGAAGTTCGCTTATAATTTTGTCCTCTATCTCTCTAACTAATCGTTTTATCCTTTATATACTGCTATCTCTTGTCCGTATATCGTCTGTATTTGAGAAGTCTTACTTATCATTTCGTCGGGATCTTCTAGGTCTTAGTATACGGTTACGGGTTAGGTCGGAGAGGGTTTAGAGAGTTATCTTTCGAAAAGGGGGGTAGCCCTAGAAGTTCGTTTAACGCCTTATGGTAGAACTGTTAACATGATGTCGAAATAGGGGGGGGGGGGGGGGGTAAGAGTAGATTCAGAAGCCTTTGCGATAACTATAGTATGTCGACTTATTCACCGAACCTGTGTACAGCAGTCCTTATACGGAGAGGGTTATTAGGATTCTAAACACTTAGCGTATTTAAATCCTATAATATACAAGACACGATTTTTACTAGCTATCTAAAACCGATACTAAACCCTAATATTACTAGCCGTCCAGGAGATCTCTGGAATCCTGGCTATTTAAGGATAGCGTTGTTTAGGTCCGATTCTAGCCTAAAAAAGAAATAAAAGCGACGATAAGCTCGAAGAGATATTATAAATGCTGTTACCGGCGAAGTAGAGTTTAGTCTTTTTATATAATAGCATGAAATACATATAACTACAGAAGAGGCATATAGGAGTGCGTTTGGCAGAATAACGTATATAAATACTAGGCTCTGATATAGAAGAAAAGGCTAAACTGGCCTTTTCTGACTCTAGGAGAGTAGGCTGCTATATACAAGAGGTTCGGACGACAAAAAGGGGTACGAAACCGAACGTCGGCTAATACAAAAGCCCGAACCCTACGAAGTACGTCCGAAAGTCCGGACGGACGTATAGACGTACGTAACCTTCCTAAATTAGACAATGCAAAACAACAACTACCGAAACCTTATATATACGGCATATGCCATGTCATCTCGGCTATACAGAACGGCATGCCGTTACAGCTAAATAGGCTCTAAGTCTATAAAATCTTCGGAAACGAGTTTCTTTTATATATTACTAGACAGATATATAGAGCACTTTAACTAAGCAGAGTATAATAACTAGAATAGAAGTCGTTACTACTATATAGTAGTTAGTATAGTCGATAGTATTATTATAATAAAATACTATAGTATTTTCGAATTATATATTATTATAATATTCTAATTATATATATTAGTTTTCGTTATAATACTATAGTAATATCGCGCTATTATATAATATACTATTTAATAGCTCGTATATATAAAAACCTACTAAAGAGCTTATTTAGCTTATATATAATTCAATTTAGATATATAAGATTTATATATAAGTATAAAGTTAAAAGATACTCGTATATATTTAATTATTTTATTACTTTTATTTAATAATTAGTAATTACTCTTTAGCTCTCTTATATATATTTAATATATATATTTTACTAATATTTAGTATAACTATCGTCGATTTTAGTTACTTTACTAAAAGTCTACTACTTTAATTACTATTATATTATAAAATAAGAAGCTTATATTATTCTAACTTCTAAATCTAATTTTACACTTATAACTAATATTAATAGAGGAGCGTATTTATAGTAGAGAATATAAAGCTATACTAGTACTAGTAGTAGTAGAGATCTAGAAATATATATATATATATATATATAAGTTAAAGATTAAGAGATTAGAAAAGTATATTATTTACTTTTAGTAATATATATTTAAATAATATATAAACAAAAGTATATACTATAATATATACTAGCTAAACGTTTATATATATTATATATTATCTTATTATTTTTAATAATATATATATTATAAAAGAACTAATATATACGAGCTAAATAGACTCTAAAGTATACTAATTAAGTATAGTATATAAAGTAGTTTCTACTTAAGTATTTCTTCTTAATATATAATAATTTATAATACTTAGAGAATTATAAAACTACTATTACTTCTTAATATTTGAAGTATTTTTTTTTAAAAAAAGAATTATCTAAATTAATTAAGAATTCAAAGTTCTTAGCTTAATAATATCGCTTAAAATACTAATAATATAAAGAATAATATTATTAGATATCGTAGTATTTAAATAGTATATCTTAAAATAAGTCTCTAATAATATCTCGTAGTAGTATAATATTCTAAATACTATCGACTATACTAATATAGCTTCTCTACTAGACTATAGACTCTCTTCTAGTAGAGATAAGAATATAGAAAATAACTAGCTTCTAATTACTAAGAACTACGAATTAGCTACTAAAAATAGCAGACTTATACTTCTTTTAAGAGAAGAGAATCTTAGTATTTTTCTAGAAAAAGTATAGAAATAAACTCTAGAGTAGAAGATACTAGTAAAAGATAGAGGAATTATAACGAAAGAGAGAATATTAGAGTCTTAATATATTATAAAACTAAGATAGAACTCTAAAGAACCTAGATCTAAGTAGAGTAATATATATATAGTTATTTATAATTTCTCTCGATAATATATATATAAACTATTAACTTATCGATTTATTAGACTAGATAGTTATACTTATTATAGATAATAAAACAGGTATTAGTATTAATAGTTCTAGAAAATTTTCAGTTGAAATTTTCTAAGAAATAAGATATACTTATAAGAGAGTAATAGTAGTAGAAGTATCTACTTAGTAAGATACTACTAATAAATTCAGAAAAGTTAATAGCTATATCTAAAATATTAAAAGCTACTCTATTCTAAGAAGAGTATTTAACATCTAAGCTATTAGAGTTTAGAATAACTTCTAGAGAGTTATAATAGTAGTAAGATTAGTTCTATTACTTTATTTCTTCTACTAACTATTCTATTTTCTTTTTATCTTATCTTATACTCTATTATATAATAATAGAAGTTATATATAAGTACGGAAATATCTTACTTAGCTTTCTTTCTACTAGAAGCTATAAACTAAATAGAGTAGAGTAGAGACTATATATTAGCGTTATCTCTATAAGAAGCTTTAGTAGTATACTTTTAAGAAAGAAGAAAAATCATATTTTTATAAATATTCGAGTAAAATATTCTAAGACTCTATTTAAATTAGATTAGTTTAAAGATTAGTTTAAAGAATATAATATAATCTTAAATAATCTCTATAATATAAATATATTAGTATATTTTAAGAATTATTTAATAATCTTAATTAATCTCTTACTAAAATAAAATCTACTCGATTTTTAGTAGAATTTAGCTTATCTGCTCTTATTACTCTATATATCTATATCTCTACTACTACTACTACTACTACTACTACTACTTATTATAGAGTAAAATAATAAAAAAGAATAATATCTATAATTACTTCTTCTCTAGAGTCTTTTATTATTATAATCGTAATCTAAAAAGCGCTCTCTTAGTATTAACTATCTTAAGAGCTCTAACTTAAGTATATAAAAAAGCTAAGTTTATATAATTTATAATTTATAAATATAAATTTTAAAAGAAGTAAATTAATATTTATAAGAGTGAATTAATACTTATAAAAGTGTAATAGCACGAAATATATACAACTATAGTAGAGGTATATAGGAGTACGTATAGTAGAATAACGTATATAGATACTAGGCTCTAATATAGAAGAAAACAATAACTATCCCTCTTCTATACTAAATATAAACGTCTATATACAAGAGTTTAGAAGCTTCTAAGTTCTAATAATAATAATAACTAAGCCCTGTCTAATATAGCTAATACTAAATAATAAGAGCTGAAAAGCTAAATATATAACCTCTGATCTTTTAGAAAGCTAAATATATAATATCTAAATCTTAATCCCTTCTATATATGAATGTTAGATATTAATACTTTTAATACTTCGCTTATATAAGTATTAATTATTCGTAATCTCAGCCCTAGGGGTATTAGAGGTATTAGCACTGCTTAGAGGTATCGGTAGTTTTATAAATACTTAGGATAGTGCTATTATATAATAATCTAGGATAGCGTGCTATTATATCCTCTCTCTTTTAAAAAGACTCGTTCTAAGTCTTTGGTTATCGATTAGTATAGTATCGGGTTAATTAGAGTATTATTTATCTCTTTACTATAAAGAATATAACTTTTCTTACTATTATAGTATCTAGTAGTTAAGGTAGAGTCGGTGACTAGTAGTATTATTATTTAAGAGCTAATTGCTCTTTATTTACTACTATATACTATATAATAATAGGATATAAATAGAAGAGAAGCTAATAATTAGCTAGTAGATAGAAAGTAGTACGCTACTATAGAGTTATTATGTTCTTATTATTATTATATATTATAATAGTAATTATTAAGTAATAAATAATAATTATAAAGTAATAGCTATTATTATAAGTAGTATATTAGTAAGCAACTTTTCTCTAATTCTAACTTCTCTTCTTCTTTTCTTTTTATCTAAATAATATAAATAGTAAGAATACCTTCTAATTAGGTATATCTTTATATACTAACTTATCTCTTAGAATATATATATATATTATATATATATATATAAAAGTAAGTTCTTCTCTTCTTAATTAGACCTAATTTAAGGCTAATCTAATATAGTAAAATACCTCTTCTATGTCCTCTTAGTACGCTTCTAGCTACCTACTAAGTCTACTACGTTTAGTACCTTTAGGCAAAATCTTAAAATAGAGATTATATATATACTTTTAAGAAGCTAAAGTTAAAGAAGTATAAGTACTACGTTAAGTAGAATACTATATATATTCTAATAAGTTTAATCCTAAATATATACTAAATTCGTTCTAACTTAGGTAGTTACTATAGTTTATTAAGAAGGAGTTTAGTATGTTTAAGAGTAAGAAGGAGAAGGAAGAGAGAGTTTAAGAAGGCTACTAAGACCTTAGATAAGGTGTTAGTCGTTACTAGTATAAAGGTACTAAAAAATAGTTTAAAGATATAGTTTACTCTTTTAGAA
This sequence comes from Hymenoscyphus infarciens, assembly GCA_001414345.1. Taxonomy (NCBI): domain Eukaryota; kingdom Fungi; phylum Ascomycota; class Leotiomycetes; order Helotiales; family Helotiaceae; genus Hymenoscyphus; species Hymenoscyphus infarciens. The sequence goes on along the minus strand of LLCB01000196.1, from coordinate 55,214 downwards.
AAGACTTAAGTACTTCGTACTAAGGTTACTATAAGTACTCTTTACTTATTAGAAGGGTTTTAGTTACTAATATTTAATAGTTCTTATATTATACTATAAAGAGTAGGACCTCTGTCTAAACCTAGGTTTAAGTCTTCTTTAAGGCCTATCTAAAGAGTTTATAGACGTCTCCTCTAAAGCTAGTTATAAGAGGTTACTAAGATAAGAAGCGTTCTTATAAGGAGGAGGTAGTAGAGGAAGAGCCGATTTAGGCTCCTTATGCTTAGAAGGGTAAGGAGGAGGATAATAAGTTAGAGAAAGAAGAGGCTATAGCCTAGAGAGAGTTAGTAGGCTCTATTTTAGTAGTAACTTAGTCTTAGTTCTTTACTTTATTAATTTTAAACATTCCTACTAGTTAGTGTTTTATCTTAGGTTTTTATTATAAGTTTCTTATTAAGAGTAACTAGAATTAGAGAGTATTATTTTATAAATTAACTCTTTTATCTAATTCTTATCTAATTCCTATATATTAAGCTATTTAGAGAGGTATTAGAGTAGTCTTAGCTCTTCTAGATATTTAGTATAAAAGTCTCTTAGATAATATAATAAACTCTAAAAATTATCTATAGAATACTAAGTAGGATCTAAATTATATTCGACCTATTTTACTTAATACTATAGCTATCTTCTAAAAAGTCTACTACTAAGTATTTCTTATATCTCCTATTCTTATATACCTTTAATAATGTCTAGTAGAGGCTCTAGAGCCTCTTATCCTAGTAGAGAGGTGTTTAGATCCTTTAAAAGTATATTAGAGGTAAAAACATTATAAATTAATAAGCTTTTAGAAAGTTTCAGCCTATAGAAGTGTTTTATACTTTCTAATATTTTAAAAGGTACTATCTACTATTTAATAAGCTTTTAGCTAGGATAATTTATCTTAAGATTCTTAGTAGATAAGTAGACTTTATCTTTAATATCCTAGTTAATAGCTCTTTAGTATTAGTTTATACTATCCTTTATCTTTTTCTAAGCCTTATCTATATTATCTTTAGCTATTCTCTAAGTAGAGTATATATATTAAGCTACTTTTACTACCTTATTATAGTTAAGTCGTTCCTAGGAAATAGAAGTCTTTAGCGTATTCTAGTTTTATAAAGTCTTTAGGTTAAGTCTAAACTTAAGCTAATAAAGAGTTATACTAATAGATAAGTATAAAAGTGTTATTTATACTTTATCTATTAAGAGGATTAATTTACTCTAGTTATCTTAATAGTAGATTATAAAGAGCCTTAGTCTCTAATTAATATATTAGTTTATTATCTCTATCTATTTATCTATCTATTTATAGTAGATAGTACTAAGCTTAAGCTTAATACTAATTATTTAATAAAATTCGATTTAAAATAATAATATAAATTAAGGTTCTTAATCAGATGTAATTGATTTAGAGTAGTAGCTAAAATAATAAATCTATTAAATAAAAAGTTTAGCTAGTCTTTTAACATCTATAGTTAAGTAATAGAGTATTAATACTAAATCCTTTCTAAGTTAGTTAATAAATACTAATATAGTATTAAATCTATATTTATCTTTTAAGAATAATTTAAAGTCTATATATAAATATTATATAGAATATTTAGATATAAATAGAGAGTAAAGAAAGCCTTATTACTTAGTTTATTAAGAATAGGAGTATTTATAGGCTTAATAATTCTCTATATACCTCTTATAGTCTAAAAACATTCTAATCTAATAATAGTATTATACTAATAACTAGTATATCTTTTTTATACTTAGGTAAGTACTAGATATTTAGTTATAGACTTCTTAGATTAGTTTTATATAAAGTTTAGTATTCTTTTAAATATAAAGTCAATTCTTAAAAAGTAGTAAATTATTTAATAAGAGGTAGTATCTATTTAGAAGTTTATAATATTCTTCTTAAAAGGAGTATAAGTTATCTTCTTTTAACTTTTAAATTATATCTAAACTTATTCCTAGAATAACATCTAATTAAATTATATTAAGAGAGGTAGACTATTCTTATAAAAAGGTCTAAGTAAGTTTAACGTTAATTTAGAGGTTTAAACAATTAGGTATTAAAAGAGTATATAAGTAGCTATCTACTTTAGCTTAATTATAGGTTTTTAAGTCTTACTTATATTAGGTTAATATATCTACTTTTTAATTACTCTTTCTAGACGTAAATTAGATCTAGAAGTTAAAGTCTAATAGAAACTCTATCTATTAGACTTACTTAGCTATAAGTAGCTTAGTTATTATAAAGTATTCTAATAATCTATAATCTAAATATATATTAATACACTTCTAATATAATATAAGTTTAAGGCGCTATTTCTTAAAAGCTTTTATAATAGTAGATAGCTCTTTATCGTAGATCTCCTAGTTTAATTCGTAGCTAACTAGGACATATAAGTAGAACCTAATAAAGTACTAAAGGCTATTATATTATTATAAGAATATATCTACTATTACTTCTTTTAAAGAGTCTATTTCTACTTTTATATTATAATTAGAGTTAAAGTAGTATAAGGTTTATATAGTAAGTAGCTAGGTTCTTAGTACTTTAAAGGCTTCGTTATATTTAGATGTTTATAGAAACAGCTTTATAAGGCGTATTATTATAGTTAAAGGTTTAGTAATTTTAGTATAACCTTTAATAAATTATCTATAGAATCTTATAAACTCTAGATAAGACTTTATACCTATTATAGTATTAGGTTAGACCTAGTTTTATAAAGGCTCTACTTTTTCTAAATTAACTTTAAGTCTTTTTATAGTTAAGATAAATCCTAAGTATTTAACTCTAATAATACTAAATTCGCTTTTCTTAATATTTATCTAAAGTCCTACTTCTTAGAGCTAATTTAGAACCTTCTTAATCTATTTCTTATATTCTTTAATAGTATTTAAATAAATTAAAATATTATCTAAGTAGGTAATATAGAAGTTATTTAAATAGTTGATTAAGACGTTGTTTATATAACGTTAATAGATAGTAAAGCTATTATAGAGTCTAAAAGGAAGGACCTTATATTTATATATACTATACCTAGTTTTAAATATAGTTATCTCTTCTAAGTTAAGGTCTATTTAGATATAATAAAAAGCTTATCTAATATCTAATTTAGTAAAGATTTTAGCTATTCTTATTCTAGAAAGAAGCTTATTAATATAAGAGATTAGATAAAGATTATTTTAAGTTAGAGTATTTAGCTTTCTATAATTAATATAAAACTATAACTTATTACTATTAGCCTTTTTAATAAAGAGTACTAGAGAGGCGAAAGAGCTATTATTATTAATAATAAACCCCTTATCTAGATTCTTTATAAGATACTCTTTTATAGCCTTAAGTTCTATAGTTAACTATTAATATAGAGGTAAAAAGGAGTTAAGAAGTAGCTTATTTAAAGTAATCTTATAATTATATTTATAGTAAGAAGAAAGCTTATTAAAAGCTATCTTTAAGAATATGTCTTTATAAGATAAGTAATATCTTAGGAGTTAGGCTTATATTAGAGCTCTTATCTTATCGTCGTCTTAGAAAGAGGCTAATCTCTTATTAATAACCTAATCTAGCTTATAAAGACTTATTATATAAAATTCTAAATTAAGCTATTTTATATTATAATATATTATGTTTACGCTTATCTTATAGATAAAAGAGTATAGAGTCTAGCCTTTTAATACTATACTAATAGTTTATAAGAGCTTTAGACTAAAGTTAGATATTAAAATTTTAAGAGGTATTATTATAGATAGAAGTAATAACTTAGCTATATATATAAGTCTACTTTTTTTACGTCTTTCTTATTACTAGATAGTATATTCTCTTTAGTTTATATCTAACTAGTAATTTAAAAAAGGTTTCTAGTTCTAGCTAAAAAGAGAAAGTAGAATTTCCTTACTATAGTAGAGAGTTAGAGAGTATTTAACTAGCTAAGTAATCTAGTTTTTTAAGAGGTTAAGAAGAACTTTAAAATAGTTTAACTACTTATTACTAATAATTAAGTCTTATTATCTAAAGTCTAAGATAATAAAAGAATAGTTATAAATATAACGTTTATCTATATTTAAATATAGTTATATAAACTAATTTACCTAGCTTTTAGTACTATTATTATATTTATAAATAGATACTAAATAAGGTAGTTTCTAAATCTTTAAACCTATTACTTTTAATAATTATAAGACTAAGAGTTAATTTAGAAATAGGTACTTATTTACTTCTATATTTACTAAAGCTTATATTTTAATACTATATCTTTATATACTAAGAGTAGTATTTATAAAGAACTGTTTTCCTTTTATAAGCTTAGAAAGGTTAAGTCTAGCTAGATTATATTTATATAGGCCTAAGAAGGTATTTTTATCTAAGTCTCTTCGTTTTTCTCTTAACTTAGGTTAGAGTTAAAGTACTTTTTAAGTAGTTATTCTTTTTTAAATTAATTATCCTCTTCTATCTTATTAATACTAGGTAGATTAGAATAGTTAGACTTAATATACCTAGGTTTCTTATAATTATAGTACTTTATACTAGTAAGGAGTTAGTCTATAAATAAAGTCTTTAATCTTTAACTAGTAGAAGAGGGTTTAGAAGTTTAAGAAGTTTTTTAAGAAGTAGAATAAAGTCTATATAAAGGTAATAAGGTTTTTATTAAAGAACTAGATAAGGTTTAGTTAGTATTAGGCTTTTAGTATAATAAGCTTATAATAATAGGTTTTTTAGTACTTATTATACTAGTTATATATAACTTAGTATTATAGTATCGTTTCTTATCTATAAATAATAAGTCTCTTACTATCTTATTAAAGTTAGTATTCTAGTATCTTTTACTATTAACTAATTAGGTTTAGAGCTAAGGTAAGCTTATTCTATATATAGTAGAACTTATCTTACTTAAATACTTCTCTAAGTATTACTATACTTAAAAAGCAACTTTTAAATTCTATAAAACTTTCTCTTATATAACTCTTCTATTCTATCTAAAGAGACTAAAAGGTATTCTAGGTATCCTCTTTCTTATAACTAGTTAGATAGTAGGTATTAAGAAGTTCGATTATTTCTTTATAATCCTTAAATACTATCTTACTTATATTAAACTTATATTAGAGCTCTAAGTAGTTCTAGGCAAGTTTTATTATTATCTCTTAAATAAGAGCTTTATAAGTTAAAAGCGTCTAATAATAGTTAGCGTTTATATAAAGTTAATTATATATTAATATTCTCTATTACTTATATATAGGTAAAACACTATTATCTAAAAGTTTAATTTTTTCTATAATCTTACTTTTAATAGATTAAAAAGCTTTTAGAGTACTTTTAGGTTATAAGCATAGAGTAGGTTATTATAAGAAAGGAATATTAGAGGTAGAGTCTTACTTATAATAGCAATTTAAAGAGGTAGAAGGAGGTATTTATATAGGTTAGATAGGACTTAGACTTTAGTTATTATTTAGTAGTTATTAACTAATTTACTATACTAGGTCTAATAATTAAGTAATCTAATTATCTTACTCTAAAATTCTCTATTCTTTTTCTTAATCCTTAGCCTCTATAGCTTAGATTATACTCTATATCTTATCTATATTAGAGAAGTCTTATTAATCTCTCTAGCTTCTAAGTGCTAAGCCTTTACCTTTATTATTCTTAGGCTTCTTACTATTCTTAGAGGTATAGTACTAAGTTAGAGACCTTTTAATAGAGTCTTAACTTTATTCTCTAAGAGGTCGCTTTATACTTAAGAGTAGAGCTTAAGAGAGACTAGAGGTCGCTCTAGATTCTAATATATTAAATATTAAATTAGAAGGAGAGAGTAAGATTAGATTTAAAAGCCTTCTAAATAACTATTAAAAGTCGACTTATTTACTAAATCTAGGGTTATTAGAACTCTTAGGAAATACTTAGCGTATTCTAATCTCTTAATATATACTAAAACACGATTTTTACTAGCTATTTATATAGATAATAAACCCTACTATTACTAGCTATCTAAGTAGTCTCTAATTACCTAGCTATATAAGGATATTATTATAATATTCTAAATTAAGTATAAATCGACTTTTAAATAAGAAGTAGTAATAAGCTTAAAAAGAGATATTATTAAAGCTATTACTAGTAAAGAAGAGTTATTATTTTTATATAATAGTACGAAATATATATAACTATAGTAGAGGTATATAGGAGTACGTATAATAGAATAACATATATAGATACTAGGCTCTAATATAGAAGAAAATAATAACTATCTCTCTTCTATACTAAATATAAACGTCTATATATAAGAGTTTAAAAGCTTCTAAGTTCTAATAATAATAATAACTAAGCTCTACCTAATATAGCTAATACTAAATAATAAGAGCTGAAAAGCTAAATATATAACCTCTAATCCTTTGAAAAGCTAAATATATAACATCTAAACCTTAATCTCTTTTATATATAAATATTAGATATTAATACCTTTAATACTTCACTTATATAAGTATTAGTTATTTATAATCTCAGCCTCAGAGATATTAAGAGTATTAGCACTGCTTAAGAGTATCGGCAGTTTCACGAATACTTAGGATAGTACTGTTATATAATAATCTAGGATAGCGTACTATTATAAAAAGTGTTTAGAGGTTTAGAATATTATTAATTCTTTTAAATAATCTAGGGTTATTTAGAGCTAAATAATCTTAAATAATTCTAAATAATCTAATCTAAATAAAGTGGAACCAAAAAGCTAATAAGCCCTGGCGGCTGAGTTTACTAAGATAACTAGTACTCCCGTCTCGAGACAAAGAGCATGTCACGTGACAGGCTCTTCTTCCACGTGATCCATCACCTTATCAAAAACTTCCAACTCCAGGAGAAATCACCAAAAAATGGCCTCCCCATCACCAGAGAACCACTCAAACCCCTCCTCAGATTCTCAAAGCCACATCTCAAAAACAACCAAGCCCAAAAAGCCAAAAACAAAACCAACAAATCCAATCGAAGCCGCCATAAAATCATGGTTCACCACCCTCCCTCAAGACCTCTTACAAACACTCCTCAACCAAGAATCAACCCTCCTAGCCACCCTCCCAAAAAGATGGGTCGTCTATCCCCCAATGCTCCTCCTTCCCTCCGGCAGTTTCGAGGAAGATGAGTGGAAGGACTGGTTATCCAATCCCCTCATCCAGCCCTTAAAATCAGATTTATGGTTAAAAGTCCTCCAACAAGTAGGGAAGAGAGAGGGGAAGGGTGTGTTAACGCATCTGGCCATCAACTCTGGGATTCCTCTTCATCATGGGACGGATGATGTCGAAGATACTCAGAAGGAAGAGGAACGGGAAAACATTTTGCGTACCCCAACTGGTCTCAGAATCCTGCACGGCGACTTCGGACCCTCGCTCTCGCCAACAGGCTCTCCTACAGCTCAAGATTTTGATGAGGCGTTCTGGGTGAGTACTAGACAGAATGGGATAACGCAAATCTGGGCACCGAGATATACAATGTTTAGTCGCGGAAACATCAAGGAAAAGGCGAGGATCCTTGATTTCCACCACCAATGTCCAGAGGAGAGGAAAAGAAGTAAAAACGAGTTGCAAAGGGAGACAGCTGTGGATCTTTATGCTGGAATTGGGTATTTTGTTTTCAGCTATGTGAAGATGGGGATGGGCAAGGTTGTGGGTTTTGAGATGAATCCTTGGAGTGTGGAGGGGTTGAGGAGGGGTGCTGTGAGTAATGGGTGGTGTGTTAATGTCGTGGGAAGAGTAGAAGAATGGATTCCTGGTGAGGAGAGTATCACTGTGTTTGTTGAGGATAATGATAGGGCTTTGGAGAGGTTGGATGGGTTGAGGGATTCTTGGTTGGGGAAGGTTACACATGTCAATTGTGGACTTCTTCCTACGAGTGACCAAAGTTGGGGAACAGCTTTGAAACTTTTGTCCAGCGATGGCTGGCTACATTTGCATGAAAATGTAGGCGTGGAGGATGTTCAAACCAGAAGAGGGGCCATTGAAAGTATCCTCAGAAAGAAGTTGAGCCAAGCAGCAACAGAGGCTGAAGTAAAGGCTGAACATGTTGAATTGGTCAAGACCTTTGCCCCTAGCGTGTGGCATTGTGTCTTTGACATTTTGATTACAAGGTAATAATAATACATTTCGTCGTTGGCGTCGAAGCCATTCATACTCCATCCCAATCTATACATATCAACGCACTATTCCCTCCGGAATTTTGCTGGTATATTGTGTTCCACAATCGCGAGTTTGTCCTCGGCTGCTTGTTTCTCTGCCTCGTCTTCTAGGTCGTCGTGTTGTTTAAAATGCGCAATGTCTTCGGGATGGATTAGATCCTCTTCTTTCGTGTTCTCGTCGTGATACCTGCTTCCTGTCAGCGTGATCCCTAGTTTTCCGACCACTGCACAACTCACTTCTCCCAATGATGAATCTCATATTCCATCTCCATGTCCCAATGATGTCCCGGTCCGGTTCCAAAATCTGGCAGCACTCCTGGTGGACCTTTGGAATTGCCAACCCAACCTTCGCAGAAATTCATCCATTCATCCTTCTCAATTACATTGTTGTGGTTCGTATCGATCAACCTCAGCACGGTGCCTATTATCTCGTCCTTTTTCGATTGTGGTGTATCCTTTGCGCTGGGGTCCTCCATGCCGTAGAATTTTAGGATTTCGGATTGGTCCCAGAATCCATTGCTATCGAAATCGTGAAGCTGAAAGAAGGCGCCTGGATCAAAGTTGCCGATATGATGTTCCTCTATTGTTGGTCAATTGGTGCCCTCGAGAGGTAGATGAGTAGCAATTGAGGGCGTACCGGCCATGTGTCTCGTTGCCCAATCTGCGTCTTCTGCGACTTGTAAGGGCTTCTGATGGCTATTTCCTCCTCCATGCGCCGCGACGAGCGCTATTGACGTCGCACATAAAGCTACTCGTAATATCCTTCTACCTGCCATGTTTATTGTGGGGGAGGTGGTTTTCGGAATGCGCTACAATTAATCGATTTGATTTGGCGAAATCTGTTTGCAACAATTGAGGATGAGGGTAGTCTTCAGGTTTCTTTTGAGTGAGGATGACGATGTTGTTGACAGCTGTTGGTGGCACTGTACTGTACTCACCATACTGCTCCGTACTGTACTCGAGTACTAGTACTGTGGCGCTTCCTTCAGGTTCCGCCTGCGGATGCATTTCCAGGGGTTGGGTCCCTGGAAACGGATGGGGAGTGCAGGTGGATGGGGAACCTGGAAACGGCACCGCACTGAGCTTCCAGCCTACCCTAAAGCGTCATTCACAACAAGCACCCGTACCTCAGTCAGTGCCCTGCCGGCCTTTCACCTTTCTCAAACGAAAACACTCAACACCACCTGCACTTCTCAACAACTACTTAATAGGATTCTGCGATACCTCATAATAACAAACAAAATGAGTCGACCTGTCGAACAAGCCCTCAATAATCTTATTCCTCGCCATCCCGGGACCCTACCACCCGAGCTTATCGAGTTGGCGCGTTCTCTCCTCGCCCAGTCCCGCAGCATAGCAGGTACCCTCAAGGCAGAAGAGGAAATTGGAAGAACATATGCTTGCGCCAACATAGCCTGCGAGAGGTAAGAGAAAATAACATCAAGGAACCAAAAAGTCCCAATTACTGACAAAGTAGGCTCAAAACAACACTCGACTTACCCCCCATCGAACCTCGTCCTCCGATCCCCCCTCGTGCCTACGCAAAACTCTATGGCTACTTCGATCGAACCCTCACAGCTTCTCGACGGAAACCGCGGGCAGAAAATCATACAAGTCGAAATTCCTCCAACCAAAACATGCCTAACATAACTCGAACGCGATCCTCACCTGCTTCAAATTCAACACCCCGACAACTTCCCCAAAAACAAACGCCCTCAAAAGCCACTTCTTTAACGCCCTTTCGAAATAATAGAACCCCAAAGTCTGGATTGAGATATGCGAGCAATACAGATCGCGACGCGAGAATTCCAAAATGGCTTGCCCCAGTGGTACGGAAGATGTGCATAGAACTTGGTTCGAAGAACGCAATCCCTCATGTCCTCGCAGGCGTAGAGACCATACTCTGCCTTCCTCCGTCAAACCTCTCAGAGGAAGATGCAAAAAACCCCCAGCCAGGAGACCATATTCCAGCGCTAGTAGCGGCAATCTGGTTTCTCGTTATACACGGGCTCAGCAACCAGGAAACCACAAAACAAGAATTTAAAGAACGTCGGGACAGAATCTATAAAGTCTTTTCAACGGTGAAAGATGATTCAGAAATCATCGCCAAAATTGGAGGCGAGGACGAGGAGTTGTGGGCTGGTTGGGAGACCACTGATACGAAGGTTATTCAGTCGTGGATTGTGACAGTCACAGGAAGGAATTGGTTGGATCTGGATTGGTATACCAATATTGAAAATGAAAATCAGAATGGGATTGATGTTCAGATGCAAGTGGAAGAGGAAGTTCGGGTTTCGGAAAAGAGAAAATTGGGGACTACGATGCAGGATGGATATGATTATTTGAGTGAGGAGAATAAGGAGAAGTATCGGATTTGGAAGGAGACGATGCTGGCTACGATTGATGATTTGATTGCGAATGGGGTGATGGATATGGATACCACTGAAGGATAGGGATGCAATGGCATGATTTTGCTCTGATATGTTACCTCTGTACATATTATAATACATTCAGACTAGCCTTGGAAAATCATTTTAATACCTTGGCCTAGTGGCATTTGAACTCCAACTGGTTAATTTCTGTTTTTTGTCATCGCAGCTTCTCTTTGGGTCTTGGATTCTTTTAGCAAGTACGCACCCCACTGAGGGTCATCTTTCTTGGCCTGACGATTGAGAAGAGTGAAAAGGTTGAAATGTCAATTACTCGTCGTATAATATCTTAGTATGATATTCTCACCGAGGTGGCTACCATGAATTTCGTATACAGTGTTGATTTTTATTAGCTTTCTTGAATGTTACCTATTTCCACTCCGCAAGCCCAGAAAGCTAGTATGCGCTTTCTTGTTTATTTCTTCCATATCTTCCTCGTCATCTTTCAGGGTCTCGTCGCAAAGCCAAGTCGCTTTTGTCCATAATCATGGATCAGGAACAACCCCTCTAACCAAGGGGTTCCTATCAACACATAAGAATCCTCATCCGTATTTTGAATAGCACCCAAACACATCACCTTATCATCCAGCTCCAAAAATACCATGTTCTTAGGCTGGATAGTGATTCGAGCAGTTCCAATTCCAAACGTAAAAGTGGGCAAAGCCGATGCGCAAGGAAATGTCCAGAATCCATTGGATTGCTGATATGCGCCTCTCACTTGTGCGTAGTATTTGGTCACCATGGATACTGGTAAAAGTGTGAGGTTGCACCCCGTGTCCGTGAGGACCATGCTCGTGGTTTTGTTGAATGTTCCCTTTCCGATTGCCCATCCGCTCCAGTTCATGAGCCAGTACCCAGATGCGTCCCAGCCTGGGTATGGGATGACTGGTGTGTAAATAACGTTACCGGTGTACTTGGTTTTGTCAATTCGACCAAAATCGATCGTGCCTGCCCCGTTTCGGACAAGGGATACTGTAAACACCGGTGCTAGAACGTAATTTTAGCTCTTCTGTTCATTCATCTCATTCCAGTGCCAAAGAGATTACCTGGGAGATAATTATCAAAATAAAAACTCAGCCAAGTTTGCTGAGGAATAGGATATTCCGAGTCATTAATCCAAGTATTCAACCCCATAATCCCATCAACCCCCGTCAAAGCCTTCAAGTTATCCCCCCCAACATCTTGAGCACATTCTATCGGATTTCCTTGGATCCCAATATCTCCATCCGCCCAGACGGTATCTTGCCAAACCAAACCATATGCGTTACCTGATGCATAGGCAACGTTGAAAGATTGACCATTCCATCTTGCTGATTCGGAGGACATACTGGCATTGTAGATTTTCCGTCCTTTCGTTATGGTTTCTGGCATGAGCCAGGACCAGACCCAGAAGTCGCCGGAACCGGTGTCGAACAGGATGTTTAGTGTTTGGGGTGGTGAGCCTATGCCTACGGGGTATGTATATCTATCCCAAAAATCAACAAGATTCTCCCTGACAAGGGAAAAACTCACAAGCCATTCGTATTGTTGGTTTTCAATCCATTTGCTCTCTTGTGCCGTAATGAGACGTTCGTACTGTTCAACTCCCCCTCGGCTTCTAATTCCATGACTGCTTCTTTCAAGGGCTGGGGCATTCGGAGCCTGTGTTTTCGAAAGGGGGCTGCGTAGACGACTGTTACTGGTATCTCTCGGGGTACCCAGTTTGGATTTCGGGTTTGGGTTATGGAGAATGGTTTGCGTGGTTTGTTGGGATCGGTCATTTTTCGTGGGATCTGGGCTTCCACTGTCGCCAGCAGCAATAAAATACAGAGCCATAGCTTCATGAACTGGGATAACTGGAGGGTTCTTGAGGGTCCGGTCATTTTGAAGTTATCGCTCGTGAGAGAATATTTTCTTCCAAATCCAATGCCAAATTTCCTCTCAGAGCAGCAGTCGAAGAAAAAATGAGAGCAGATTGGCCCTGGTGGACTAGATTTCCCAACTTCATGTGGTGACGGGTGTTATTAAGAGGCGGGGCTTGCCATTTTTCAATAAAGACTATGCCTTCGTCAGCACAATATTTTTCACAAAGAGAATGCATACGTGAGTACACAGGAAGGGTATACGGGAAGTATTCCAATGTGCGTGGAAGAAAGGATACGACGTCTTGTAACGGTGTAAAAAATCCAAAGGTCCCCAGAAAAGAAAAGACCACCATTCCAGAAAATACAAAGACTCCCTATCCTCGACTTCTGGCTATGGACGAGCGTGAAATATAAGGTCATGGCCAATCTAACAATGAATTCATCAATCCTCGGTGCCTATTTGGCAGCACAGCCAGCCCGCACTCTCGCAGCCAATAATCAATAACCTATCCAGATTGGAAATCTGTAGGGAAGGATCGTTCTATACATCCAGACATGTATCCTCTCGTGCCTTTCCTTTTTCCTGGTTAGACTCCAAAGGTCGTATTTAGGCAACGACGGGAAGGTTTCTTTTCTCGCCTAAGCTACAGGTGCGTTGGGAATTAATTTGGACATGCACTTTGTGGATCTCCTTTGCTTAATTTGAATCTTTGGTAAGAGAATCTATTTGCTCGCTCGAATCTATGAGCTCTTGTTTTCTAGGGGTCTCCTAGTTTGAAGGTTCTCTTTTGCCGAAGGGGTATGAGGTGGGTGATGTGCTTGGATTTTCGGGATACGAGATGATGAGACGTTGCAGTGACGCGCGAGAGAATATCAATAAACCTTTTGGGCCGAGGGGATTTATTGGAACTGTTGGTGGCTTCTTACATCTACGTATGGAGTGTCAGATGCTTGATAAACAACTTTCGAGGAGAAGTATCACGTGATTTTATCTCTCTTTTTGGCTGCTCAGATGGCTGTATTGGATGCGAAAGGTTGTGAAATTCTTGTACAAGTGATTTATTGGAATTACACTCAGTAGTCTTGTTTCAAAATCATTTTCTTCCCCAGATGAAAGTCACGAAGGGAAGGGTTGTGTCACGTGCCGTGCTTAAGAAAACCCGAATCGGAAATGGAGTAACAAGGGAGGTTTGTTTGAACCCCCTGTCTAGAAAGCACTTACATTATGAGGTAATACCAATCTACACCAATGGAATAGAATTCTTGCTAGTGGGGGTTTGAAGTGTCAACCCCAACTCAACCTGCCCCGCCACTTCGCCAACTCTCATATGTAATAACAGTACCAAAACAGTCACATACGACCATAGACTGAGGAGAAATGGGCATCCCGTCCGCTCTGCCATACACAAGCCTCAGATCGGCAGATTAGTAGTTGGGTGGGTGACCACCAGCGAATACCTGCTGTTGTATGTTTTGCTTTTTGCTACCAGGGGTTGAATATGGAAATATCTGGATAGTCAAGTATACAACGGAAAAATGACTGGATGAAGAATCACTTACTCATGAGTCATATCTGCTACCGCGGTAAGTTGTCAACGCAAACCTGTTGAAAGCCTAACTTCATATTCCTAACCTAAATCTAAGAAGGCACTTGAGAGTATAGTTTAGAGGGACTTTTAAGCCACATCTGTCTTCTGTCGAAATACTATAATAGACAACAGTATAGAGAGTTTAATAACTATAATAAAATCAAGAAGAGGCATGGAATTTCCTAAAAAAATCTTTTGTTATATACTAGGGAAACTCGTAATACTTGATATTTGTATCGTCTGATGTTAAGAACCGAGAATAAAACAATAAGAGTTGAAAATCTTAAATCTAAGAGAGAGTTTATATTCAGAGCTAACCTCTTTTATACCGTATCTTAAAGAGAGGTGACTGTTCTCTAGGTAGGTCTATCTAGGGAATCGATAAATAATTATACTTGTTATTTATTATTTATATTCGTAGATAATTAGATATTTGTCATTCGTAGTTTTTGTATTCGTAGCTAATTAGTTTATTTGTAAATGTTTATTAGTATTTATAAAGAATTCGTATAAGTGGAAAAAGGACTAGGTTACTATTCTCTCGAGTATCTAATAACTTTTTCTATCTCTAATATTCTAGGATATAATTAATTCTACTAATTACTTTTCAATTAGTTAAATTATACTAAAGATAAATCTTATTTAACTATTTAATTATAGATATAATACTTTTATATTTTATATTATAAGATTATATTAGTAAATAGAGAAGAATCGTTAAATTAAGACTTCTATTTATTATTTAGATTAATAGGAAAAAAGCTATTCGTGAATATATTTATATTCGCTAGAGAAGTATTCTTTAGATAAATCTAGTTCTATATCGCTCTTTTTTAACTATTTAGATACGACGCTTAACTACTAGCTATCTTCTCGTTCTAGACTTTATATTCTAAATATAAATAAGTATTTTATAAAGAATAGAAGTATTAAAGTAAAGACTAATTAGCGATAGAATATATTAACTATAGATTTAAGCTAATATTCTAAGATAAATAACTACTCTATAATAGCGTAGTAAGTTAATACTATTAAGTCGAGGTACTTTAAGCTATTTCTACGAAATCTTCTTTAATAGTTACTTACTTTTACTAATAGAGAGGCTTTCTATATTATTATAAGAGAAATAGAAGTAAATAATTATATTACTATAATAAGAGTTAGTAAATATTCATTAGCTCTCTTTTTTACTACTAAAAGTTATCTTAAATAAAATCTTTTATATACTTAACTTTATATATAAGTAACGACTAAGATTTAATACTAGATTATTTTAAAGAATTAACTAGTACTTCTCTAAGACTAAGATACTAATAAAGTACTATATAATAAGTTATATAAAGTTAAAAGTAGATAGAGTTAGAAAAACACTAGAATATACTAAAATTAGACGAAATCTAGTATATTTCAAAATACTATCTACTCTACTTAAAATAAAATATAAGATAGTTAGATTCTATATAATAATACTAGTTTAATTCATAGATATCTTAAAGCTAAAGAGAAATCTCTAAGAAGACTAATAGAATAATTATAATAAGATTTATAATAGAGTTCTAAAAAGAGTGCTTTTTAGTGTTTTTAAGTATATATAAAAAACAATTAAGCGAATATTTATAAACTCTCGCTATACGTTATAAGCGTAGGTAGTTAAGTCTAATAATATAAACTATTAAACTAGATTATTTAGAGCTAGTTAGATTAAGTTGATTAGTTAGATAAAGTCTCGAGTATTTTAAAAGTATAAAGAATAAGATATCTATCTAAGTAGTATCTATCTATTTGAAATATATTAGATAATTTAGAACACTTCAGTTGTTTTTGTAAACTATAGAAGTCAATTATAGCCATTTTAGTATATATTAAAACTATCGTCTAATCCCTAGAAAATAGAACTAGAAGACCTGGTCAAACTAAAGAACACATTCTTCATAATCCTTTAAGAAGATAATTATCCCCACACTCTTCATAAGTAGAGTCCCAAGCTGTAACCTTCAAACCTTTGTTGGTCCGCACCTCAGTTCCTTGCTTTTAGTAGTCTACATCAAAATCGCTACCTAGGTACCTAGTTACAGGCGAATACATAACTTGCATTCTGCGACAATCACAGCAAGTCCCCCAAATGTCCGTTATCCAGGTCCGCAGTTGCCATTACCAGCTTACCAGCCCATTGCATTACACAAAGCTCTTCCAACATGTCGTGTCAGTTGCGAATACGTCGAGGCCCTATCTCTCATATCCCGCGCCAGGGACCTGACAGCTGCTTCCACCGTGATCCCACTTTGCAACGGGGTGTCCAGATACACTCGAATGAAACCATCTTCTGGATAGCGTGCCAACGGGATCGCTACCTATTGCTGATTGTCGGCTCTGGTGATCTGGGAACAAGTTGTGGTCATCGTTGACGAAGGATGAAAGGTCTACCTAGGTACAAGCTGGCCAATTTATAGCTCTTATCAGTTCTCATAGATCATAGGGATGATTATATTAACTATGTACTAAACCTCGAAGAAGTGGTCGGTTTCGACTGGGTAGACTGCCGGAGGGGTTTGGACTTTGAAGTTAGATCTTGAGAAGTAGACGCGGAGGGTGTCGTTGAGCAGATGGCTGTCCATTGTTCGGTCAATTGACGAGGGACAAGTAGTGAGAGCTATACCGCTGGTGGAAGCGGCATTAATCTGGTCTTATATCCTGCTAGAGACTAGGTAGCTTGTTCAAGGATCTAAATAGGATGTAACAGGCTTGAGCATTACCCCACCACTATACCACCATTCCACCATGGGCTGTTCTACTTCACTTCTGACGTGCTAGAGGTGGGCTATTCATCACGAGGAAGATATTCTTTGAGAACGATTGCAGAGGATGTACACTCATGTTATACGCTAGTGGCTCTGATTTATTTGACGTCTGACTGGGTTTTCGTGATCACTGTATTTAGCGAAGTTTATCTGTATGGAGAATTGACGTTGTAACACAAAGAAAATGAACATAAGAGGGACTTCTTATACCATCAGCGGGGTGAGTACAAACCCTCACCTGATCTGATAATCTGCTAGCCTGTCTGGAAACACAAACGAGTCTCAAGTGCCCGTCAGGTAGTCAATTCTCATCTAAAAATCTCGCGCCCATCCCAAATCTATCAATACATCTCTATAAGCAACCACACCCTCCTACACCATCGACCAATCAAGTCCACTTCGGAACAACCCTCTTCAAAAAAGCCATAAATTTCCACAAGCCCACAGCCATCTCTACATTCCCCTCCGGATCCGTAACCCTCTCGGGAAACGCAATCCCCGCCCCATAAAGTCCCTCAACCTTATTCCCACTACCCACCTCCATGAACCCCCCCGTCTCATGATCAAACACCAAATCCAACTTCTCCTCGCCCCTCAAGAATGCAGGGAGGGGATTTCGCCCGTAGCCAACCGCTTGACAGATATGTGTACAGTTATTCAAAACTAGACGGTACTTTTCAGGATCGTCCTTCCCATCCGGTCCCGCGGTGTTGATTTTTCTAATGTATCTGCACACATCGCTACCGTCCAATTTATCTTCCTCGAGATTTTCCTTCGCCCAGGTTGCGACGTCGCCTTTTAGTCCGGTGTTGTCTCTCAAAATCCAACCGTCCCTTTCTTCTGCGTAACGTAGAGGATGACGTGTAAACCATTTAACACTGAGTTTTGGATGTGTCCCCGAGGCAGCGAGATTATAAAGATTCCTCAGAACAAGAATAGCGCTGTGGGAAGCTCCAATCACCGCCACCGAACTTCTCTTGTTGGGATTAAATCTGCTTCCAAGACGGGATGGCTGTAATGCTTCATCTAGAGCGAGGAACTTGAGTTTTTTTGCACCTTTGCCAACCAGGTGTTCATCTGATGTTGTCTTCGGCGAGGCGCCAGTGCAGAGAACTACCATGTCGGCATGTAGAGGTGGTTTCCCAGTCGTTTTGATTTTCCATCCCTCATCCTGTTTATTGTCAGTCACGAAACTTTGATATATGAAGATTTAGGTAAAACCACTCACCGGTGTCAATTCTGCACTTAGAATCTTCCCTCTTCTACTGTAAACCCCATGGGATCGATCAAGCCCCTTGGTCAACATGATACACAGATCCGCAGCCTCAGCAATATGACAAGTCTTCTCCTGATCCAAGTCTTTGAGTACTGTATACGCATTGGGCTTCTCCGTCTGCCCAATAACCTTCTTGAAACTCTCCAATGCCTCAGCATACATCACAAATCTCTTGACTTTCGTATTACTACTCGTGTCAGTTTCTCTTCTAAAAGCTCATGTGGCGAAAACTCGGGAGACCCGTACCTAGGAACCTCCCTATAAAACTTGTTCAATCTTCCCCCACTAAACTTATCATTATCAATCCATAAGATAGGTTTCTTCCCCTGTTCCAAAAGATTTCCCACTGCAACCCAAATTAGTCAGGTGTTTTTCTTCCTCCTTCGCCCCCCAATGACTCTACGAAACGAACCTTTCCTCCAGCCACTAAGAGTAGGAATTCAAAAATGAGAAAGTCACTTACCCACCGCAACACCCGCAGGTCCAGCACCTACGACAACAGCTTTATACCTCGGTGGAAAAGATGGGCGAGGTGAGTCGGTGGCATCTTCCGCGGGACCCCCTTCTGTGAAGGCTCTTGTGCATCGGGGGGTAAAGAGGGAATGAGGTTGATGGGAGGATAAAGCATTGACAGCCAGGAGCACCCGTCGTATGGAGCGGACGCTTGAACGGGGAGGATTTGAGAGCAACATATTGTAAGTGTTACCACCTACTAATAAATCTCTTGATGGGAGGAACCCGACGCGATTGAGATGCGCCCGCACGTGGTCAATCAAGGGTCTTCCGATTTTCGCACTAACCCCCACTAGTGCCAAGAGTGAACATGATTGGCTGAGTTTTAAATATACAGCTAAATAAACTATTTGAGCAAAAAAAAGAGGGAGAGTTTTATATATACACACATAGAAGTCTGCGAGTTTTTTTTATTAATTTACTTTGTACACGAATATTTCTCAATATTTCTTGTTTTGATACATAAGGTTGCCCCCCCCCCTACTTCTGATTCGGAATCGCATCTTCAGGACGCCCTCTCGCCTGAGAAGTCCCCACAGCCAAGTACCCAACCCAAGAAACAACAGCCAGCAAAGTAAGAGTAAAAGGTGGTAATCCAAAACCGACCTTTCTACTCATACCCCCATTCTGAAATACCAGAAAAAATATCGCATCCCAAATAACGATGCCAATCGAGAGGATGAACATCGAAAGCTCTCCGGCGCTTCTTCGTTCAACCCCTTCCATCTTCGTGATGATGATATCGAGTCTCTCCGCCATCTTAACATCGGAAAACTCGCTCTTGACTCTTTCCTTCCCTGTCTTGCCCATCAACTCTAATTCCTTCTTGGACATTTTGTGAACTGCATTGTTCATGACCGAAGTCCAACTCTCGATGTCATCTGGTGAGCATAGCCATCCTGTCTTTCCATGGACGACAGTTTCGAGTGGACCGCCAGTGTTGGCTGCGAGTACTGGTACACCAGCCAACATTGCCTCTAAGGGTACGATGCCAAAATGTTCGTTTGATGGGGTGTACACTAGTAAGCTTGCCGATGCAAGTAGCATTTCCTTCAAAGCATTTGGTACCGATTGTAGGAATAGAACATCCACATTATCAGCGACATTCAGGGCTGATACAATCGTCTTGGTGGTGGCAGTTTTCAACCCCAGAGATTCGGCGAGAGTTACAAGCTCCTTGTGGCAGAGCACATTTTCTTGTACGCGATGATCATATCCACCTATTTATATTAGCACTTTTGTTCCCACCCAGAGGGTCAAACATACCAGCTAGTACGAGTCTGGTCCCCTCTCTTCCATGTTTCCCGAGACCCGCATAAGCCTTAATAGCAAGCCCAATATCCTTCTTCCTCTCAAATCGATTGATACTCAAAATAATCCCTCTATCCCTCCACGCAGCAACAGCCTCCTCCTTCTCCTCAAAAGTCTTCTCCCTCACATCCACACAAGGATACACAATTTCGAGATCCTTCTCCTTCACAAGATCAGGCCATACCCTCCCCACAACAGCCTTTGTGAATCCAGAATTCACCACTATGGAATCCGCAAAACTCATACTCCATTGTTCCAGCGTATCAAAAGGAATTCTATATATCCGTTTGAACAAAGATGATCTGCCTTGAGCGAGTAATAAATCCGGGAAATGGCAGTAGAATAATATGCGGGTCTTTGGGTAGAAATATCGCAGCCAGGGAAGACCGGCGCTCAATTGATCGACTATGAAAGCGTCGGGGTTTAGAGAGCGCAATTCGGATGTGAAGTATGTGGAGAGGATGAGGTGGAATTGGCGCAAGATTGCGCAGATGATGGAGAACCGAGAGAGAAGCGAGGCTGGGATTATCGAGTTCCCGCGAACACGGACGTCCAGAGTTCCTATTTAATAATTAGAGTCCAATCTGCGAAACGATTATAGAGAGAATTGGTACCATCGCGAGCTTCATCGAAGCAATGCTTGGGATCGCAATGACTGGTGAAGATGACTACTTTGTGCCCTCGGTTTTGTAATCCTACTGCGGCATCAATTATCAACCTTTCAGCACCACCAATACCCAGATCAGGATGGAAGAATAATAAAGTGCGCGGCTTGGTGGTGGCGGGAGGTTTGGGCGCCATGGTGTTGTTAGTGACAGATTTCTGTGAATTCAAAGCGATGATGGTGGCCTCGCCGCCTCGCCGCCTCGCCGCCTCAGGGGCTTTCAGAGCCCCGCCAGGCTGGTCTTGATGCCCCACTAATTGTGGTCCCAGGCTCTCGTCTCTTCTCAGCCTTGCGAGCCGAGGCAAAGTAGCCGAAGACTCCCGGGTAAGGTAGTACCGTACCTCCGTAGTACCGTAGTAGGTAGTTACCTAGTGATCAAGCACTTCATGCCACTACAAACCCCGCCAACCTCATATACCACATATACTACTAGTACACACTGTTTGAAATCCTGTCAACCAACCCCAAACCCGCCTCAAATCCTCTCAACACCTTCAATCCTGCCTCCAAAATGACCTTCGAGACCCTCTGCACCCTCCCTATCCAACCTTCTCCTACCAGCCCTCCCACGGGCCAGATAACCTGCCAAAGGCCTTCAAAAGGAATCTATATCCTAACCTTCACTTCCCCCCCAGACAATCGTCTCACAACCGCCTTCTGCCAAACCTTCCTCCTAGCCCTCGATATCCTAGAATTCGAGTACCCCTCCGGAGTAGTAATCACCACCTCGGGGATCCCGAAATTCTACAGCAACGGCTTAGATCTCGACCATGCATCAAGTACCAATGGCTTCTTTCCGAATAGTCTTTGGGCGCTCTTTAAACGGTTGTTGACGTGAGTTGTGACCCGGCATATTTCGAAGTGAAATAGAAGAAGTGAGAGAACAATAGCTAATGGATTTGGCAAAAGATACCCAATGCCAACGATTGCTTTGTTAAATGGCCACGCCTTCGCCGGCGGCTTCATGCTAGCAATGTACCACGACTACCGTATCTTCAACCCCTCGAAAGGCTTCCTCTGCATCAACGAACTCGAATTCGGCGTCCCTCTCTTACCCCCCATGTCCTCCATATTCCGAGACAAACTCGATCCCTCAGTCTACAAAGTCGTAGTCCTAGAAGCGAAACGCTGGGGCGGAAAAGAAGCGTTGGAAAACAGGATTGTAGATGGATTAGGAGGGTTAGAAGAGGCGCTGACTTTTGTGAAAGAGAGGAAGCTGACATTGATGGGGAAAACGGGCATTTATGGGACGATGAAGGAGGAGATGTTCAAGGAGACGCTGGGGTATTTGGGGAGTAAGAAGAATGAGAAGTTAGGTGGGGGTGGTGGGGAGGAGGAAGCGAAGAGGAAGGAGGAGGGGAAGAGGAGGGTTGCCGAGTGGAAGAAGAGTATCCCTACGCCGAAGTTGTGAGGTCGGAGTTGTTGGCCAAATCATTAAATATATCATGTAAGAGAGATTCAGTTGTTATTCGACAGGTACTTTTGTTACGTAAATTATACCATTGAATTAATTAATTATATATATATTTATATACTTTTAGTCTCTAATAGACTAAAAGCCTCTTATATATTAGACTAGACTACGAATTTCTAATTTTTAATACTTTTAGTCTATAATATATATAATAAGTATAATATTTCTATTTTTTTTAACTAGTCACGTTTCTAGCTTATCGCGTTTTTAATAGAAGCTGCTAAAAGCTACGTGTTAAAAAAGCTGAAAACGCGACGTACTTATACTAATAGTAGACGAGTTATATAGCTCTTCTAAAGCACGGGCTTACTTCTTTTTATATGCCTGTGGTGATAATATCTCTATAATATCTCCGAGTAGGTACCTCCGAATTAAGTATCTCCAAGTAGCCTAAGTTTTCTAAGAAAAAAGGCAAATATCTCGCAGCCGAGAAATCCCTCCCATAGAGATAGCCTATCATTCCACCAGTAAAAATTCACGCCAAGGATATAATACTCCAGTATATTCCACATCTCCTTGAATTTTTTGTATAGTTTTGCGACCGTGTGGTGTTAAGTTATATCAAACCAATACCATCACCACGTCACATTTCACATTTCAGAAGTGCCCAAAAATAAACAATTCCTCTCAGTTGTGTTTTTATTTAACTGACAAGACCCCAAAGGTCATCCCTTAATTCCCTACTCCTAATAATCATTTCATCACATCATTACCAATACCGCAGTCATCTATACAAATAATAAAAACACCTTTTCTTTGCATCTCCATGCCATGCCTTGCCAAAAAAGGGGGGCAAAACTCCCCCAAACCCCATGCATACACCACGTAGTCTTACAAAAAAACCTAAAAACACAAAAAACTATACAGGAATTTTTCATTCTTTCATTCTTCAACCGACCTGGCCCATCACGCAAAACTATCCTCCGCTCCCCATCTTTCTTCGAAGACTGATCGTGCCGGTGTCGGGGCTTCCACTCGCACAGGCTCCTGCACCTCCTCGTTCCTATGCTGCGAATTCTTTCGTTGAATACCACCCCCTTCGTGGGATTCCGTGACACCATTCCCTCGGGTCTCCGACTGCTGAGTTTGATTTTGACCGCTCTTGAGAGCAGCATACTCAAAATCAACAACCAAGCCCCTTGCAACAAGAGCATCCCAAATATTATCCCTCGAATCAAGAAGTGCCCGATTGACATTCAGTCCATCCAAAGTCTTCAACCTCGGACACCCTCTCAACATCATTATCTCAAACAGTCGCCTAAGCATCTTCGTTGACATATCGAGACACCTAGCATACTTCGCATCCCTTAAACTATCTGCCTTGCCCATCGTGTACGGCTCCGGTAATATCGTCTCTTCATTCCCTTGTCTCAGCACCACGGAATTATCCAAGACAGGAGGATAATACCCTTGCGTCAAAGGATTGGCTCTGAGATCGATCAAGCCAGCACCAGGAAATTCCGATAGAGTAGCTGTTATTCGTCTCAAACTGCTCAGTCGATTCCCTGCCAAATGAAGCTTTTTCAGACGCACGATCCCGATGAGAGGCGAGATATCTTTCAGAGCGTTGTAATTCAAATTCAAAACTCTCGTGTTGCAAATCATTTGCCCCAGGTTAGGGGCCAGTGTTTCTAACCCGCAATTCGCAAGTTCGAGGTACTGTAGATTGAGGAAATCGACTTGAGGTTCGAAAGAGTTAATCAAGTTTCCCGACATGAAGAGCTTGCGAATTTCAAAGGCCTCGGAAAGGAATGATAGGTCGATGACAGTGCCTTCCTTCTGCTCCCGGAGTGACAAGCTATCCAGATGCTTTGCTTTGAGAAATCCAGTAAGGTGACCGAGGCGGTTTCTATCGAGATAGAGGGTGCGGAGATTTGGATATGGGCCAATGTCGATACTCTCTAAATCATTTCCACCCAGCCGGAGACTTTTCAACGCTTCGAGGCCCTCAGGGGCTTCAACGTAGAAATTGCATAGCTTGTTATCCTCTAGATCAAGGTCCGAAAGAGAACGCAGCTCATGCAAGTTCTGGACATCCGAAATTTGGTTGTTTCTCAGATCCAGGTGTGTTAACCTCAGAAGCCCTGTGCCCCTGAAATCCACTGTTTCAACGAGATTGCCACGTAGGCGTAGGCTTATAAGACCATCGAGTTGGCTTATACCATCAACCGACTTGATCATGTTGTTGTCTGCACGAAGTCCTCTCAAATGAACCAGGTGCTTGAAAGCCGACAGAGACTCAATCTCATTATTCGAGACATCGATATATTGTAGGTTGCGGAGATGGCCCCATGCAGTAAGATCGGTGAGACAGTTGTGTGAGATGTGAAGGTTTCTCACAGAACTCGAAATCCCGTCCAGTTGGTTTATTTGATTGTTTGATGCATTCAACTCCACCACCTGCCCACAGAACTCGTCAAGTTTGTGTAGATTTGAGAGGTTCTTATTACTCAAATCCATTTCCTTGATGTGCTCCCAGAAGGGTTCGTATGGCTCAACCTCAGTGATTTTCTCAACAAGGTGTTTTATTGCGAGAGATAAAGTCCTTTGTGTGTTTGTTCCGTGCTGAAATGGCTGACCACCTTCGACATAACTGACATTGAGACCAAACGATTCATCTTCTTGGTGCATAGTGAAATCAGATAATGGACTAAGACTCAAGCGTCCAATCTCGCGGGTTGGTCGTGGGGTAAAGGAGACGATACTTGTTGCGATACTTGTTGTTCGACGTGAAATTGCAGGTGTCCCCACAACAAGGCTGACAGTCCTCTGCTGAGACTCAGCACTATAACCATCTTCATCCCGTTCATCAATGCGAGATACTGGGCGCCCTGAAAAACTTTGACCTCGAAGAGAACGTCGTCCTGACGGTTTTCTCATAGAGGAGCGCACACTCAAAGACCCCGACCTCTGCTTGATTGCACTTTTTGTGATGATCACACTGCTATTACCCTCATCTTGACTCCCTTCGCTATCCTGCTGATAGGAGGATAAATAAATTTCTCGACTCGGAGTTGGTGGAATGAGTTCAGTAAGCGGAGACGAAAATGTTATAGTGACGTTGCGTCGAGATGGTGAGGCTCTGGATTGGACACGATCCTCATGTATGGATATTTCTTTCTCAATTTTTTCTTCCATGTTCGATTGCTGTTTAGATTCCGGTTGCTTCTGGTGATGCGGCGTTGAGTTTGGTTCTCGTGGAAGTGTTGGCAAGGGGTTATCATCGTCTTCTGAGTCACCTTCTAAATCACCCTGTGTCGATTTGGGCTTCGTAGCTGACTCTCTGATAGGGTTTTTAGGAGGTGAATATGCTGTCACCAAGTTCTTCTTATGCTGGTTGTGGTGTTCTTCAAGAAGCTCAGTTGTGTGCTTGAGCTGGGCAGCAACAATTTTGATTCTGTGCAGCTCCTGGGTTTCATCCACCGAGAGATCTGGGATTCCTCCAAATGGATCTTCTTCCGATTCATCGGAGGGTAAGAAGTTTTGGTTCCCATTTTCGCCACTACCCTTTCTTTTGATCCAAATATTTCGTTGGCGATCGAGAACCATCCCCGCAACCTGCTCGGGTATAAGATGTGATACCGTTTCCGGAGCGATAACACGCCTTGAATCAGAGCCCCTCGAAGAACCTGTTGGTATTGATCGAGACGTTGACTGGCTGCCCGAAGAGGTCGACCCCTGAGAGAGAAACTCGGCCTCCTGTCCGTCACCAGTAGCCCCACTTGGATTCGATGAAGAGGTTGAATGCTTTCTCTTCCGCAGAACTTCCGGATTTACAGAGAGTTGAATGTTAGGCGGGTCACTCTCAATAAAGTCTCCCAGGCTTGGCTGTCGACTTGAAACCATACGTTTTCCCTCCACAGCTTCCCTCGCTTCCCTGACAGCATCAGTGGCTTCCTTGGCCATGGAGATTGACCTCAACGAAGAAGCAATAACCCCTTCGAAGTCACTTGTCTCCTGATATTTTCGGAGATGATCAAGAAGTTCTGGGTCGACCTGTTTCTGTGGTAATCTTTGTACTGGCGCACCCTCACGGCTCGGTGGACGAGAAAATGGTTCTATGGTTGACTCTTGGTAAGAATCCTCCAGCTCTTCTCCCTCGCCATCTTCATCCATGGACCGTTGCCGATCATTCTCCGATTCACTCTGTTCTAAGCTTGATAGACCACTACGGGGGTGAGCCTTGCCCCGAATGCCTGCCATGATTGCTTTGGCTTCGTCTAAGAAATCTTGCGTGTTGAGAGACCCAACGCGGTTCAAGTGGTGATTTGTGCCGAGTGCTTTGGGGGAGTTGTCGCTCGCGTCAAGCTCAGCTTGAATTTGCGCAATCTTTTGATCTTGCAATAGCCTAGCTTTTTCTAAGAAATCCCGTCCGGATTCGAGAAGCGACTTGCTCCCCACTTTGTGATGAAGTTTCTGACTTGGGGTTGGCGATCGTGGGCGTAATATCTCACGCATGGCAAGCACTTTTGGATTGGCGGCTTGCTGGTCATCGTGATGCTTGGCATCTTTTCTCTTCTTCCCGATAACCGACTGCATCTGATGATGAGAGTCTCCAAATGAGTCCAACTCCTGTTCGCTATCCGAGGTAGCATTGTTCACTTCATTTCCTTGTAGCGTTCTTCGTCGTTTCGGCGTGGGGTCTTTGAGGGGTGATATGCGCAAACGTTTGCCTTCTGTATCTCCATTACGCTTCCTGGGAGTTTGTAGGTCCTCGAGTATCTTATGATGGGGCAATTCCGCAGATGAGTCCGAATTCGCAGTCCCTGGTCGAGTGTTTCGCGTGCTAGTCGTCTGTTTTACAGTGCTAGTTGTGCTCGTTGTATTTGTTGTGTATTTCGTCCTTTGTGAAGTTACATTGCTATTCTCAAGCGATGGTAAAGGCTCCAGCTGAAATTTGAATTTTGTTTGAGATTCTCGATCGAGAACCGGATGAGGATTTGTATCGGGGTCCTCGTCGTGGTCGTCTGACTTTTGAGAATCATATGAGACATCCTCACTGAATTGGTAATCATCCAAGTCCCCCTTTCCAAAGCTGTTCAACTTGCCCGAAGATTCCTGCCGAGTGGGTATACTTTCTCCTCCCTTGCCAGGACTCTCCACAAAAGCTTCATTTAATTCTGTACGTGTCGGTTCATGGCTTGGAAGAGTGTTATCATTGCTACTGACTTCTTCAAATTGGCTCAACCGACGCAGGAGCTTTTGATTGGTGAAAGTATCGTACGTGTCAAAGAGTTTCAATGGGCTCCCTGAGCTATTGCCATTCTGCTTGTCTTTCGACTTGCTAGGACTCGTGTGTGGCGTTTGAGGGATAGGAGATAAAGTTCTGCTGGGCGGTTGTTTTTCCGGTGGATTTGGTTCCCTTGTCTTTCTAATTATGGGCAGATTCTTGGGTGTGCTTGCTTGCATCGATTCTTCTGGTAACATTGCCGATTCATCAATGGCTGGAAGCGAGGAAGGACTTAACATGCGCTTTTGAAAAGAGCCTTCTTGCGACCTCCCACCCCTCCGCAGATTGACAAATCTCCCGTTATGAGCAAAGTCGTCCGTATCCGCCGTCAATTCGAGTTTCTCACTCGCATTGGAATCGTTGAAATCGTCGATCGTTATGTCCACTGACTCTTCTCGAAATTCCTCCAATCGCTTGTTCAACTCGGCAGGGGGAACGCCCGCGACAAAGTCGATTTTGCCCGTGGCAGTGGGATGTTTCGAAATATATACCGGACTGAATTCCTCGTTCCGAAAATCACTCTGGCCGCTGATAACACGACCAGGTAGACCTGGCTGGTGTATTACAGAAGACTCGGGGCCAATGGAGAGATCGTCGCTTCCATTATCCTGTGGGTAGTGGTCTGCGGATATCCTGGGTTGAAAACTGCTGCTCCTGCTCAGGTCTTTGGAAGAAAATTCGCTGACACCATCACTTGCTAACCTATATTGAACCTGCCGAGGCTGTCTGCCATTGTTCTCCTTTGTATTGGTTTCTCCTTCACTAATAGATCCCGCTCCCGACCCAGATTTTCGATGTACATTGTATGGTGGGGGGCTGGACGGCATGACGCTGGACTCTTCGAAAGTCTTGGATTGATTCTTCGTTGCAGGCGGGGGTTTGAAAATATTCTCAAGACCTGCTGAGCTGAACAGATCACATTTTTCTCCATACGCAACATCCCCATGTAATAACCGTCTTTTCCATTCGGGTGTCTCATGCGTCGCTTTATTTGGAGAGATATTGACCGATCCGAGTTCGACTGTGTTGTACTGCGCTGATCCGTTGGCCGAGTCTGAAAGCGACCTCTGGTGTGAATTGCCCTTTGCTCGAATGCTATGCGATATATCGTCCCGTAACTTGGAGGGCGCTTTGGATGCTCGTTGTGATAAGGGGACGTTGGCTTCGTTCAAGCTTCGTTCACTCAATGGACTGCTGTGATGCCCTGCTTCTGCCGTCCATGTCTTCTTTTGTGGGTTGAATTTCGGGATGCGACTCGAGGTGATCTGTCGAGACTGAGGGCGAGGGGCAGTACTTGAAGTAGCTGAATTGAAGGATGGCAGAGAAGGGGCCGGTGATCCAGATGATTTTGGTTCCGAAGGCCAATCCTCCGAGAGGTCTTCCAACCAAGCTTGATCCATTGTGAAGGAAGTTTCGTGTGTTGGAGTTTATGCGCCGGTCGTCATGAATGCTGTATTGATTTGTTGTGCTCTGGCCTGCGGGCGCGTTTTTCGAGTCGAGTGTGCGCAGATGGGTTGGAGACGAGGCGATATGGCTGGGTGAATTGGAGTTGCGGAGTTGTTGTTGAAATTGAAAATGATGCTCCTGGGAGTTCCAATAAGGAATACAATACAACACCTGTCGTTAGTTAATATGATCGAAGGATTATTTTGCGGTTTTGGACGCGAAGAGGGACATCCATGGCATGGGCCTGAGGAAATCGCGTCCAATCTGGGTCCACCTTTTAGAGTGTGGTCCAAGTGCTATCGCTACAGCAACCTGGACGTTTACTTGGTCAACCCACTTTTATCTCGCTCTTTCCTTCACCTTTCCTTCACCTTTCCTTCGCCTTTCCTTCAAGGTTGCCTTCCTGAAACAAGAGGAAAGATGGAGTCAATCTTGACATAATAATTACTCTTTCTACTAGCTAGCGGATGGTGGGTGGAGCCAACTCTGAATATAAAAAATGAGCTTCTTTTACGTTTCAAGATAGCAGTCTTGACTTATTTGAACCCCTCCTAAAGGACATCAAGAGTGGTAGTGAACCTTTCAGGACCATGTCAGTTGGTTGTTTTAAAGATTTTAGGTTAATATTCGTTCTTTTTCTCAATCGCTACAATTGAACTGATACTTTTAATGTCTGCAAGTGCCCTGTAACGAGTGCTACTCGTATAGACTGGTGCTGCAAAACTGACGTTTCCATGCCAATTATTATGTTATAAACAGCTCAATCTAACCAAATAATTCCATGTTAAGTCAACCTGTACATTATCCGATTCCAACTCTGGATGGTCAAAGATGAGGTTCATCTCTTACCTAGTAGTGCAAAAGCTCTTTACGCGAAATCACGGGCTCGCGCGCCACCCTCCGCGGTCTCTGCACCAACCGCCGGGGCTTAAACCCCACTACCCAAAGCCTACCTACCAAACCTGATGCCATCCAAACACCTTCCCGCCCACCAGAAGGAGTACTTGGTCACTCTCATGGCAAATTCATGAATATGGACCCCCACACACGAAGGGCTCTCCAAGATGCTCCCTTTTTCAAAGATCCCTATTACTCCTCCAAAGCCTACCTCCCCGAAGACCTCATATGCGAAGGCAGCGATAGCGAACAAACCAGCCAAGAAATACGGGCGAAAAGAAAACGCTACGAGGAGCACGCAATTCGATATACCTGCGGGGTCATGCCCGCTTTGCAGTCAACCATGCTGAAGCACCCCCTCGACAATTGGACAAATCCGTGGCGGAAACAAGTAAATAGACGAGAGAAGCTTGCGCCTAGGGCTGTTCATCACCATACACCTCGCATGGATACAGTCGAAAACACCGAGGTCGAGGAGAATGGGACGAGCGAGAGAGATGGGCCAGGAGGACCCGGTGCGACACACTATTCAAGTTTCCGAACCGAACAGATTAGGTCCACGATGGTACCGGCATCCATAGAGGGCAGTCTGAACTCCACACCATGGCATACAGAACATGATGACAGCATGATTCTGCGACAGTCGCAAACCCAGAGAATGGGATTGAAGCAAAATTCGCACCCCAGCATCAAAGATGCCTCCCCAGACGCGGACGACGGTGAACACACTGGGAAGCGACGTGGAAAGAGGAGTCTTGGTGGTGACGGGATATGGCTGAAGGGGTCATACCCTTCCAAACGTGCGCGATGGGAGGGTCCATCTATGGCTACACCAACTCCAAATCCTGAACATATTGGACAGAGGGTTCAACGAGCACCCGCGCCTATCCACTCACAGCTTGGAGATTGGGATAGTACCCGGCACCTCACAAGTCCAAATCCTCTTTCTGGCTTCCAAAGCATTCCGAGAAAGACACCACAATCAAGTAATCAGGAAGGCATTGATACATCTCTTGCTGTAACCCCATTATCTGGCAAGTTTCCAATCAACAAACAACCTTTAACCCTGCCTGGCTGGACTCCGGATTTTCAACCATTATACTCTAGCATGATCACGCAAGATCAGGACATACCTTCAGAACCCCCTGTCCGAAATCATACTCGTTCGAATTCTCGATATAATGAAAGTGGGAGTCATGGTACCTTTCATCAATATCAAGAATCCCCCTTGAAACGAGAAGAATCGCCTAATGATACTGTTGCTTTTTTTCAACAATACAAAACACCTGGTTCTATCGCCTACCCCGAAGACTTGCAATCGACTGGTCGCTATACGCTTCCATTGTCGACAATGCCCACTGCCTCAAGGCCTCGTGCTACGCGAAATACCCCCGACGCAAGACACAGCTTTGTAAGTGAAGTTCTACCTCCATTACCTCCTTCTATCACAAAGCGAAATGCAACCCAACCCATGATGGATGAAGAAAACAGCTTTGTTACCGAAGTTGCAGCCTCATCCCAAAACCTCGAGGAATTCCAATATCGGAAAAGAAGACCCAAGAAGAAGAAACCCAAGTCACAAATCCTCCCTTCTACTCACCACGAACAGCAACCAATCTTGATCGGTAGACAATCGTTGGGGTTTGTCGAAAGTGAAGGTATGGATAATGGCATGTCCGGTCTCAACGCAGGAGACGCCATCTCCAACCTCGAAGGACCAGAGAAAGGTAAAATCAAGACTGAGATCTGCCAAGCGGGTGAGTCAGAAGAACAAGATGGCGGAATTGAAGCGCGACCTGAAGAGGAGTACGAGGAAGAAGAAAATGTTCTAGCATCATACCCTGTGGCCCATTGGTATGCTCAATCTTCTGCCAAAAGATCGCCTTCGATAGAAGAAGACGAGAGTTCTTCAGAAAGTGAAGAATCAAGTCATGATGTGAACGTCACGGGGAGCGAAAACAAGGTCCGCAAGTCATCACATGGCCCACCAGAAGATATCGCAGGGCATACTAGTTCTGGAAGCAACTCCCCTATTGAGGGCTATCCCAAAGTTTTAGTCCCCGTCCCCGAAGAAGAAACGCCAGGCAACGACCGAGCTCCCACATCGCAAATTCGGTCAAGTCGATCTCCAGCGTGTTTGCCAAAGCCAGAATATCAGATTGGCTCAAAGAATTCCTCGACACAGCCTGACGAGAATGCTAAAGTTGAGGCGTCAAGATGTATATATGACTTCAGTACACAATCCTTCAATACCACCCCTCAACGGTCAGCACTTCCTCCGTTGTCACAAGATTCTTCTGTACACTTTCAGACGGATGAAAGGAAGCCACAACAGCAGGAGAGTGATGAAAATGATCAAGAGAGTGACGAGGAGAGTGAGTGTGGTAATACTGAGCGGGCGCACAGCGAGGACTCTGTTGTTCCAGCAGAAGAAGTTCCCATGTCTAGATCTCCGAAAAGCGTTCTACAAAATAGTAGTAACCCCGATGCTACCATTCAATGTCGTTTGAGCACGTCTTCGAACACTTCAGACCCTCCTTCAAGCGAGGCAGATGCTATAGGAACTCCGAAAAGCGGTTCTATTAGTTCCATAAGTAAGGATGAGGTCAAAAATATTGATAGCGGAGCTACACCAGAGGTGGCGGAGGTGGCCGTGGGCGAACAGATACCCCCCAAAACGCCGGAGCCAGTCTCGCAAGTATTACCGCCCGAGCAACAGACTCCATGGGCAGTTGCAAGCACTGCACCAATTCCAGTTAGTATACCTAGCGAGGCCAAAATCATCAATCCAGTCGATGCAGATTTTTATTCCCGGGAGGAAAGCGAGGCCTTTGAAGCAAGTGCCCTCGGGGATTCCTCCTGGCAGCACATCGAACGACCAACGACACCGGAAAACGACGAAATAAGGTCATTCAACGATTTAATGACCCCTCCGCCGCAACAGCGAACCAGGAGTCCTGATACAAGCCAACGCGAGCCTCAGAATACTCAAGATTTTATCGAGGCTGCGACGAAGAATCCATGGGAAACCCCAAAAAGAAAATCACGCAAATCGGGCAAGCGGGTATCATTTGGAATACCAGAAGACAACGAGGAGGAAAGCGAAACTGTACAAACCAGGAATGTCAGGAGGTACTCGCCACCTCCCTTAAAATCTATTGAGCTTTTGGAAGACGAGACTTTTCCTGATGGCACTATTGTTACAGGGTTCAAAAAACATTTCAGTGCTATCAGAAGCGCCATCAGAAAGCCCCGACGAGTGATTCTCCAAGACCCGATCACGGCAAGCAGCCCATCAGTGGGTGCAATGGCTGAAGCTTTTGTTGCAGCAGACGGCGAAGCCCCAGTCGAACCATCTTGGGAGACTTCCCGTCATCTCAAGCCCCAGAGAGAGACCACAACCAATGTTATTCGCCGGGACGAAAGTGAAGGTTTTGAAGATTCAATTTACAATCTCGACAGTCCTACCAGATTCAAGGGCGACGAATTCCAAACCGACTTCAATATGGATGATGTTCTTTGCGAGGCTGCTGAGTTTCTCGGAGAGTGGTCTGTTGAGGCTGATCTTCAGAAGGCAAGAGAGCTAAAGAAGACTAGCCAGGTGGAGGATGATGGTGCTAAGAGAAGGAGACTCTTTGGGGTTGTTTAAGATAGGGGGGGGGGTTTCCGATACCCTTGCTATTGTGGTACCAAATGGCTCTATTAATAATCAAATACTGGGCGTGCTTTGCATATATCTGGGATATAAGATGGAAATGGAGGATGGGCGGAGCTCTGGAGCCTGGTGCATATTAGAATACCCCTTGCAATGACACTTTTCTGATTTCATGTCTGTCCTCGGACTCGTGTTTTGATTACTCTTGAGAAGCAGGTGAGAGACGAGCTATTCTCACACGTGGCATAACGGGAGGTTCCCCCCTAGCATGCTAGCCTAGGAAGGTTTGCTTTGCCGCAGCGGATGTTGTGGCTGCTTCCGTCGCTCCCCCTTTCTTTGTCTCGGCTACCGTCGATGGAAGGGTCCAATCAGCACTCGAATCCTCCTCTCATGTTAGTTTGATGCGATATCCAAGGGTCTCATTTTTGGCTATGTGAGATATCGCCGTCTGGGTCCGAGTTATAATGTAGCCAGATATGAAGAAAGGGATGTTGCAGATGAAGCAAGTTCGTTGATCGAGTACGACGGCATTTCGTTGCACGTTGTTGTTTGATAGGTTGAGATTGTTTTATGGCAATCTTTGGGATCGACAGGGGATTTGGTCAACGGGCGACGAGGATTGGAGAACCACGACTTTGGGCATGCTGGCAAGGCTGGTACTTTTCTGTCCGTAGGGAAGGGGCTGCGGAGGTTGAGCCGGAGGGGCATCTTCCATAGAGTTTGGGTTTCAATGGTTGAGCTGGTGGTGAGAACATGGCATGGGATGTTTATCAGAGGGTTTGTGAAGGGATTAAGCTGGAAGTTAGACAGGAACATAGCCTACTTGGTCAAGCATATAATCTGTAATTGTAACAAAGAGAAAACACTTCAAGGTCGTACCCTCCGGCGATCTACATGGTCTATCTATATGCTGGAACCAATGCGTAGGTACCCTAAACTTTTGCAGAGTACAGATGACGCGTTGTAAGATACTGGTATGCTGCTCTATTAACCCTAATTACCAATATATGCAAGGGTCTAGTGGCATGTATTAAAACTCACTTTTCAAATGAAATGTCTCATTGTATCTGTCTATTGTTCGTTTTCTTAGTGAAGGAGGGAGCAAAGTGACGAAATAACGCCTCCGCACTGCGGCCCGAACTCGCTAAGGTTGTTTCGCCTCTCCACCAAACACTGCCCTGTACAGTAAACGCACTGCACCATCCAGGACGGCCTGTGGCATTCCCGTCAACACACCGTCACTTTGGTTTAATCCACTACAGCTTCCTCCCGTCGCAACGTGATCCCCAAGACCATTCCGATCTTCCTCTCTCTCAATCTTCTCAGCTCTCTCTCAACTCATCCCTTCACGGGTTTTCTCTCACAATCCTTCACTCGCCGTGCCCGCAGTTGGCCCCGCCCCGCCACAACTTCTCACCCAACGAACTCATCTTGCCAGCCATTGCGGCCCAACGCCTGCGAATTCCCTTGGTCTCATTGCGCCAGCCAGCAGCATTTTGATCACTCAATAAATGTCAGCCTCCTCATGTCCAGCTTTCCTGTGCCTGACCCTGTCGCCTCCACCGCGCAGGTGAGGCCAGTACAAGATCAAGAAAGCAGCCAGGATGCCTCCAAGGAGGAACACAACGGCATGGCAGCTCCCCCTTCTCAACCTAAGCCAACCTCGTTGTTGACACAAGCACTGGCTGCCAGTCCCTCGGTACCCTTTGCGCTGTCTCACCCCCAAACCACTCCTCAATTCGGTGCTACTCCCCTGCCAGAGTTTCCAATCGAAAAACAATGGGAGCTTCAACGAGCGGATACTGAAGAAAGTAACAAGACACCTGTATCAAACATGGCCATGATGGCTCCCACTCCTCTGTCCCATCTGCGAACCACTGCCAGTGGAGGAACTACTCCCAGGGCCAACGCCACCGAGTTTGTCTTTCGAGACCGAGATGGGGTCGACGCACTGATCTCCAATCCGCGGCAGCTATACAGTCGAGCGCGAGGTCGAGGAACATCTTTGGAGCGCACGGAGAAGGAGAAGAGAGTGCAGCAGGTACCCAAAGGTCCATGTTCTACAAACGCTGGCGACACGGGCATGACCACCCCTCCACCCCAATCCCCTGCAACCGACGACCCCATATCGAGCAATATACCGATCGAGGGACCTCGGGCAGAATATCGGCTATGGAGGGACGCGCCGCATCAGAATAAAGCTGCGGAAAAAACATGGTCCATTGGAAACCAAGGAGGAAAAGATGATCATGGTGGTCAAGTCGAGAAGTCCATCACCGAGGCGCTGGCGGGGGTGGAACATAACAATCGCAGCAGAAAAACCAGTCATAGTTTGGGCTTCTTCAAGGAAGGTCTACCGGAGGAAAAACAAACGAGACGCGAGCCAAAGATTCGAGGCCGCTCTAAGGATGGTAGCCAATCCCAAGTCAGATCAACTGGTGATCATGAGCAAGGAAAGCACCGCGAAGGAAGAGGTACACACGCGCGAGAGAAGACGACCATCGTCCAGGGACTGAAATCCGTGAGCGGCGAACCATTGCCCTCGCCACTTGAGCAAGAAGAAGACTTGGTCCAGCCAACGCAGGAGGAGAGTGCAAAGCCCACTGGGGCGTCTACGCCGGGGGGAACAGTAGATGGATATTTCGACCCTGAGCTTTCAAGCGAGCCACCTCTAGGAGGCTCGTTGCAACGGATGCCCACACAGTTGCTGGCGGAAATTAGGAAGCACCATAACCTGACGCCGGGAGCTGAGAAAGGGTCGTCTTTTTCTGGAAGCATTCCGGTCACGGAGTCGGAGAGATCCAAGTGTGAAGATGCAGGCGACCGCTCCCTGGATGACCGACACCTCGATGTTGTAGACGAGGGCGACAGCCATGATGATGGAGGCGAATTGACGCAGAGCAAGAGCGTGGATGAGGAGGATGATTCGGGCGAGGAGCAAATTTCTTCGGCGCTTTTCGTGCCTCATCAAACGCCGCACGAGTCTCCCGAAAGAACGACGAAAGAGTTGGGCGCCAGTGAACTTCGGAGATCGCATGACCAGGACAAGCTGGAAAGAACAAATTCGCAACAATGGCTGGAAGAACATGAGGTACCATCGTATGAAGTAGACAGACAATATATTGGTCAAGATGCCAAATCGCAAGGCGGGACTCGTGTGCCACAAATCATTGACAAGGAACCAAGCGGTGTCACTCCATCTGTGGGGGTGTATGAGGCTACTGCTGACCATGACCAAGAATCACAATCACAGTCACAATCCCATGATGATGGCTCCTGTTCGACGACAGGGGACGAGACTGATGATGACCCCGATCTCACACCAACAGGATCGCTAAAGACGGGCGCAGGAACAGGCGTCGTCGGCAAGGCTAAGCGACAGAAGGCAGTTCAGCTTGACACCCAACAACCGCCAAAACAGCCCCTCGAGGCGATTGAGCTAATCCCCTACAAACACCAGGTTGGGGGCCATACTACCATGTGGCGTTTTTCCAAGCGCGCCGTCTGTAAACAACTAAACAATCGTGAGAACGAGTTCTATGAACAAGTTGAACGTTACCATCCCCGTTTATTGAATTTCTTGCCTAGGTACGTTGCTGTCTTTCTTTCCTGTAAATAACTGGTTTATTTACCATGCAGCAATGCTAGCCAAGTACCTCCACCTCCACCTATATCCCGCGGTGGTTGCCTGTTGTGTTGCCTTGCGAATAAGCGAAACTCAATCAAGACAACGCATGTTAACATTTCCATTCTAGGTACATTGGTGTTCTAAACGTCACATTTGAGAAGCACAACCGGCGCAGATCTTACAGAAAAGACACTCAAGATGCAGCTGCAGATCGAGAAGGTGTGGCCTCGGCAGTGGGTTCTCAAGAGCAAAGTAATGGGCAACCCGTCGGTGCTGATACCAATCGCCATCATTCTGTTGGTGGTCATCCGGAGCACACGAGAATGATTAGTCAATCTATCAAATCTTCCTCCGTGCCAATTCCGACTGTTACTTTTGCAAACAATAGACACATCATCCCTACGAGCTTCCTTCAACCCCATCCCCATGCGATTGATTCGCAACATAGGTCCAAAAGCGACACCGCCGCCTTGTTGAAGCTAGTTCGGGACCAACCCCAACCAGCCCAGGCGCAGCCTCCGTTGCCCGAGACTGAGTTTACCTTTAGACCGACGTTGTCTGACAAACATGCAACGAGTTGGGGCGCCACCACTGTCAATAAGAAGTTGAGAAATGAAGTCTTTGGCGAGGCATTCTTGCAACAACCTATTCCCATCCACCGTCACAAGCGTCCCGCATCACAACAGCGCTCTTTGCCGCATCGCCACAAGCAAACCCTCAGACCATCAAATTCCGAATCGAGTCTCAAGACAGCCCAGGGTACCCAAATACCAGCTCGGCCAGAGGAGTCTATTCGGCGACGGGTTCTAAAGACGGAGGCTGCACGACGACGGAACGCTTCGACTAGTCAGTCACAGGAGCAGCCAGAGGAACAATCAACCGGCAAGGTTTCGGGAGGGGAAGATTCAGATTTAGACTTTGAGGGGAAGGCAGGCACCAGTGCCCCGGAACCAGAAATATCTCACAACAGTCAGGGTGGGGTGAGCAAGAAGCCGAAGCGACGATACTCTAGTGGTGGCCTTCGACGTAAACCTGACAAGGTGGAAGACGGGCGTGGTAATTTGAAATACTTTGAAGAGGCCGACGATGCAGGTTACAAGGGAGATGCCGAAGATGATGTTTTCACCATGGATCCAGAGATTCTTACTGCGACGACTGCCACTCTGACGACGGATATCAAAAAGACCGATTCGGAAAAGCAAGCAACGGAAATCGTTCAGCCATCTCCCCAGCTAAAGTCATCAAGCCAAACCACAGATCCAGTGGCCGCTTCGGGCAATGTTATCCCAGCACAGTATCTCGACATTCCCCGACCCGTAAATCCAAAGGAAGCGCAAACCCCATCAGGCTCCCGTGTTGAATATTTCCTCTTACTGGAGGACTTGACTGCTGGCATGAAGAGACCTTGCATTATGGATCTCAAGATGGGCACACGGCAATATGGGGTAGAGGCCAACGAGAAGAAGCAAAAATCGCAACGTCAAAAATGCGAGGCAACCACCTCCAAAGAGCTTGGTGTGCGACTTTGTGGATTACAAGTATGGGACGTCAAATCTCAGACCTACATCTTCCAAGACAAATACTTTGGCCGCGACCTCAAAGCAGGACGAGAGTTTCAAGACGCTCTAACCCGCTTTTTGTACGATGGAGTTGGTTACTCTAGTGTTCTGCGTCATATTCCAGCCATCCTTCATAAATTGCGGCAACTCGAGGTCCTCATTCGCAGTCTTGTTGGCTACCGGTTTTACGCTGCGAGTCTGTTGATGTTCTATGATGGGGACACGGAGGATGTCTCGGATGTGGATACGGATTGTACTACGACGGCCGAGAAGGAAGGCTCCACTGGTCGAAAGGGGATCGATTTCAAGATCGCCGATTTTGCGAATTGTGTTACGAAGGAGGATTTGCGATCGAACAATCGTCCTTGTCCGCCGAGACACCCGGAGCTTCCGGATAAGGGGTTCTTGAGGGGGTTGAAGTCTTTGAAGAGATACTTCCAGGCGATTCAGAAGGAGCACAGCAGTAATCAGAGTCCGGCGACGAATGAGATGGAGCTGGGTCTGAATGGAGATGGGAATGGATTGGGCAATGGTGCGTTGTATGATGGTGTGGATGAATTTGATGACGATGATGATGAGGGGGGGATCAGTTATTGATTGATGACTGGCACCACGAGTGATAGAAACGGCTTTGTGTTTTTCGCTTCTTTGTCAGATTGTGTTCTGGTCTTCGGACGGATAATAGGGAATGGGTCGGGGATTCATTTGCTTTGGTTTGGGATTGCTTTGGCCTGTCTGGCTCGGTTGGTTGGTCGGGCGTTTGGGGCAATTTGGGTTTTTCATGTTTTTGCGCATACCCTGCATTAGCAAATGGCGTTTGTCTTCTTCTCTTAATTCTTCAGATTGGCTTTCTTCCAACAGAGAGGAATGGAATATGGATGGACTGGCTGGGGTTATGGGGTTCCAGGCTGGCTTTCTTCTTTGTGCCGTGCTTCTTGTGGTTAGATATTCTAGTGGTGATGGCTCTCGCGGGCTGGATGATTTTGCTGTGGCTGGCTGGCTGGGTTTTTTTGGGATTGAATGAATTGAATCGATGGGATGATGAGCTAGCTGAGCTTTTTGTTGTTGATGTAGAAGTAGTGAGTAGAGAATGAGAGAAAATATTAATTTGATGCTTGTGTTTGGGATTGTTCTTGTGTATTTTGGTTGTGATTTGATAACTTATCTGGTTAGCTAATTTATAAGCTACACATGTAAGTTCATTTCCATAAATAAATCATTCAAGACAATTGAGGAAACTAAGTGATTCATCAGTGGATTTCTGGTGATTATGTTTTACTTCTATATAGGAAACTCCTTCATGTGACTAAATTGTCCGACCTAGTTAGGAGAACTGAAATGATCAAGTGAAGTTGCGACGATTGTAATTTATATGTTCTATAACCTCGTTTATATAAATAGAGTATTCGGACCGGTTGAGATAATTGAATTAGTGAAGTTGCGGGGATTATATTTTAATATTATCTCTAGAATTTTCTTTTTGCTTAAATACATTATTTTAACTAGTTAAGACAATTGAAATACGTAAGTGAAGTTATGACGATTATCTTTGAACATTATCTCTAGAAAATCGTTTGTTCGAAGATATTATTTGAACCGGTTAGGATAAATGAGTTGAATTTATGAAGGTACTACTCTATCTTACTCAACTCTGGGCTACTTAGAGTAAGTAACCTAGAGTGACTTACCCTAATACTTAAGTGATGAATATTGATATATCACACGATACTTCGATTTTTGAATTCAAAATCTAGGACGGATAATACTACTAAGACAATAGTACTAAACTACTTATCATCGGCATATACCTCTTTTATATCAAAACTGGGGGTTAGCACTTTAGAGTATTTCTACTTTATAGTATCTGGAAAGTTATATCCTTTTATAATCTTATTAATTCGCGAGTTATATATGAATGTATCTACTCGGATTTCTTTCACGTGAAGATTTTTTTGATAGCAGAATTAGGTAAAGTCGCAAAAAACTGTCGACGGCGGAAATATTAATGTCGCGTAGGAAAGTAGGCAAAAGGGCTGTTTCTCGTGGGGTTTTGAAAAGTGTCGATTATAAGATAGAACCCGACTGTAGTCATTTTAACTTGAAGAACTACCTTCTTTTAATTTTGTCTCTATTTTCTTCTACGGGACATTCTTCAAATTAACATGAAAAGTCTATATCGCTCGTTAAGGAATAGACCTTCAACATAATGACTCATCTTAGACTGGTAATTTCCTTACAAGGTTGAAGTTTACTCGCTAGATAAATGAAGGTACAAAGGTTGGAAATAAGAGGTCGATTGTTGATAGTATGAGAGGAGTAACTTCTTAATTTAGATATAAGATCTGTCTTTCACTCTTACAACCAGCCATATCTCGAATTAACCTTCCTTGCAGGGGTATCCAACTAAAAGACTAAAGCAATACTTACCATCCTGCATCACAAATCACCCCAACTATCCAACTTCAATTTCAACCCAAACTTTTCACCACCATCAGACCCTATCATCTCTCACAAAACGTCCTAGCAAACAATTACCTCCCATTGCTCCATTTACAGGCTAAACTTTTCATCATTACCAAAATCCCTCTCTATCAAGTCTCTCCAACAAATTCTCACTTCCCATCGCGATTGCATGCCATCTTCAACTCATCTAAACTCTTCGTCAACATCCCTCTCTCCTTACAAATCTCCCTATTCTCCCTCTCCAGGGCCTCAATCCGTTCCCTGGCCAAAATTAAGACTTCAGCCTTACTAATTCTCTTCGCCGAACACTCCTCTGCTTCTTTATTCAACGCCTTAGCAGCAGGAAGAATAGAGAGAAGGGTGTCGAATTGTCGATTCAATCTATTGCGGTATTTCTTCTCGATTAAATTATGGTTCATTCGACCAACAGCGTTTTCACATAATGAAGGGGACGGAGAGGAACGAGATTTAGATGATTTCGTGGTTTGAGATGTGGGTTTGCGCTTGGGTGGAGGCGGGGTTGGGATGTAGGATTTTTTGGAAGATCGGGTTCGGGTGGGTCTGCCTTGTGGTTTGAGTTGAGGGGATGGTGGTAGTATCTGACTTGTTTTAGGGGCGGATGTGGGCGAGGGAATGTTACTCGTGGATCTTTGTTGTTCTTGGAATGGGACTGGTGGTATATCATTCCAATTTTCAGTTTCTATTGGGTCTGATAGTCCGAGTGATTCAGTCATGGGACAGGCGAAAGGGGAATCACTGAATAGTTCATTCTTGACGAACGAAATACTAGGCGAGGTTCCCAGATGAGTTTCTTGAAAACTGAGATCGAATGGGTTTCCTGACTCGATGGTTTTTGGGCTATAAAGGGTCGAGGTTGGAGACAGTGTGTGTCCAGAACTCGACCAGGTTGTTGTA
Source organism: Hymenoscyphus infarciens (assembly GCA_001414345.1). Classification (NCBI taxonomy): domain Eukaryota; kingdom Fungi; phylum Ascomycota; class Leotiomycetes; order Helotiales; family Helotiaceae; genus Hymenoscyphus; species Hymenoscyphus infarciens. Next base: position 13,352 of record LLCB01000196.1, on the reverse strand, counting down.
TCCAAGTTTGGGATATCCCACTCGGTTCCATCAAAGGCAGCGTTGAACTGATCGTAAGAGATTAGAGGCCGACTCAGCGTTGAGTGTCGATATTGATCCTGCGTCATCGTTAGGTTGATCATTCGGTACACGGAGTAAACATAAGGAATTTACCTCTTCTCGGATGCTCGGATCAGACATCTTAGAGGATTCCATTCGCTAAAGACGTATTATTTGAAAATTGAGTGTGAAAATGCAGAAGATGAAAGGTCAATTCAGTCGTGGAACAGATAATTAAATAAACAAACGTTACAAATTTAAGAACTAGATTGAGAAGAGTGTCTGAATACGACCACATTTCGAATTTCGAGCGGGGGAGGCGAAGGAAACCGATCGATGGGATGCATAGTGACAAAAGCATGGTTCCGAATCCAGATGCCAATTTGCCATAATCTGCGGGGAACAGAACATTGGCACATTTGGCATGCAGGGCGATGAATAATTGCATCCATATTTGCAAATCCGGGACATGGATACTCAATATCCTATCCAATCCCGAAAAACTTTGGGTTACACCACAGGAAAGCAATTGGTAACCTAGCTTGGCAATGAATAAACCCATGCTCTCCCCACCCCCCCCCCCTAATTAAATGTTATTTCTGACTGCTGGGAACCTTAAAATCGTGCGGGTGTTGCACCAAAAAGAGAAGGTTCAGGTTTAACGTTTATTTAGGGGGGGGGCGAGAGTAGCAAATTGTGATGACAGAATGTCATGAGGATGCAAGGCACAGCTCTTTCTGAATCAGACTCTATATGGGTCGATGAAGTAATTGATGCGCTGGAGAGGATTGTTGTAAGTTTACAAGTGATGATGATGGCAGGAAAATTAATACCACCAGTATACGAAGAGGGGCCGAGATATGGTCTTCTAAGTGCCGACTCTGCCGAGAGTTGACGATGTTGATATGAAATTGATGCCTCAGATGTTTCGACAGGCATGAAGAGCGAACGAAGGAAACGTTGGAATGTAGCTGCCTGGCGGGAAAAGTGTTCCGACTTTCAGAAACTCATGCCAAGTATCTCGAAGTAAAAATGTCGAGTGGAATAGTGGACAGCGCGATTTTACTGGACCGTTGGATAATCCGTTACTCCGTAGGCCCATGGCTTTGAATTTGCTAGCGTTGTGAACAGAATACCTTCACGGAGCTACCTCCGGACGTGACCTCCTGGGTAAGAAACACTATAAAAGTATAACAAAGAACTCTAACCGATTCCTAGACCCGTCTTGAAGCAGTATATCAAGTCTTATAACTTTGTTGTAGTTGCATCGAGGTAGAAGTTTGTGTGCACGGTTTTTCGACGTCTCCATCCCGACGCCTCTACTTTCCAACAACCCTTCATAGCCCACCTAATGACTTCAAGATACGAGAAACCAACTAATTTTCTTTCTTGAGATTTTCATGAACTTTGGGGGGATCTTTCCAGTTTGTTGATTTGTATTGAAAAGAGGAATCAACAGAAATGTGGCCAGTGATTCATTTAATCTTCAGAGATACTTCATGAAAACGTAGTGAGGGGCGAGATCTTCTGGATCCCACCTCAGGCGGATGGGGACCGGTGGGGACTTGCATGGAGAGAAACAGAAATCGCACCTACTGGAGCTGGCCATGGCGATACAGAAGTACGTTTGAAGAGTTTGCAGTTGAGTCGAAGGGATGTACGGCTAACGTGTGTTTGTGGTGCTAAACGACTAACAAATCGCACCGTGGTGCTTCCTCTCTATGAAGTACAGCTTCCGCCTCCATCCTTCCTCCTCGACATTTCTTTAACACCCACCCCCAACGATCTTCCTCTTGCCATACTCAGACAATTAATTATGTACAAACCACTTGGCCAAAAATAACTTCTTACACTATCCCAGCTTCAACAGATTCCATCCGTCGGCTCCTTAGTTATTTCGCAGAGACAGGAGCTTTTCCCCCGAGGGAGGCTCTTCCATGCTCCAATTTAAATTACCGGGTAGCAGGTACTTAGGTGGCATCGCAGTTATAAAGCGATCAACCCCGCACCCTGAAAAAAAAAAAAAAAAAAAAAAAAAAAAAAAAAAAAAAAAAACCCCAAAAAAAAAAAAAAAAAAAAAAAAAAAACAACAACGCACTCTCAACCAAGCCTCGGCCATTTTAAACTTCTTACCAAGCCTTATTTTATATTTGAAATGAAGGGTTTGTGCAAAATTCTTCTTCCCGTTCTTTTTGGCACCGTACCATTGCTAAGGGACGATGAAGAGCGGATTCCCAGTTGAAGGAACCTTGGGATATGTTTGGCCTCAAGGTGCAAAAACGACCATTTCCCCTTCAAGAAAGTTCGCCGTGCCCCTGTTCCAAGCCGTTCCTTTCAATCGGGTTGTCACCCGCAGCTTCCTTTCATGTATATCTAGACAAATCCCCTCTCCTCCCCTGTCTTCCTCTCATTCCCAGCTCACACAACTCCTCTTGAGATACATCTGCCTTCTACTCCTTCAACACTCTTTCTTCCTTACTACCTAATCACCACTTTCCTCTCAACACCTCTCAGAAAGCATATTCTGGCAAGTTTTCTATTCCCAAAGACGTCAGTTGCGGACTCAACACTTCTCATCGTCACATAGCTATATAAAGACTTCTTCTATAACAAAATCCCCCCCGCCGTCGTTATAGTCGAGGTAGAGTAATTACATGGTAACAAGGCAGGTGGCGGCGCCATCTAGAAGTATATAACGAGCTAAAAGCGATTCCCCTAATTAATCTCGATACCTGCAAGGACTAAAGTGTCGACTAAGTGCATTCGAGATGGAAGTTGAATATAGCTACAAGTTTAGAATGACTGTGAAGTGGCCTCTGTGGTAAATTGCCACGTGAACGTACCTAGTAAGGTACCTATAGTCTGTATGCCGTTTTCGGGCCACATGAAGTCTTCCAGATATCCCCCCTCGCTCCTACCCACTCAAAATATTTTGAGCCAATCAACGTGGCCTCCTGAGCGAAACCTCCAGTTAAGTGAAATCCCGGCTATGTGCGGTACAAAACCCAAACGAAATCCGTGTAGGGAATGAGTATAGTTTTTAAAGAACTATCTGTACTAAGTTGCTGTATATAGTGAGTTGCGAGTTAAGCTTGAATTTGCCCACTTTTTTTATAATCCAAGCTTTTTGAGAAAATTCTTTGACTTCCCCCCTTTTTAGGTACTCTTTTACCATTTAATTAATAATAACATATAATATACTATTTATAAGAATAGGAAAGAAAAGGCTTATATATCCTCTTATACTCTATAAACTTTATAAGATAAAGTTAGATAATTTTATATCTGTCTTCATTTTTATAGAGTCTTAGTATAGCCTATTGTTAACCTTATAGCCTTATAAGGCACGTGCACGTAGAGGTAGTGAAAACTTTTCAAAAGAAAAGAGGTAATTTTAAGAATTTTTTATCCTTTAGTTTATACTTATTATACTTACTTTAAATTAATAAGTACTATAGAAGAGAGATAATTAGATAGAGCACTTCTTTCTAGCTAGGCCTTGTCTCTTTTAGAGTACTTTTATTTTCTGTCTTTTAAAGAAAGGAGAGAGAAAGCCTTAATAAACAAAAGCTCGGATTACAAAAAAAGTAGGCAAACTCAAGCTTAACTCGCAACTCACTATAGGTACTTTTCCCTTTTTTTTCTCCCTCGCTTAGTTAGTTTCTCAAACTACAGTTAGTACAGTTTTAGCGGTAAAACTACGCAGCTTAGTAAATTAAGTAGCTTTTTAAAATATATAAATTTCAGAGAAATTTTAAGAAAAGGGGTAACAACAGAGTCTAATAATGTAGAAATTTGTAAAAGTAGCGGGGCTAGCAATTTCGCAAATTCATATAAAGATAGATCTCGGAAATAATGTTTTCCTCCGGCCTCACCCTTTCGCTCTTTTAGGTTAAATTAGACTCTAGTACACTTTTCATAAACGATCGCAGTTTACCCAAGACAGTTCTGTGATTTTTTACTATAGTTTAAGAATCTAATATAGTACCGCAATACAGTTTAGTACATTCTAAACTGGGCCAAAACTACGAAAACTGTACTATTCCCTACACTGAACGAAATGGAAGCCAGAATTCTAAACCTCTCCTCTTTCGGCATCAAGTCGACCAACTCCAAAGCAATCTTACCTAGAAACACTTTATTAAGAACCTCCAAGTTTCGAGTGTTTTCTTTCACATCCACGACCTCTCCCTTGCCTGCGAAAAAGCGTTCTGCCTCCAATTCCCTCCCCTCAACGAAGCGGGGTTGTTGCAGTGATTCCTTTTCAAAACCAAGTCGAGAGGGTCGCACTTAGGGAACCCAAAAGTCATCAACATTGGAACATTCTTTCATCTATTGCCCAACCAGCTCGCGCCACTCCGGCTTGCCATACCTCCACAAAAGAAACTCTACTTACTCCAAGGGCAAATTTCAACTCCCGTCATTTCAACCTCGTTCGAACCTTTTACGAAATCAATGAATCATAAAACAAACAAGAGGCGGGTAGAATCTCAAACACTTCCTGTGGGCGAGAACAGATATAGCCTTGGGAGACACGGGAAATGTCATATGGCCAGGTAGAAAGTTTCACCAAAACTCCAGCTAAGTCAAATTATCTTTAACAGCTATCTCATCGGGCGTCCAAAATGACAAAAGAAGATAAGAGGAAGATAAGAGGAACCAGATAAAACAATACATTTTTTCATCGCTACACTAAACCCCATAACCAGATGTAGGTACTTTAGCATAGAACCCCCAATCGCGCCCCGACCCGACCCAAGTCAACCAAATCCATACATAACCCATAACCCAATTTTGTGTGCGCCATGTATACCCACCACCAACCTTACCCAACCCTCCCTTTTGTGCCCCCTCTTCCATCCAAGAAAAAAAAGAAAAAACGCCAATTCAAAAACCCAGGCCCAAACCCCATCATCCCTTCGACCCCAATTAAAAAACCCCGCTCCAAAACCCCATCCCATTCCCTTCCACAACAAGACAAAAAAAGAACCCCCCCCCTCCCAAAATAAAACCCTCCCCCCAACCACAACCTCCAAAGAAACCATCCCTCCTCCCCAACCTAAGGCGCAGTAACAGTAGGTCGTCCCAGCGGACTCCCAACATTCTCCCCATACTGGCCCCCCACATTCCCGGGCCCCTTGTAATCACAAACCGTATACCAACTCCCAAACGCCGCAAAGACCGTGCCCGGCGCGCAATACGAAGTCGCACATCCCACCTGGGTACTCGCCTTCCAAAGGACCTGCGAGAAGTGACCCCAAGCCTTGAAAGTGGACAGGTCAGGCGTCGCTTGTCCGTAGTAGGAGGGTAGGAAGGAGGCGAATTCCGAGTTGTACCATTGGTTTGTGATTCCGCGGGCGAGGTAGATTTTGGGGTCTTTGGAGGAGAGGGAGGCGTCGGAGGAGCCGGCTACTGCGAGGTTTTGGCCGTAGCCACCTCCGCCTGGGGTTCTGTGGCGGTTGTGTTAGTGGAAAGGCGGCGAGAAGGAAAGGCGGCGAGAAGGAAAGGGGAGAGGGGGAAGGGAAGACGGACAAATCATGAGCGAATTTACAGCTATCGGCAACTGTCTTCGCATACCCCGCCAACGCAGCACTCCAAGCCAAATCCGGAGCCGAGTGATTCCGTCGATGGATATTATGTTGTTCCAAAGCAACACTCGTATACGCAGCATTTGCTCCTCCCGCTGTCGAGGAAGCAAACTTACTAGTTGTAGCCGGTTTGCTAGTCGTTCGGGGTTTGGTAGACGATTTCAAGGTGGTAGCTGGTTTGGAAGTTGTCGCTGCCAACGCGGCCTTTGTTGATGTTGCTCTAACTGGTGGTTCTCTGGTGGTTCGTGGGCGTGTTACTGGCGCAGGTTTTCTGTTGTTGCTTACGCCAAATGGGAAGATGGAACCAAGACCCAAGTCATCAATACCCAGGCTATTGCCTATATCGTCCAAGTGGAGACCGAGTCCAGCGAGTGCCGAACCACCGGCGTAACCACCGATATCTGCTCGACGACGGATGGCAGTTGCTTGCGCTGCAGTGGTGAGAAAAAGTAAGTTAAGGAGTGTGGAGATCTGCATCTTGAGATCTTTCTATAAAAATAAACGAAAACGGAATTTATGAAAAAAAGGGGTTGTCGAACCGATCCACCGGGAGGGAAGCTTGGAGAGAAAAAAGAGAGAGTATTGCGAAATATCATTATCTTATAGGTATCAATATCAACCTCTTCATTTTCATGTGTTTCGAAACTACATTCCTGAGTGCCTTGTTGCTTTTGTGAGGACAACAACATACACGGTGACTGGCAACAACTGTCGTTGAAATGCTGAAACACGTGGAAAGACTTGAAAATGTAGAATGGACGTGGAGTAGATCTTGGCAGGAATGCAAAGCAGCGTGTAGAATGAGACACTCGCGAGGAAGAAAACATTTTGTTGATCTCGCTACTTTTTCTGATTAAGGAATAGTCCATAGTCAATCGTTTCCTTCAGCCACTTCGGGGTTGGAGGAAAGGATGACTTGGTGAGTTTTGGTGTTGAGCTGAGAAAGATTGAGCTGTGAAGTTGTGAGCGTAGCGCTTTCATGAGCTAAATCTCGCCGAACATAATGCGTTACTGTATCATTATTCTCCGAGAGATTATCGAAATCTTCTCAGTTATTATTTTGCCCTTGTCCATGATCGCGAACTCCTGAAATTCTTCGAATCTGACGAGAAATCGGATAGTCCACTTACCGGTACACTTGACTCCTCAAGCTTCGACAACCTCTAGCTTGAGGGTAATCGGACATACCGATGGAAATATTGAATGATAAATGATTCATTTGCCCTCTAAAGTTTGCCATCTAGCCCAGTTTACCGGGAACGAAAGGGTGTCCGGAACTCAAACCACCATCAACAGCCCAAGCCTGACCATTAACATAACTGCTTTCTTCACTTCCCAAAAATAATGCTACTCTCGCAACCTCATCCGCATGGGCTCCTCTCCCCAATGGGTTCAATTGCCCAATCTTCTTCTCTGTTCCTCTTGCTCTTGCAGCCTCGTACATGACTGCAGTCATTCCGGTTTCGATTACTCCAGGACATATTGCGTTAATGCGAATGCCTGTGCCAGCTAATTGATAAGATATTGTCTGCGCAATGGACACCACGGCTGCTTTTGACGCAGAATAATCGGTTGATCCTGCGTTGGATCGAATACCAGCTACAGAAGCTGTACATATAATACTTCCTGAGGGAAATTTCTTATCCTCGGATGTTTTCATCATAGCTGGAGCCGCGTACTTGGCAGCAAGATGAACACTATTCCAAGGTTAGCCATCTCATACCCCGGGTACACATTGTACGCTACTGACCTAACAACGTTGGTCTTTAAAGTCGACAAAAATTCTTCTGGTGTGATGTCCATAAAGACCTTGGTCTGTCCTACCACGCCAGCGTTGGCAAAGAACACGTCTAATCTTCCATACGCCTTGATGGCATCATCCACAACCTCCTTCACCGACTCTTCATTTGCCGCGTCAAACTTCCTTGTATGCACCTCGACGTCGGGATATAGCGAGGCGAGCTCACGCTTATGGATTCCGAGGTTGGAGTCGTTGAAGTCGCAAATGTACACAGCCTTTGCACCATTCTGAGCAAATTGATGTGCTGACGCTCGACCAATGCCTAGAGGGGAATTGGTTCCTATAGCTTGGGTGAGTATATTGCATTGCATTGCATGGCATGGCATGGCATGGCATGGCAGCCCGAACGAGGGATTGGGCTTCGCAGGACTTACCTGTGACAATTACTATCTTTCCCTTGACTCGAGGGCCGTTGGAGTTGGGTGCGATCTTTTTGAGAACGGGGAGGCCTTCGAAGGTTCCTTGATCTGGGATGGGCGCGACCAGTTGCTCACTCAGAGCTGCCAACCGTCTCTTTGCTACGGCGGACATGGTGGTTGAAGGGTTTCGAGGGTATAGAGTATATAGATTGGAATGAGAAGATGTAGAAGTAAGGAAAGAGGAAATTCACTACATGTTGTACTTGTAGTTGTAGTCTGCTTACCTTGGACAGCACAGCTGGAGGTTGGACGTTGAGATTGCGGGGGAGCTCTGCTCTGGGGTTTGAACCGCGGTCCAGGTGTAGGCCAATACCAGCCCCTGTTTTCCATTTCACTGCGGGGAAATACGAATATACTCCGTATCCCATATCCCTCCGGAGTAGATAGATAGTATAGTGTAGGTAGGTCTAGATCTCTCTAAATGGTCAAGAATGACTTCTCCTATTGTATATGTTGGCAGAATAAGACCGGCAGCTACCTGGTCTGGCAGTGAAGTCAAGATATCCCAGAGTGGCCAGAAGTAGAGCTTGCTTGTATTTACTTATTTACTTGAATAATAAAAGTAAATTGACCTACAGTTGACTAGTAATTCCTCATTTCAGCACAAGATGATGCCCTCTAGCCTGAGAATCACGTCAACGCCAGACAGAATTAGCTGTACAAGTCGCCTACGCAAGTACGCCGTCAAAAAAGAGATTAAGAGGAAGATGGAGGACGTCTTGTAAAAATAATAAGGTAAGTGACATGAAACATTTATCATTAGGTGGCAGCAATCGTGCGCGGTCTCATCGCATGTATAAATTCTCTCCCTTGGCGATGTCCGACATGACGAAGGTCACCACCACAGTCAAGCACAAGACACACAACACACACAACACACACAACACACACAACACACACAACACACACAACACCCACCACAATTACCCCCAAATCCAAATCGCTATCAACGACCTCCTCTCCTTTGCCACCTTTGGCAAATCCGCCTTTACAGAAGCTTCATTCGTCTCATGCCAATCGGATGCATTCAACACCTCGCTGCGAAGGCTGTCACACGAGGAGGGCCATCATCTACTAGACTGGGGGGAATCCGATTTGATTGCGCTGCCGGCCATGGACCTTGATGCTGCCTCCTCGCCCTCACTGCATCGCTCGGCCTCAAACCATTCCAACTTTTCCTCCAAAAGCTCGAGATCACAGACGGTACGGGTGCGTCCACGAAAATATGCCTCCTACCTGTCGAGCTCCGCATCGTCAATATCAGACAAGTCCCTGACCTCGTTTCCCTCCTTTGGCCCTGAATCCCCACGAGACGAGCGCCCTTTGCTACCAGTACTACAAACAACAGAGGGGTCAGTAAACCTATCGCACAAGTCCAGCCCGTTGCCTTCGATCGTCGATAGCCTGACAACCAAATCGACCCCTATCCCCAAAGAGCGATCCGCCCTGTTCGACGATACGCCCCTGCGCACGCGACATGTCCCTGGTGCGCTCCACCTCGCCAACGATGAACACATTGAGAGGCTGATTGCTCGGAATGGCGCTGTGGCTTTGGTCAGGCAGATGGCGGAGGATCTCGCTCAGCGCGATGCCCAAATCGCCATGATAAGTCGCAAGGCAGAGAGTAGGGAGCGGGCCTTGAGGAAGATTGCACTGGAATGCGGGCTTTCGAATTTGGACTTGGAAACACGTTTGCGCGCGGTCGAAGCCGATCGAAAGCTTGCGAGCGATGCAAGTACAACCCAGAACTCGGCTTCAGATGAAGGTGGTTTGGAGGATTTGATGAGCGATGCGATGAGTCAAACTGTGATACTGGGAGAGCGGGCACTTCTGGAGAACGATTCTACAGTTCGGGCAAGGGATTCGCTCATGGCGTTAGAGGACAGACCAGCGAATGTTCAAAGGGGTTGGAAAGATTATATTTGGGGAGGGACAAGTAGGAAGACCAGCCGGGCGAGTAGTATCGCAGGTGATACCGTCAATGGTAGTGATCCTACCACTACCAAAATCAATGCCGCGAATGGTCGACGTACGGTTCTCCAGTCTGGTCTTTTTGAAGCCCCGGATTCAATTCGTACTGCAAGTCGTGCTTCCAGTATAAACTTAAACAACCCCACTCGCGATCGAAAAGCTTCCTCTGGTTTGGCTGCATTTGCTCTCAAGCTTGTTGCTGGCGGTACTGCCATCAATAGGGACGAAGGGGCGAATGGTCGTGGTCGAGCAAATAGCACAGGAGAACCACGCTCCGCTAGAGCACTTTCCTCGAATAGTACGAGAACAACAATGTCGGCAAGAGTTGCGCCCGTGAAACCGCCTCCCAAGGCGATACCAACTGCCAGACGATCAATTGCATCGTCGACCAATGGCGGGGTTGTCCGAAGTACCCAAGAGAGATGGGACACGATGGGAGCGAGCCCTCAAAACAACACCTCTGGAGGGGTAGAGAATTACGGTCCTGTCGAAATGGACCAAATATTACCTCCAGATGCGCAACCACCAACTCTCACTCAGATACATAGGAATCCATATAATCAGGAGTTTCTTACTGACAGATTTGGATTTATTTACGATCAGCGTCGCAAAAAGCGACAAAAGGAAGCTGCCGAAAAAGTACGAAAAAGCAAAAGAGGAAGTCGGGTTGAAATGTTGAATAGCGCGAGAAGCGGTCTGTCTGCTGGCATTGCAGATAATGATATTGACGCCGAAGAGGAACGACCGGATACCCCCACGTCGTTGGAAGAAAAGGGAGACGATGGCAAACCAACCAAACGTTGGCAAGACTATCTCAAAATTGCCACATTTCCCACAGAGCTACTTTCACATACGCCTGCAGGCTCTGATCCTACCTTTGAGGTTATGGAAGGCGGTGAAGTACCCAAATCACCTGCGATCTTCAACGATGAAAGAGGGTTTGTACCATCTGCTAGCACTACAGCCGCTCAGCCATCAATACCAGTTACATCGGACAATGCAACCATTTCGAAGCCAGAAATACCATCGCCATCACAAGCTGCGCTCTCGTCAGAAGATATGGAACCTGTTAAAATACTGCTTCAGCAGTTGGACGAGGTTCATGACTCCTTGCAGCGGGAAAAAACAGTCAAATGGAATGACTTTTTGCGCAAGGTTCGAGCCGAAAGAAAACGAGATGGCGAAGCTGCCGCTGCTGCACTTGCAGCAACAACAGACAAAAGCTCTCGACCAGTGCTAGCCATCATGCCCGAAGCATCTTTAATGGATGGGGAAATGATTGGTGTTGCTGGCCTTGGTAACAAAGGCAAAGTTGGACGCGCAAAGTGGAATGAATTCAAGTCTCTTGTTCTTGGTGGGATTCCCGTCGCTTATCGTGCTAAGATCTGGGCCGAGTGCTCAGGGGCTTCGACCCTTCGTGTTCCCGGATATTACGATGATCTTGTTGCCAACCGAGAAGGGGAGGATGACCCAGCGATTGTTGCGCAGATTCAGATGGATATCAATCGTACCTTGACGGACAACATTTTCTTCCGCAAGGGTCAAGGTGTTACGAAATTGAACGAGGTTCTGCTGGCATACTCTCGACGAAACGCAGAAGTCGGATATTGTCAGGGCATGAATTTGATCACAGCATGTTTACTCCTCATCATGCCCACGGCCGAGGACGCATTCTGGGTCTTAGCAAGTATCATCGAGAATATCCTTCCTCAGGGATACTACGACCACAGTCTCCTCGCCTCCAGAGCAGATCAACAAGTCCTCCGTCAATACGTCACGGAAACCCTCCCCAAGCTCTCCGCCCATCTGGAAGACTTGAGTATTGAACTCGAAGCCCTAACCTTCCAATGGTTCCTCTCTGTCTTCACCGATTGTCTCTCAGCCGAAGCCCTCTTCCGTGTCTGGGACGTGGTATTCTGTACCAACGACGGCTCGACCTTTCTTTTCCAAGTCGCTCTCGCCCTGCTTAAACTCAACGAACAGCAATTACTGCAGTGTTCTACGCCGGCTACGATTTATACGTATATTAACCATCAGATGACGAATCATGCTATTAGTATTGATGGGTTGATCCATGCATCTGAGGGACTGAGAAAGGTGGTTAAGCGGGATGAGGTTGAAGGGAGGAGGGTGAAGGCTATTGAGGCGGAGAAGGATATGGTTAGGCAGAGGGAGGTGAGGAATGCGCTGAGGAAGAAGGAGAGGCTTGCTGCTGCTAATGGGAGTCCGATTGCGAAACGGGATGGGGGTGCATCGGGGGTGAGCACGCCTGTGAGGAATGGGATGCCCGCTCCATTGGAGTTACCCGGGGAGGATGAGTTTGCGGATTTGACGGTTAGGACTCCTATTCCTGTTGAGGAAGAGACTGCTTTGCAGCTTGGGTAGGAGGCTGTTTGTACATATGAGGGTGGTATGAGAGAGGGGTTTCAAGATTGCGTGGGCGATGAAGGGAGGGAAACACATTTGCATTTACTGCCGGGATTTTTTTTTTTGTTGCTTTTTTTTGGGTTATAATGATACCCCCCTTTATGCTTTTTTTAGAGGCTGAACACATGCAATTTTTGTAGACAGGGCAGAGAGAAGAGTTGTTGAAATACAAATACCCTTTTCCTTCTTCTTGTTTTTTGTGTCTGAAGGGGTGTACTGGAAATGCCTAGAGCTCGGGGCAGAGGTGAGAAACACTGAAAGTTTTGAGAATCATAGCTTAGACCTGGAGCCTCTTTAAGAAGACCTTGGGACTATTAAAAGTCAAGGTTTCATCACTATTCTAAGTTTCTTCCTTGAACTATTTTGTTTTGATTATTTGAGGAGGCTGGAAGTTCTTCTCCGATTATCGGAGGCTGGGCTGTCGGTATATATTTAACACCTCTAGCATGCCCAATTGCCCCCTGTCTAGCCCCTTTTAAGGTCGTGTCACACCTGCGCGACAGCCCCTAAAAAGGCTTCACCCCTGCTATGACAGCTGGTGTGACACGCACCGCCGCACTTATGACGTAGCGATGCTACGATGCTACGAATGAAAGTTTATTAGTAAATTATATAATAAAACGATAAGATAAAGATTAAAATAATACTCTAGTATCTTAATTAGTACCTAGACTATTAAATAGATATATAAAAGAATATATGATGTTTTATAATAATTAGCTTCTTATTTAGTAGCTAGACTACTAAATAAGTATAGAAAACTATATTATATATTAAATATATATAATCTAGCTTCTTTTTTAGTAGCTAGACTACTAAATAAGTATAGAAAACTATATAATATAATAAATATATTTGAGCTAGATTCTTATTTAGTAGTTAGGCTATTAAATAAGTATATAAAACTATATTATATATTAAATATATTTAATCTAATGTCTTATTTAGTAGCTAGACTACTAAATAAGTATAGAAAACTATATAATATATTAAATATATCTAATCTAGCTTCTTATTTAGTAGTTAGGCTACTAATTAAGTATATAAAACTATTTATATATTAAATATATTTACTCTAGTATCTTATTTAGTACCTAAGTAACTAAA